>CM053510.1:102853843-103082887 GCA_028627145.1 Eidolon dupreanum | reverse complement strand
CTCCCCCTCTGTTTCTCTCTCCCTCCGTCTCTCTCTCCCCTCTCCTCTCACTCTCTCCCTCTCTGTCTCTGTCTCTCTCGCCTATTCTGTTCTTTTCACGTAAATGGAATCAGACAATGTGATCTTTTGTGTCTTCTTTGACAGTGTGATTTTTTCAAGGTTCGTGTTTCGTTTATCCATTCATCTTCAGATAGTCGTTAGGTTTCCATGTTTTGGCTGTTATGAGTGGCATTGCCATGAACACTGGTTACAGGCCACCCCGGGGACGGCAGGTTTGGTTCCAGACTTCCTCAGTAGAGTGAACTGTAATCTTTTGTGCTGGAGAAGGGTCTTGCCTTCAGTTTGTTAAAAAAAAAAAAAAAAAAAAAATCAACATCTGTGACACGTAATCGGGCAAAGTACAGGAAAACAACATATGCCTGTGCAAGTGTGTGTGGGGATATGTGTTTTCATTCCTCTTGGGTCTGTGGCAAGTGGAATTGCCAGGTTATTGGTAGCTGTGTTTAACACTTGAAGAACCAAACTTTTCCAAAGCTCTATACCATCTTATACTCCCGCCAGCCATGTATGAGGGGTCCGGGTTCTCCACCTTCTCACCGACTACTGTTGCCCTCTGCCTTTCCGATTAGAGTCGCGGGCAGATGTGAAGGCGACTCTCACGGGGTTTTGATTTGCGTTTCCCTGACGGCCGAGGACGTGCCGGCTGTCCCCCTCTGATACCGCCGATGCCTCCTTTTCAAGTAGCCTTCCAGAAAGGTCATGCCCACTTGTCATATCACCAGTAGTGCCAGCCCTGGGTGTTAAAGACCTTTGCCAACTTTTAGGTTATCTCATCCTTTCTGATTATGAGTGAAACATTTAAAAAAAAAAAACAAACAAGATATAATTCACATAACATAAAATTCACCATGTTAAAATACAGTTCCTTGGTTTTATTAGATAAGATAAATATAATTACTTAATATAGTCACTGTGTATGCAACCACCACTCTCTAATCCCACATTTCCATCAACCCCAGAAAGAAACCCTGTGCCTATTAGCAGTCAGTCCCACTTCTGTCCCCAAACCCCAGCCCCTGGCAACCGCTGATTGACTTTCTGTCCCTACAGATTTTGACTATCTTACAGTTCTTGGTCATATGCATTTTTGGAAGCTTACAGGCCGTTTCCTTTGGGTGCTTGTCTCCTGCACTGCCTTTTTCTTGTTGATTTCCAGGAGCTCTGTACATAGATAAACGTTAGCTCTCTGTCACATGCTGCAAATATTTCCCTGGTTTGCCAGTTTACTTTCAGTTGTGATCCTGAGCTTCTTGGCTTAGGGAGGTTAAGTCTGGACAGTGAAACACAGTAATTTTTCCTTTATGATTTCATTGTTTGCTTTTTCTGCTTAGAAAGGCTTGGGACTAGATAATGACTTAGGTTTTATTTTATGCTTTTAATTATTTAATCCCGCTGGCTTCTTTGTGGCTGGTGTGATTTCCTGTTGTTTCTTGATCTCTGAAATGCTGTGTGTCAAGGCTTATCATATTGTAAACGCTCACTAAATGTGGGCTAAAGATAATAGTAATGACAGGTCATGTCAGATTGAGCTCCGAAGCGTGGAAGGCGCCGGTGTGGTGGCTGTAGCTGTGACCTGGCCAGCGTCTGGCTCTCGGCCTCATCTCTGTCAGCTCAGCCGCCTCTGAGCCTTCCTGGCCTCCCTGCAGCCCCTCAAGCCCGAGGCCCTCACTTTCACCTCTCCTTCTGAATCATCGTTCTTCGAAGGCAGGCTGAGGCCACGTCCTTGGCTTTGGGGGATCTTGGTGGTGATGGGCCCCCCTCCCATCCGGTGTATCCCCTTCCCCCCACGGAGGCCGGTGACCGAGGTTATTTGTTGTTTTTAACCACAACTTTTTCCACCCTTCTCCCCAAGTGTAGAGCCAGACTCCACTGCTGGGTGGAGGGGGTTCCCCAACCTGGTCTGGCCCCGCAGTGGAGCTGGAAGGCGGGCACCCCTTCCAAGGCCCCGGGGGCTGGCCAGCTCGGGCACCCCTGGCCGTGACACTCACTGTGTTGACCGACCACAGACTGCAGTGGGCTCATCTGCTCTCCTGGGGCGTGGCTTCCCCAAGTCCACGGAGCCCACTCCTGTGTGGCAGGAAGGCCTGGGGCAGTGCCAGGCTTGACGCTGGGCACGTCCCCTCCCAGCTCAGGGGCCTGGACATGTGACGTGGCCTCTCAGGGTCATAGCTTCTCCTTCTGGGTAGAGGAGCTGACCACGGCCTGGCCTTCATGGCCTGGAGTGTCCCTGGGTTTGAGGTGGCCGGGAGTGGCCATAGGAGAGGAAGGCCTAGCCTGAGTGAAGGTGTGGGCTCGGTAGGACACGGCACATCTGCCTTGGGGCTCTGCGGCCATGCGGGGTGGGAGGATGCGGGCTGGGGGTACCTGGAGAGGACCGGGGAGCAGGATGTGGTCGCTCAAGGTATGAGCTGGTGGCAGGTGGTTTGCAGCTGGCAGCTGGTTTGGAGTGTGGCAGGGCCCGCCCCTGCTCCAGACCCCTGGTTGGCCCGGGGCCTGCTGGCCAAGCTTTTCCAGAGAGGCCTCTGCCCTCAGGGAGGGTCGCGACACAGGACAGCAGGGATCTGAGGCTGGGTGCAAGCAGCCCTGGATGCTCACTCTTCACAGCAGTCAGTTCCGGGGCCTGGACAGTCGTTTGTTCTGATTTGTCACCCTGAGAGCCAAAGGTTTCAGCTGGATGGCAGCCTGCGCGGCAGGCATGGCTCGGGTGAAGGTGCAGAGAGGGGAGAAAGCCTGGAGGAGTCGGCGTGTGGCCTGGGTGGGGTGCTGGCTCCCTCCATTCCTGTCCTCCAGGCCCTGTCCCAGGACACGCCGCCCCCCCCCCACGAGGTGGGGCCAGGGTACAGCCTGGACTTGTCCCTCTGAGGGGTAGGCGAGACCAGCTGGTGGTGCCGGTGGGTGATTAGCTTCATGGCTCACCTGTTCAGTCACACCTACGAGGAGGTGCAGGGAGTGTGGGTCTTAAGCCTTGGTTCCCCACCCCACCCCCCACCTTGGGTGTGGCACCCCATGGGCTAGCCTCAGAGCAGAAGTGCGCACCCAGCCTCACAGCTGCCTCACCAGACTCGGGCATCTGCATCTCAGGAGGGGGCCCAGTAGCTGCTGGGGGTGGTCCCAGGCTGGTTCTGTGTGTTGGGGGCTGTCTCTGTATGGGAGTCTCTGGGTGCTTGTCTCTTGGGGGTGGAGGTTGCTCCAGCATCTGAGAGGAGCTTTGTGTCCTTGTGATTGTGTGAGGGGTGGTCTCTGAGGGGCGCCTTCGTGCCTGCCACCGCGAGTCAGGCTGTCTGACATGGGGGGACTCTTACGGGCTTGGGGGGAAACTCCTTGCAGGTGCGGCTTTAGATCAGCCCCCAGCCCACCCGTCCCAGCATCTCTGGATAATTACAATCCCCCCACTTCCTCCCTGGCCTCGGAAGGTGCAGGAGAGAGGGAGGGGAGGGCAGGCCCCTGCCCCCGCCCCCACACTGGGGTCATTCAGGATGCGAGGGAGGCGAGCTGGTGGGGACCGTGTCTCTGTGCAGGGTGGTTATATTTGGGGGCCTGTCTCTGGCACTCAGGGGCAATTGTTTGCCAAGGGAAGGGAGAAGCTGACTTGATCCATGTGGCCTTTCTGGAAGTTTCTCTCACCCCTTTCTTGCTTCACTGTGGGAACAGGGGGCAGACCAAGGGGAGATCTAGCCCGTAGGGCATGGGGACATCTGGGCGACAGGCAGGTTCATTCACAGAAGCCCTAGAGGGTGCGTCCCTTATCACCTCCATTTTACATATGAGGAAACAAAAGCAGAGAAGTGATTTGCTCAAGGTCAGAGAAAAAGTGGCTGAAGCAGGCATTTGAAGGGCCTGTAGGGGTGGGAGTTTGGGGCCCTGGTTGGGGGCAGAGGAAGGAAGTGGCCTGTGGCCTGTAGTTCCAACATTTGTTCAGTCCCTGGAACCAGTCCACGGCCTGCAGTTTGCCCCAGAGGAGCTGAGGAACAAGGGGCTGAGAGAACTTGCCGCTCCTGTCCGCCTCTGCTCCCCAGACACCTGAGGGCTGGGCCCCTGGCACCCACCCAGCTACTCACCCATCCGTCGGACAAAGCCTCCTTGAGGACCTCCTCTGGCCCAGACCTGGTGCTGGGCCTCAGCTAGAAACGAGGCTTGGTGCCCTGTCCCCACCCCCAGAGGAACTCCCAGTCAGATGGCAGGGCAGCTGCATCACCAGGAAATAATGGCCGGGCCTGATAAGCCCCTGGCCGAGGGAGAGGCACAGGAATCGCACTAACCACGACGTGAGCAGAGAAGGCTCCCTGGAGGAGGGGAGGTTTCCTCTGCCGAGACTTGCAGAGACCTGCGGCCAGAGAGCATGGGCCCAGAGGCGGGCAGCAGGGTCCCAGCCCCAGCTCTAGTCGGCTGCACCCTCTGTGGCCAGGACAAGTGATTCTGCCTCTCAGGGCCTCCATTCCTCCATCTGTAACTTGGGGCTGGAGGCAGTGTGGTTGTGGGGTGTCCAGAGCTTTCTCTTCCCTGTCTTCTCCCCTGGCCAGCTGGAGCCCTGGGAGGCTCAGCCATGTCCCCATCTCTATCTTCCATCCTTGCCCTGACCACCCTCCCCGAAGCATACGTATCATGCCGCCGTGCCTCTCACTAGGCTGGGGTGTCTGCAGTGGGGCTGCACCCTGTGCCCCACTGGTCCCCAGCACTCACGGAACGTGGCAAACAGAAGGCCTGTGATACCTGTGGTAGGAGCCAGGCACTGTGCTCAGTGCTGGGCATGCCACGGGAACAAGACCACATCCCCACAGAGCCATTTCACAGGCTAATAAATGCAGTGGAGTAGAGGATTATGTGACGGTGACTGTATTTAGACACTGGTCAGGGAGGGCATTCCTGAGGACATGACACTTTAGCTGAGACCTGGATCTGAGAAGAGTCAGATCTCGGCAGATGTGGAGGGACTGCCTGGCAGAGGGACAGTGGTGCAAAGGCCCTGGGGTGCGGCCGCCTGGTGCATTTAAGGAACAGCAGAGGCTGGTGTGTCTGGAGCAGGGTGAGAGAGAGGGAGAGTAGACGAGGCTGAGGTGGTACAAGGATGAGGCTGTACGGGGTGCTGTGGGCCCTGGTGGGGACTTGTGCATCCACCCTTGGCTAGATGGGTTCTGAGCAGAGGCGGCGGATGGGAAGTAGCTGGGTCTGGGTACATATGGGAGCAGGACTGATGTACAGCAGCTTGGTTTTGATGCTGCCCACTGCAGGGGGTTCAGGATGTCATCTCGTTTTCCAACTCCTCCTGACTGTGAGGGTCCCGGTAAGCACCCGCTCTGCCCCGGTATCCACCGTTCTGCCTCCATAGGATGGGCTGTGCCTTCCAGTCCCCTGGTACCTGGGGGAGGGTGGAAGAGGGGTGGGCACGGCCTCCCTGCCGAGCAGTCCTTCATGTCTGCCTAGGGCCCATGCTCAGTTCGTTTCCAGACGCTCCAAGCCAGCTGGTTGTGATGCGTTCTGTCCTGTCTCCCAGGAGGTTTTCTTAGCCTTGTGTCATTCGTGAAGTAGGGCAGCCTCAAGGGCTGTTGGGGGGTCATGAGAGGCTCCCCACTATTGGTCTTCAGACAGACAGATGGCCCAGGGCAGGGCAGTGAGGGTTTTCTTACTGTACTTGACACCCTGGACTGTCCTTTACTCAGGAACAGTGACGTTCTTACTTCCTTGGTCCCAGCCAGCCTGTGAATGAATGCAGCAGTCCAGAAGCCACTGGTGGGCGGCCCAGGCACAGTGGTGTGTGGGGTCTGTCACTGGCCACAGCTGACCCCTGTGGACGTGGCTGTACTTTCTGGCCTCTGGGCACTGGCTTGCTATTCCCTTAGCCTCCAACGCCTTTCCGTCTGGTTCTCCACTTTGGAGCGCGTTCGGCGAGCATTCACAGCCGACTCTGTGCCCTGCCGAAGACACAAAGGTGGAAAGGGAGCAGGGAGGCCTCCTTGAGCACGTGGTGGGAGACGGCCGAGAGCTGACTGCAGCGGCAGGGGGAGGACAGGGGAGGACGGCTTCCTCGGGAGGGAACTGTCCTCCAGAGCAGGTTCCTAAGGCCCACCCCACCTGTGCCGTTCCCCTCGGGACCTTCCCAGACCTCCTGCGAGCACCTTCGTACATGCTGGACTGCTGCATCCTCGTGGGATGGCAGCGGCGCAGTTACCGTCACAGCTTACGCCAGCAGAGCTGCGGCTCAGGGCCAGGACCGTCTTAATTCTCAAACCCCCGGACGGGGATGGTGCTGTGGTGGCCACACAGGCCCCAGAGAGGTTTCTGAGCAGGACAGTGGGTGGCCAGTCTGGGGAACGCATGGGTCCACCAGGGGCCTCCGCTCTAGTCCTTATCTGCACAAGAGCTGCCTCCTCCCGGAAGTCCTCTTGGCACTGGCCACCAGGAAGCTGGGACAGATTTGTGGCAGGTACAACTCTGGTCCGTGTTCTAACAGTTGTCTCCTGCTCTTTCTGAGTTTCGAGTATTCCCGTAACCCGACTAAAACTCTTTTTGAACAAAACAGGACATTTCTTCTTCTTCTTCTTCTTCTTCTTCAAGTTGGTGTTTTGATACCAATCAGTTAAGACTTCAGTAAGCTTTTTCCATAATGGTGTTTCATCCATTTGTTCGTTCGTTCATTCTTCTAGACAGCATCCACTGGGGCTCTGGGCCGGGGGCACTCAGCTATCCATGAGTGGGACCTGGAATTTGCTGAGCCTCCAGGTTTTCATCCAAGACCACTTCCATCCCTACTCCTGGGGGGCGGTCAGCAGGGTCTGCTTACTTGTCCCCATGTAAACTGAGGCTGCATTTAGTGCCATGCACAAGACACCGAAGGTAGTAAGTAGTGAAGCTAAGGCTTGTCTAACCACCTCCAGAAACAGGCCTCGGGCCACCAACATGTCACCTTGAGGGCATGGATGCTATGGCAGAGATGTGTGACTTGGACCTAGCTCTCCAGCCATTCCTGTGCCCTATTTCCTGTCCCACTGTTGCTCTTTGTAGAAGAGTGAGGGCCCAAAAGCCCCGGGAGAGGGAAGACTGCCAGGGCCTCTGTGGCCTGTGGGGGTCCGGATGCTGGGTGGTCTGTCCTCCAGGCTTCTGCTTGAGGATAAAGCTTCCTTTGGTGGCCAGGGCAGGGCGCAGTGGATGGAACGAGGCCATTGTAAGGGCCCGGCCTGCCCACTGCCAGGGGGCCGTCCGTGTCAGGCCCTTTGCTGCCTGCGTGAGTTAGGGGCTGCCTTCCCCCACAGGGGTTGGAGGCAGCGCGCAGAGCCGGGTGTGGCCCCGCAAACAGGCCTGCTTCTATCAGGGATTCAAGATGACCTTCAGATCTGCACACCCAGCGGCCACTTCCACACCCCCACCGTAGAATAAGCCCAAACCGATTCCCCCAGCCAAGACCCCACGGGGTCTACTGTGACCACCTTAGTTGTGCCTCTCTCTTCACTGTGGGGCACAAGTCCTGTCAGCCTCCTCGAGTGTCCATGCGCTTCTCCACCTCAGGGCCTTTGCAAAGGCCAGCCCGGCACCTGGGAGGCCCAGCCTTGCTCTAGACGTAGCCGAGGTCAGCCCTTCCCTGCTCCACCTGCTGGTCCGGCCCTGCTGTCTCCTTACCCCTGGTACAGTGGAAGCTCTGAGGGTCAGGGGTTGTCTGTTTTGTTCCTGCTGGGGCATGGGCACCTGGAGCTCAGTGAGGGTTCGGCCAGTTCCTCTGCTAGGGTCTCGAGGGTATGAATGGTGACAGGCCTCACTCAGGATGGTTGTGAGGACATGGCAGAGCAGGGTGCAGCCCAGTACCTTGGAAGGCTCTGGAAGGGTTACCCTGGCCTCTGCCCCATAGCACACACGGAGTGGTAGCAGGGTGTGGGACAGTTTCTAGGTGAAGGCAGGAGGGAAAGAAAGGCCCAAAGACAGGATGGGCTGGTTCCTGTTGCCGCCTTCAGTCCCTCCAGGCAGATTCGTGGCTCCTAGGCCCCCCAGTGGGAGCACAGGGACCCCTGGGTCAGCGGGAGTCTGAGAGAACCTGGGTGGAGGGGGAGCTGTGCAGACTGCCCTCCGAAAGCACCAGATGACAAGCCCAGAGCCGGAACTCTGCTCCGTCTCGCAGGCACGTGGAAGTTCCTGCCCAGCGTTAATGTCTGCGGAACAGACTGACTGAGCTTCCAGGGCTTGCCCTGCCCCTATGGCTCGTGTTGTTGATCTTTTCAAAACAAACTCAAAAGCAAGCTGTTCACCTTGTCGTCTGCAGTCACAGCAAAACACAAAATGCGCTTTAATGTCTCATCTGGTCCCTGCCCCGCCTCAGGGAAGGTAGGGAGGTGTGTTACGTGTGGATCTCCCTGTAGGCTGGTGAAGGTGCAAACTGCGTGTGTAGTGCCCCTGGGGCACTCGCAGGCGAAGCTTCGTAGGGTGGTTTGTAAGACTGCTGTAGTACTGTGGCACTAGTACTAAAGGCTGTAATGGACCCACGATTTACCCACCTTGGCTGGCCTTGGACCCCAGGCTGGAAATTTAATGCCAATCACCATATCAACCCTGTGAAAAAAGAAGGGCTATTAAAAAATGACACGTAAGGCAGGAGGGCTGAGCCAATTCAAGATTACAGATGAATTCATGGAAGGGTCAGGACTCAACCCTGAAGCCTAGAGGGATTATAGGGTTATAAAGCCCTACTGTGAGGAGAGGATCAGAGTCCGTCTGCCGTTTTTGGTTTCTGAGCTTCCAAGCAGTCAGAGCAAAGAAACAGGTTATTCCTACTGGAGTCACAGTGGCCATAAGAAAGAAGCCAGCTTTTCGGATCCTGGGAGCTTAGACGACTTGCTCCCTGACCCCAGCAGTGGGTGCTGCAGGATGTGGTGAGTGTCATTCTATTGCTTATACAAAAGAAGTGGTTTGGCCATTTTGATCACCTAAGCAGTGTGGCTCTGAGGTGGGTCCAGAGGGCAGTTATTTGCTGGCCTGGCTTGCTCTGCAGGGCATCTGTACTAGAGGGCATGTGAGAGGAGGAAGTGAAGCCCCCATGTGTTCCTGTAGCAGCTGACAGCCCCAGGGTTTGCACCCGGTTCCACGGTTCCATCCTGGCTCTGTCCCATCACGTCACTCGAGCAGAAAGACGTCCACTGGTCCCTCCACACAGCAGCCAGTGCTCCCGAGTCCTGCTCTGGACCAGCCACAGGCGGGGTTGTCCTGTCCTCGTGCTCATAGGCCCCTCCACTCTCGTACAGCCTCCGGCATCTCCCCACTATCAGACAGCGTGTGGACACTAACTCTGATGATCCTTGGCAGCTGGGGTTCAGGTCCTGGCTGTCCTCAGAGCTTCATGGCTCTGGGCCAGACAAATGGGCTGGTGGGGCAGCTCTCACACAGGGTTGCTGTGAGGGGTCAGGCAAGAACCCGTGTTAGGCGCAGCCTGCAGGCGGAAGGGGGCCAGGACAGGTCACACCGTCATCTGTGCAGCAGGGGCTGGCTGCGGGCGAGAAGGGGAATCCTCTTTTCGCCACTGCCTGCCAGATCAGCAGTTCCTCAGCTGCTGGGGGTGGAGCTGGGGTGGTGCTGGCACGGAGGGCCCCACATTCAGAGTGAAACCAGTGGCTTTGCTGCTTAATCTCGGCACTCGTTGGGGCCGAGGCCAGGACCGGGGCCAGTGCCCAGAGCAGAACTGAAAGGGAGACCAGGCCTGTTCCCTCTTGGCCTGGCCTACTTCCTCCCAGTGATCCTGAGGCCAGAGCCAGCAGAGGGTGGGGGCCAGGCAGGGCACAAGCAGGAGAAGGAAGGAAATAGCCCTTCGTACCTTACCCATTTTGCAGACAGGAAACAGGCTGAGAGGCTAGCTGACTGCAGAGGCTGCCGGGAGAGCTGAGGCCTGACGCCCATGCGCTCTGGCGTGTCCAGTGCCCGTGCAGGTGCTGTGCTCCCCACATCAGACTCCCAGGCTGAGAAGTTGTGGTGCGGGGGGATGTGGAAGAGAAACTGGAAAGGCGCAAATGCTGTGGCTGGTCACTCAGGGCTGGGACTTACTGATTGTGCAACCCCTCCGAGCTCGTTCTCCATTTGTAGTGTTGGTGAGACGGTGCAGTAAACCCTGCTACGTGTATTGTTTCTAAGAGTTGCTGTTACTGTCCCCAGACTGCTGTCCCCATAACTGGGGTAGGACTAGGAACTCCAAGGAGACCTGCCGGGGGTGGGCCTGGACGGGAAGAGCCAGCCCTCTCCTGACAGGCTGCCCTCTCATCTCACTGTTCGTCGGCCTTCTGTCAGAGGTGCCTGGTATCTGCGTGTCCACAGAATGGTTAAGCATATGGCTTTGGGGATCGGCTGTTACACCACCTTTTGAAAGGACAGCCCCTGGCCAAAATGCCCTTCTGGGCAGAGGTGGTGGCGGCTGGATCTCCCCAAGTCTGCCTTTTGTTTTTACCTCCTCCCCTGTGCTGGCTTGTTAGGGGCCGTGGTATTGCTCAGGTGTGCCTGGCTGTCTCCTAACGCTTGGGAAAAGAGCTAATTGACGGAGGGATCCCCTGTTTGGCCTTCTTTGTTCCTCAACTCATCTCTGGCTCCTTCTATCTTATCTTTTGGTTTCTGTGAGAAGCAGCCACTGATCGGATCATCTCACGACCCCTGAAGAAATAATCTTGTCACAAGAGGAAGTGGAAGAGATGGGGGGCAGGAGGGCTGACCCCTCTTCTGAGAAAGCTCCTGGGTTCGCAGGTACCCCAGAGCCTCCTGCTGTCTGGGCACAGGCATCTGCAGGGTCAGCCCTTGCTCCAGCCAGGTTCAGTCAGGACCTAGAAGGGCTTTTGTTGGCAAATGGGCTGGGGGCCATTTCCCACCTTCTCTGGACCCTGGAGGTTGTTGGATGTCACGAGACTTCTGGATCCCAGGCTGTACTTGGATTTCGGCTGGCTGTAACTCAGGCCAGATGTGCCAGGCTTTGTCCCTCTGTCACAGGCAGAAGTTCCAAAAGCCTACTGCACAACCCCAGTCAACCCCCACCCTGCAGCCAAATCCACTCCTCCTTGTCCTAAGACTTGACAGCAGAACAGATTAGTGAGGTGTGGGAGTTTGAAGTTCTAGGGCTTCAAAACTTGATCTTCCCTTCCTCAGGCAAATGACTTCAACTCCAAGAAGTGTTTCTTCTCTCTGAGCTGTGGTGATAATACCTGCTTCCTAGGGCTGCCCTTAGGCCAGGAGAGTTACAAGCAGGGAGCTAGTGGAGGTGGGGAGCCAAGGCAAGATGAAGACCTGGAACCCCTGGCAGAGTCAGCACCACAGAGAGAAATGTGCCTTGGGATGGATGCCCTCATGTCCCCTCTCTGGGCTTGTGACGAGGGGGGTCAAGCAGCCCACATGACATGGCTGCATGGGGAGCGCTTTGTTCCACCAGTGGGAAGAGAAAACAGGTCAGCAGGCAAACATGTCAGTGCTGGAATGCCCATAGGTCCAGGTGAAGGGGCGCTGCTGGCCCTCAGCCCACACAGCTTTCTGGGGATCTCGGTGTATGGCGAGAGGAGATGGTGCTTCAGAGGCTGTAGGAGAAAGAGCCTCTGGGCTCCTGGAAGCCAGAATGGCAGACCTTACTTGCAGGCTTGGGGTGCACGCTCAGCAGCACCACAAGCACTCAGCAAACTAGGCCCCTGGGGAGACAGAAAAACAGGCCCAGGTGGGCAAAGGGCCAACAGGGACAAACCTTGAGTGCCCCCCTTGGTTTCCTAGAGTTCAAAGCCCAAGCTACAAGCAGCCTGCTCCAGCATCCAGGAGGTCCGGCGGTGCACACGCCTCGAAATGCCAGACAACCTCTACACCTTTGTGCTAAAGGTGAGTGACTGAGCTTTCCACCCCTGAGGGAGTACGCACACACCCCTGGGATCCCACACAGCCGTTCCCTTCCTCCCCACCAGGTGAAGGACCGGACAGACATCATCTTTGAGGTGGGAGATGAGCAGCAGCTGAATTCGTGGATGGCTGAGCTCCGGGAGTGCACAGGCCAAGGGTGAGGCCCCAGGCCCTCGGGCGCCAATCCTGGCAGAGCGCTTACTGCTACCTCTGGTCTACCCAGACCCCTAACCCCAGCCTCTTCTCCGGCAGGCTGGAGAGCACAGAACCAGAGACACATATTCCCTCGGCTCTAGAGCCCGGGACGTCCAGCTCTCCAAGGGGAAGCACGGATTCCCTGAACCAAGGTAAGTGGGGCTCAGCCTTTGCCCAGGACGTAAGGCACCCACAAGGGCTCACCGTTGTCCATCTTCTCTACCAGGTGCTTCTCTTGGGGGCTTGCTGGACCCAGCCTGCCAGAAGACGGATCACTTCCTGTCCTGCTACCCCTGGTTCCATGGCCCCATCTCCCGAGTGAAAGCAGCGCAGCTGGTTCAGCTGCAGGGCCCTGCTGCCCACGGAGTGTTCTTGGTCCGGCAGAGTGAGACGCGGCGCGGGGAGTACGTGCTCACGTTCAACTTCCAGGGCATAGCCAAGGTACGGGGCGCCATAGGTGGGGCGTCCCCCAGCCCTGCTTCAAGGCCCTTAGGGGCCAGTGCCTGAGCCTACTGGCTTCTCCCCCTGCAGCACCTGCGCCTGTCGCTGACTGAGCGGGGCCAGTGCCGAGTGCAGCACCTTCACTTCCCCTCGGTCGTGGACATGCTACACCACTTCCAGCGCTCACCCATCCCACTCGAGTGCGGTGCTGCCTGTGATGTCCGGCTGTCCAGCTATGTGGTGGTCGTCTCCCAGCCACCAGGTGTGACCCCAGTGCCCCCGGTAAAGGGGGTGGACAGCACAGGGAACCGGGAGAGGGTACAAGTTTGCTGCAAACCCAAGGACAGAGATCTCGTTTCGTGTCCAACGTTTGTCCCTGCCCTATAAAGACTGACAGTATGGTCTTTGTCACTTATCCCGCAGGTTCTTCCAACACGGTCCTGTTCCCTTTCTCCCTCTCTCGCTGGGATTCGGAGCTGGGCCTTCCCCACCTTAGCTCTTCTGGCTGTCCACGGGGGCTGGGCCCGGAGGGTCTCCCAGGACGATCGTCTCCCCAAGAGCAGATCTTCCACCTGGTGCCTTCGCCCGAGGAACTGGCTGACAGCCTTCGGCACCTGGAGCCCGAGCCCGCCAGCAGAGCCCGGGACTCAGACTATGAAATGGACTCCTCCTCCCGGAGCCACCTGCGGGCCATAGACAATCAGTACACACCTCTGTGATGGTGGCAAGGACTCCCTGCCTCACGGAGGCCCTGGAGGAGCTAGAGATAAGAACTTGTGAATGTAACTTTCTTTCCTTCCTTTCAAAGAGAGATTTAAGGGACACTGTTAACTGTTCTAGTTTGGATGTGACCCTTCTATTAGGCCTGTTAAAGGGCCTCTTTTAAGTTTCATCTATCACCTGGCTTTCTCCTTATTGTTTACAGATGTAGTTCTTACTTGCAGATGCTGCTGGCTCCTGCCCTGGGTCCTTAAGACCAGTCTCCATCACTCTTAGAGGTGGTGGTGGGGTGAGGGCCAGAAGTGGCAGTG
Organism: Eidolon dupreanum; assembly: GCA_028627145.1. Lineage (NCBI taxonomy): Eukaryota > Metazoa > Chordata > Mammalia > Chiroptera > Pteropodidae > Eidolon > Eidolon dupreanum. The sequence continues at coordinate 103,069,334 of CM053510.1, read as the reverse complement.
GAAACTTGTTCTATTTTTCACTGACACTGTCACAGCTGATGACAGACTTTCTATTGGGGGGTGGGGGGGGTTGAAGAGGGTCATCAGGAAGCCCAAAACACTAACAAGCCCTGGATTCTCTTATGGTTTTCCTGTTGTAGCTTCAGTTCATGTGCAGCTCTGCTGTGCCCATGCCACAGGTGACCACATCTATCTTGCTTCGACACTCAGCCTTAGGACAAAGCTCTGGCAGATGGACAGGCTAAAAGTCAAAAATGATTTTAAACATTTTTACCTCAGATCAATTTTTCAAAGGATTCAGGTTTCAAAACTAAACCATTGCTTACTTCGTTGCACTGTTTGAACTAATACCCATGTGATTTTTATAGTCAGAGACAGCTATGCAAATGCTTCTTAACTAGTTCCCAGTCTCAGCCAGCATGCCTGGCTTGTCTACTCTGCATTCTCAGGACAGTCACCGGCTGCTGAGTAGCCACTGTCCTTCCTAAATGTGGAGAAGTGAAGTGTGTCACCCTTTCAGGGAAATTCAGACAATTACTGAAATAGGAGGGTGGCAAGTTACAGTTCTATCCCGGTGCCTTATGAATAAAAACTGGATTCTGGTTGACAGAAGCTTTATGGTGAGAGTTAAACCAAGGGGTGGAGGGAGGGACAAGCAAAAAGGGAAGAGAGGCTCCTGGGCCTTTCTAGTAAATCTTTGACCAACAGGGCTGGCACAGAGCCCCGCTGGTGTCTAATGGCTTATTAAATTATCTGACAAGGTTTTAGGCTCATTCTTATGCCAAAATGGAAGCTAGGAATCTGGTGCCACAGCTAATGAGGCAGTCCTTTAATGGCCGAGTGTTATTCCAGCTGCTCACTGCGTCATCTGACGAAGCGTGTGTGCACACGTGCACGCACCTCCACCATGTTGAGGGTGGGGTAGGGGGAGGCTGCAGTCAAGTCTCTATGCCTCTTTCAGAACTATCAATCCACAAGGGGGCTGGCTCCTCCCAGAGGTTACACACAGAGGCTCAAAAACAAGGCGGGCAGTGACAGTGATGTCAGCTGCTCCTGGGTGCCAGCAGAATCACTCAGGACAGCCACCAGGTTCACCAAGGTGGCTTCTAGGAACCTGGGAGTTTCGCATAACTTAACAATGTATACGCACACATCAGAGGCTGAAATTAAACCTTAGCCTAAAACTTACTGCCTGCCTTATCCGGGTGAGGGTTTGGTCTGCTCCCTCCAGCCATTCTCTGTATTCCAAGAGATCTGTCTTTTGCTTCTAAAATTTTCCAGTTGAGCTTTTTTTTCTTGAAGGGCAGGGGCAAGTAGCCACCTCTTCGCCACTTTTAAAACCAACACTCCTGGGCATTTTGACAGATTGTAAAACAGATCCAACCATGATCCAGATTTGCGGTCCATTTCTAAAGATATTTATTTTCTACACATCAAGCAGGTTTCTCTTACGTAATGAATGCCACGCAAAGTGTGAACCAGGGGAGCAAGCGCTATTTTGAATTTCCTTTTAAAAGAGAAAATTCATCACAGAAAGTCACTGGGCCAGATTTTCCCCTTGTCAGCACAGAAAAGGGGCCGAGTAGAAAATGAAGTAAATTCCCTCCCATCTGAGATATGACATCTTCAAGACAAGGGCACTCAGCAATTTCAACATTAACAATTCTCAGGTGGTGCCAAGAGGGATGCCAGACAGAGCAAACTAGCAGCTCTGACCCACTGGCTACAAAGTACAGGCTGACTCCGACAGAACTGGAAGTCACCCACCTCCAGAATGCTTCAGTATAAAATGTTCAAGAAAAACATTTCCTTTCTAAATGTGTCTGAGTTACCAGGACAGCTCAAATACATTCTGACAAAAAGCCCCATGATGGCCTGGGAAGAAGTGACACTAAGCCAATGCCTTTTCTGCCGGAGCAGGTCAAGCTGGCGGAGAGGGAACAGCAGGGCCCTGGGCTCGATGTCCTCAGTGACCCTGCTGGCTGCAGCCAGCCCACCATGACAGCACATTCCACCACCCTCCTTCCAGCCCTGATGTGACTGCTGCTGCCAGCAACAGGCCAAGCCAGCAGCCTCCACGTGAGAGCCCAGGCTCTGAGTGCCAAAGGGACAGTAAGCATCACAGTCCCTCCAGTTTATCTCTAATTATAGACTATAAGGATAGCTTGACGGCTCCCAGCACCATCACTTCCTTAATCTGACTTTAATTAACTTTTACAAACTAACAGTCACCAGCACCAAAGAATTAAGTCAACTAACCTGCCTTGAATTTTAGACCAGCAATCCATATGGCTTTATCTGGTATAAATCTTCTGCCTTTGATCATTTCTGGACCGTGTAGGAAAAAGGAATAGCAATCATTAAAATCTTAGGCCAGAGAACACTATTTTTATATAACAGTTTCTTAACCTAAAATCAAGGCCTTGAACTCATCCCTAGGGGTTGTCTGAGATTCCTTCATGCTTTTATTCAGGGCTAAGTCTCATCGCAAATGTCACGTGAGCTCTAACATCTCCCAAAGGCTAGAAGAACTTATAGTATATTATCTCCACTGCCTCTTAACAAGGACACATCTGACATTCCAGTGTTTGGTTGGAATAAGCAGCACATTGTAACAACACAGAAGATGAATTCATCTTGTATCATTATAGGCAGAAGGTATTTGGCAATTTTTATGTATTGTTTATGTACTGTATAAGTAACTTATTCTTGAAAAATGCAAATTTTGCTATAATGTACAAATTGCTACATGTGAATTAAAGTTTTCAGAATCTTGATTTGTTGCCACTATATTTAAAGGCTCTATTACAATTATGGTCTCAGCAAAATCTTTGCCCTGCTCAACTAACTGCTTTATCCTTTCTCTCCCCACAAACTGGGGACATTAACAAATGCTTATGAGTCTACAGTAATAAGCTGCTTTTGTATATCACTCCACCTTTTCTGCCCTCTATCAGTTTTTTTTTTTTTTTTTAAAGTATCTCCTGCCCCCTACTGGTAAAACAAACATGTCTGACACAGGACAACCTCTGCCTAACACTCGTTTGGGTTCAGGAGATATTAAAAAGGAAGCTTACAGAATCAGCATCAGGCTGAGGATGTGGAATGTCAGCGCTGCCCAACTCTGGCCAGCCTTCCTCCTTCTGACGCAGACCTCTATCCACCAGAGAATAGCTCAGTCTTGACTTTTTCTAGAGATACCTTGAACCAGAACTAAAGGTGAAGAAGAAAAGTCATTTGACAACTAACCTTCCAGGTTATTAAGAAAGCACACTCAGCCTTCCTGCCTTGATGTTAACTAGTAGCTTATACAAACACACACTAACTTGGTTTCAGTTTTTAAAACTTTTTTTATTTTTTAATTTTTTTTAAGTTTTTATTTTATATTATCTACAAAGTAAAAGTTTTTCCCTTAACTTAAAAGTTGAACCACTGTAGACAGTGATCACTTCATCAAACTTGATTTATAAATAATAATCCGTCAGTTTGACGGTAAGAATTTACTGAACCTCTGTCAAGTTTAGTAAAAGGGCGTTCCAAGTCTTGATTTTTTTTTTTTTTTTTAGCAGTAATAGCAGCAAGAATCACTCTTGTTACTTCTTTTGCTAGCTGATGTGTTCATGACTTTTGAGGGTCATTAAAAAATAAATAACTTCCAGTTTCAGCAAGCAGAGCTGGGGTACTTGCGGGACTCTGAAACAGCGTATGGAATTATGGAACAGCCCACAAGTTCCTAAATGCCTCTACTCGGTCCAAATATCTTCCACTGCAAGTGAACTGTTAGCATTCCTATTGGATGTTACAAGAAACCAACATGTATTTCTTAAAAACAAAATAAATGAAATTCTAGTTTTCTGTGCTTCCAGTTGGTAGAAGCAGTAGAAGGGAGGAGGGAATTTGGCCTTTCGGTTCCTCCAGGGCAGCCTTACAACTGCTGTTGGTGGTGGGCTTGTACTGTAAAAAAGAAAAATGAATGTTTAAACAGAAAGCTGGCAACACCGCACATTAGCCTAGTGTCTGTCTCTGCAGCACATGACTGTATGCTATCCTCGTGCTAGCTGAACGAGACTCAAAATTTAATTCACTCCCCGCCACCCCGCATCTGCACCAAAACGGGGAGGGGGAGAGGGGTGGGTAGAAACAAACCAGTAAGACGTAAAACCACTTCAGATAAAACTCCCAGAAGACTTGTTGCTCATGGGGTAGAAAACCAGGCCTTAACATACCCCCTCCTCCCCAAGTATTAGCCACGCACCAGGATTGCTTTTAAAGGAACAGGTTAGACTGAAATCTCGCCATGGCAGCCATCAAGTATTAGAGCACAGTCACGGGGGCAGGGGTTCTCTCCCTGGGAGGGCGTAGGCTGGCGCTAATACTGCACTCAAAACCAATCCATACACAGCACTTCCTCATCAGTAGTAGTCTCTAGAGCTACAATCAAACTGTCATGGTGATAACCCCCCACAGGTCAGACTGCTGGGACTCAGGAAGGAAAACGCTGCCCTGCCCAGCCTGTCGTAAACAAGGAAGGCCAACTGAGTCCTAAGCATGCATCAGCCACACAGAATGCTGCTGCTGCTTCTCATCAAGCCAAACCCTGTACCATCAGAACACACACAGACTCGGCTCCCGAAGCCTCAGGCCCTGATGCTGAACTGATCGCCACCGTCCCTACTGTGCACACTGACGGGTCTTGCTAGTTTTCAAATGCGGGGCTTGAAGCGCTGGCCCTGCCTGTCATTCGACCTGTGCGAACAGAATGCTTTGGGGTGCCCGGCGGCCCCTGCACACACACGCCTCACCTGAAGGGTGCGTCATATAGGGGAAATGCGCTGTTGTCGAGACTGGAATGGGCTGTAGTGCACTTTGAGCGAGGGCGGCCTGGGGACCGCCGGGTGGCTGTGTCGTCATTAGCATCATTGGCGCATGGGCAGTTGGATGAGAAGGAACCATTCCTGACTGTACATGAGCCTGAAACAGAGAGCTCTTTTACGCATACAGGCAACATCTCCAGCTTAAACAACATGTCAACTGTGTTCCTTTCACTGGGCTGGGGCTCTTGGGAAAGGCAACAGTGGCCCCCAGGGCCCTTTCTTTTCTCTGGGGACAATCCCTAGTGGGTCATCACTGACCTACAGACATGCTTCACCCTTTAGCAGATCGATCCTGCAAGGCTGAGGGAGCAGGCACCCAGTGAGTCTGGGTAAAAGTCAGGCTGCAATGTCCCAGCCTTCAACCTTTCTGATTGCTGGATCCAATGTACGGGGCAAGATCTTCACAAAGACCAGACCCCTCACCCAAGGGCGGCATTCTCAACCTAACAGGAGGCAAGACGCAATCATGCTTCAGAATCTGGCTTCCATGTGGGGCCTCAAAGTTTTACAGAGGACATTCCTTTCAAGGAGGAAAGCGGATTATTACGTTAGAAGCAGGGACTGTCAAATTCTGTTCCATGGATCACTCTCCCGTTTGCCCTGCCCCCACCCCTACTGCTCCGCTGCTGGCCTGCTCACCAGCACACCTCAGTGAAGAGTGAGGAACGAGGCGGGGCGGTGAGAGAAGAGACTCAGGCCCCTCGACTCGGCTGAAAGATACGCTGATGGAGCAGGAGGAGGTCTGGGCTTCAGTGAGGTGGGGAGGGGTGATAAAAATAATCCGGGTTAGCTCAGTGTCGCCGTGACAGTGAGTTCAACCTGGTCTGTCAAGTTGGGAAGGTCTCAGTCAGCCCCAACAGCCGGGTCCTAGCCCTGCAGGGCTCTGGCAGGGCCCAGGAAAGCCTGTTCTCCTGCCTCCCGCACTGTGCACAGCTCCGGACCAAGAAGAAACGCTGCTTTTATTCTCTTACATATTCGAATGGGCCCATGGCATATCTGGGCTTCCCTGTGTTAATCCTTTTTGTTCTTTCAGCACAAAAACACAAAAGTGAGGTTTTAGGAACCCCGACCTACATGTAAAGTCACATACCTACTTAGCCACCAGCCTCCACTAGACGTCTACAGGACCCCAGCTCTCATGTAGCTCCTGATTCAGCCAGACCATGCTGGCCCACACCTGGCCGAACCAGCTCCCCTCCCCACCATCCAAAGCCAGTCATCCACTGCAGTGCGCCACATTACACACCCTGCACTTAGTACAAGAGGACACCCAAACTTCCCAGAGCTGTGGAACTCTAGTTACAAGGTCGCCTTCTGAGCCTTAGTGCCAACTGAGTCGCATTCCAGCCCCATCACACCAGAGCCTCAGTTGCGCATTATCTGACATGGAGTTCAGTGAGGCAGTCTAGCTTAGTCTAGCTTAAGAGTGCTGTTATGAAAGCAGCAAAGAGAGACATCGAATACAGCCAATTCACCATTCACAGCTCCAGGGTGGGCCTTCAGGATAGGGTTAGAGCCCGACTTCAGTGCAGTTCCTTCCCCTCATTAAGACAGTCCAACTTGGCCCTGGACTGCACTGGACTTTTGTCAGCAGCTGATGCAGACAGCACCACACCTTCCGCCCTTTAGAAGCTTACATGGGAGATGAGCTCCAAAGTGCACCCAAGGCTGCTCTTTAAGAAACAATGCAAACCCCTGGGTGCTTTCAGCTTCTAGTTACACTGCACCAACGCACAAGGCCAAGCCTTTTCAAGAAGTACAACTTATGGTCAAAGCGGATGTATGGATAGCCAGGGAAAACAACTTAACGAGTAGAGAGATTTCTCTAGAATTCATGACTAACATTCAAGCTGATAAGCCCAGGACAGTCACTTCGGAATTGAGAATTTATGAAGGTCCACCTCATGTATGAGTGTGTGTGTGTGCGCGCGTGCGCACGCGTGTATCTCAATGAAACTATAAAAACACAGCAAAGCAGACACAGATAGGAAAGGAGGACTGGGTTGCATTCCAGAGTCAAAGATTCTTTTTAAGGTCTCAGCTGGTAAACGTTAAAGGACTGCTCTATCAGCAATTTCACTGGTCCCATTACAAAACCACACAAACATCCATTTAGGGCCAGATCACATATATGTGAGCGGGAAGAGGGAGACAGGCAAATCACACACAGGGTTTCCCAGCTAGGAGAGCACCTGGCTGTTTGCTGCTTATCTGCTAACCTTCACATTCTACTGGTCTTCACAAAAAGTTGGCTAAAGCTGATTTACCTGAGGTACGTGGGCCATGTGGGGTGGATTGGTATATGCCGGCTGAACATGAGAAGGATGAATTGTAAAGACGGTCTGTTGTGCTGTTGGGAAACTATTCTGTGGCGACTGCGTATTGGAGGCAGGTGTCATGGAAGGGGGCGTTGGTGCAAGGCCCGCGTGGTAAATGGCTGGCTGCTGCTGTGGACTGGCCAGATGGAGAGCCTGGGCGGCCTGGTGCTGATGGTGCTGCAAAGCAAAAGGGAAGAATTAAGAAAACCACTTCTTTAATGAAAGGTAGTTAAGGGTCACACACAAAGCTGACCCCGACACATGAAAACAGGCTCCACCTGTGCCCAAGATGAGGGGCAAGAGCAGCCACAGGAGAATGCACAAGGTGGTAAGAGCAGGGTGGGAGGTGTGTGTGTGGGAGGATACACCTCCTGTTCAGAGACCTTCTTTCTGGGTACAAGCCCAATTCTCAGCCTGGCAGTTCTAAGCCCTCAATTAAGCAGAAGTAAAATAAAACTACCACCCCAGGGAACTGACAGATGTTAGAGAGCCTTAAGTGCCTGTTAATAAACATGATTAAAGAAGCTACTAGGGAAAAAAACTCAATCATTTAAACATTAGGAATGGTGTAAAGTCCCAAGCAAATTCCTGTTAGATTTTTCAATACTGATGTTTCCAGAACTGATGTGATCATCTTATTCTCTCAGTATGTATTTTATAATGTGACTTAAAACCAACCCCAGGGGCACAGTCTGCAGAGCTGTATGCTGGCACCGGGAGGCAGGGCTGCTAAGTGTTTTGATCGTATAGTAACTAGCTCCTTGACTGGCACTGAAGAGAACAGTAAAGAGGAGGAAACACTTCTTTGAAGGCCTCTGAGCTTCTCCTTACCTGAACAGGGCTAGGTGCAGGGTGATTTCCACCATGCTGGCTTTGCTGCTGTCCGGTGGGGGTAGCTGAAGGCTGAGGATGTGGCGTATGTGGGTGCAGGGTAGCATTAGGGTGCGCGTACTGCTGAGCAAGGGAACCAGTGGAAACTAAAGTGAAAGAAAAAGGAGTGTGTACAACTACCACATGTGACAGATGATCTTAATTGCTCCTCTATGCTTCATCAATTGAGCTTTCTTGATGTTCAATGGCCTAACTTATGCTGTTTACCAATCTCTATATTTGACTCCAATGGCCTAACTTATGCTGTTTACCAATCTCTATATTTGACTCCACTTAAACCATCAATTTTCTTGAAAAAATAAATGTGAAGTTATTGCTAACAATCAGACTAGCATTTTATTCATATAACACAGTTGCATACATTATATTAAAATCTAATCAGTTTAAATTTACTCTTAAAACAGTCACTAGGTTTTCCTGAAAAGTAAACTAAAAGCATAGGCAGAAACAATTCAAACAATGTCCATCAACCCCTCCCCATTCCCCTCTTTCTCTCACATACACCTTAGCTTGAGGCCATCATCTGGCTAGCCTCACCATGCTACTGTCCTGGTGCTGGCACAGTGTCCCACGGGCACAGACTGTATTGGGCTGGGGAAAGGGGCTGGGTAAGTGTGTGGCAAGATCAAGGCTCTGTCTTCAACACCAAAGACCACAATCTTTCTCAGTTGATCACAGAAGCCACTCTGCCAGCCACTCAGCTAGTTACCTGGGCTCTCTCTGTTCAAGAATCTCTCACCTTTGCTTTATAAGACCTAGTAGTTAGAATTACTAAACTATGTAAAAACTGATCTCCCTTAAAAGCATCCCAGCCTTTAGAATCTTACTAGAGTAACTTCAAAGGAAACATGATGAGCCAGTTTAAGTAAAAATGTGTTAAAGATAAGAACCCAAAGCCAATTCTTTGTGAATCTCAATACAGACCATGCCTTGGTATAAAACAGGGAGATCAAGTATAAATTTATTCACGTCTTCTCCAAGGAGCAATTTGAGATTCAAAGGTACAATAAGATGGGCTCTTTGCTTCCAGTGACTATAGAGAGCACACTGATAACAAACTTCACCATGATGTAGCAATGAACTGAGGACAGTGTTCTTGAGACAGACACATCACTAGCAACGTGTGACTCCCAGATTTCTCTTAAATCAATCCTAAAATCTTTGAGAAGCTAAACCCATACACAGAAACAATTCCAAAATAGTTCATGTTCTTCATATGATGTGTTAGCAAAATACAGACATACAGGGGACTGATGGGGAGAAGCAAGCACTGCTTTGAGATGAGGCACCCTAGCTCCTGCAGTCTAACAGGCAAGGCTGCCAAGTCACCCAGGATAAATGATTATGGTAAGTCCCATGTAAATGTTATGCAGAGGGTTAGCACACAAAGCAATTCTGTAATGCTTGACATTGTAGGGCCAAGGGCCACCAATACTCCAGCGCAACTGGTTCTCTCTCCAAGTGCATGTGTATCTTTTAGAAGAGGGCAAGGTGAGGCAGAGTCAGTGCTAGGACCACCTGTGCATCAACTGCCCATGCTGTGACAGGTGTTACTATCCAGATTAGATTAAAAAGAGCACTTCTGTTTATATTGAGAAGATGTCCTAATTATAATAGTTAACATACAATGGAACATATTAACAAGGAGAACAGTGACTATATTCTCTGGGTGGTTTTTTCCCCCTTTTCAAAACAAACAAAAAAATTTTTAAATTTAAGTATAGTTGGCATAAAATATTTCTTGGGATGTTTTTTGAGTCAGTGACTGCTAGGAGCTGGGAAAAATAATGTGCTAACCGTTTTTCTTGAACTACACGGTTCCATGAGTCTATGAAAGCAATCAGTGTTTCTTCTAATTCACTAGCTTATTAAAAAGCCATTCTTCACCATTATGCTCATTAAGTTAACTTTCAGATCTCCCAAAATTGTCTAGGCACTGACTTGGTCTAAAAGATTTGATATAAATTTTGAATCTTTGTTCTTGCAAAAAATCTTAGTTATTTTTTAAATTTAAATAACTGAAATGGTCCCATGTAGCTGATTAGACAGCACAATTTGTAGCACATTTTCATCATCACAAAGTTCTACTGGATGGTGATGTCTAGAGTGAGTCATTCATGCTCCCTTATTTTCAAACCATTAGCATTAAAATCTTCCCTATGTCCAAGTTTCTTAAATGTTTCATTTGGAGCAATACTAAATATGGGAAAAGCAATTCCCAAATCCCAAATTCTATTTATGAGGTTTCATAAATACAGAGTACAGACTCTCAGAGTTTCTATTTTTTTACTTATTCAAGAAATTTTTATAAATTTCACTATAAAAAATTATCTAAGTATTTTCTAAGAAAATAAAAAGTAACAATCAATTTTTAAAAAATCTATCTGGGTGCTGTATTAATTTTCACACATAAAAACATGGCCATGACCATCACAAAGAGAATAATTATGTGCATGAAGTCTCATAACTGTTATTCATCAGTTAGAAAAATGTTAAAATCTTGAAATTATCTGGAGAAAACTAAAGATAAAATATTTTTATTATGCATTTTTAAAGGGCATTAGATATGTATTCTAATCTATATCTCATTTGCATTCATAGCACAAATATTTCAAGTTATCCAAGCTAAGTACATCAACAGTCTTTTGTTTAAAAAATTCATCCTTTCCCTAAACACCAGTAAACTACAATGTATTACAAGAAAAATCAAGCAGATGTAATATATACATCATAAACTGCAAATAAAATTTAAGGTTTATTTAGAAATATTTTCCTTTGTTCATCTTTTTGCTTAAAAGACATAAAGCAAGTAAGTATCTTATCCAGGAACCCATTTTACTCCTCATATATTAAAACTGAGTGGCTATTTGGGAAAAATGTAAAATGTACACTTTAATTCAATACGAATAACAGCAAAAATATAGTTTGGTTCCTTGAAAGGCCAAAAGAATGAGACAGAAATATGGGACAGGAGGAAAATTAAAAGGCCGAGGGAAGAAAAAAAAGATTGGAAGAAAAGAGAAACAAGAGAAAGGAATCAATACAAAGTAAATGAGGAAAAATAGAATCAGGAAAAAAGAGAAGTGGAGAGCAACAGGCAGTAAGTTCTGAGCTTTACTAAGTCTATCATTTGACTGCTTTTATTATACATGCTCATTAATTTAGCTAAATATTTCAGAGAAGTTAAAGATAAAGTGAATTTTCTTTATAAAATTGTGATTTAGCTATTTATCAGTTAAATTTCTGTTTATAAAATCTGAATTGCCTTCACGAAACATGAATTAGGTCAAGCAAATCAAAGTATTGCTTTCTTGGGCCAGATCAGGTTTAAAAGTTTCCTACTTGCTGTGTTCCTTGATATAAATGTTTACGATTCTGATTAGGTAATTTTTCAAATCTTCCTAACATTAAACCACATTCCAAAAATAGTTTCCTAAGCCATGATCTTACTGAAGCCAATGCAGTCCATAAAGGTGTGTTTAATTTGTAACTAGGTTTTTTCATTTGACCTTGGATGCACAAGGCATGAGAGATCACCAGCACTGCAAAACTTAAACGAAACCTCTTCCAACTTTTAAATTTGATGTGAAATTCAGAGAAAAAAGGAAGTGAAGGAAAGTTGAAATCTCTGTAAAAGAGGAGTAAAAGGCAACAGAGACCAAACCATGACAAAATGGCTCAGATGAAGGGAGGGGGGATTCCAAGCAGCAAATTAAATGACAAACAGCAGCCCCACTGTTAGTTTCTTTTAAAAATACTGATACTCCCTTGTGAGGGAAGGTGTGCTAACAAGGCGGTTAATGCTTAGGTATGACGATTAAGGGCCCCTTACTTACCAGTAACTGGAATCCAAAACCACTAACAGAGACAGTAAGATGGTGAGGATAACTATATTTGAGACCTCAAATTGAGTACATGATAAAATTGATGACTGACACTGTCTTTTTTACATACTATATCGCATACATAGTTTCCCTTTAAGAGTATATATATGTGTATATATATACACACACATATATATACACATATACAGCAAGACTCCTTTTTAAAGAGCATCTATTAAAGGATTAAATTTGTTAACATTTCCTGGCACCAAATAAATAACATGCATAAATTTATTTTTGGATACCAAGTCATGGCACAATTAATGAAAATTTAAGTAAAAATGTTTTCTAAATGCTTTTTAAAAATCTGGCATTTAGTAGATTAAGACACAGAGTCATTCTATAATTCAAAATTTAGTTTCTAAAGTAAAATTTTACTCCTTAATATCTATCCTCTAGAATATAGTATTTCACATAAAGTGACACATTACTGGCATAAATTTCTAAAGGATTTCTACATGCTAGTACCTTTCATATTTGAATACCCAAAGTCCATGACTAGCCTTATTTAAGAATTGCCCTACAAATAGGGAAAACACACCTTAGAAGTTCATTTCCAAAAGAAAGCTCTGCCCAGACTTTCTCCACTTAGGAGCAATCATTTCCTTTTCACTGGTGGTGAGGGGGTGCTGAGAGGGGCCAGTGCTGTCAAAGATCACCTCTGCTGGGTCATTCTTTAAGTACAAGACATCCTGAGGTGTCTGCTACATAAATATCTTAAACCCTCAGTCATGCAAACACTAAAAGACAAATGTTTCTTCCCTAGTTTTTCAACCCTATTCAATTTAAAATTCTTGTAAGAATAAATTTCTTACCAGGATAATAAAAAAAACTAACATTTAAAGTTTTCTACATTAAGCTCATGGCTTGGTTTTAAAAAAGGCTATTCAGGAAAGTTTTCTGAACGAGGAAAATATTAGGCATTTCCAAAACAGTCATATGTTTGCTTGGTATGCAAAAATTCATTTCTGAAACAACTCAATTTTTTTTTTACCTCCAGCTTTCTTAAGCTGGGTTTTAATTCTTTTAAAATTCTGAAATACTTACAGATATACATATTTTCAATGATTTTTGTCTGGCACAAGGAAAATATTGCTCAACAAGTCTACTCCCTTAACATGTATTCTTTAAAAAGTGTTTTACTGTTCAATTAAAATTAGTATAAAAAACCCAACTCACTGGCAAAGTAGAAAGAAGGGCTTGTCTCCTTGTTGTATGGTAATTTGGGACATGCTGAATTTGGGAAATAGAAAGGTAAATTAGCCTTTTGAGGTGTGCATTTTTCTAATTTTCTGGAAAGGTTGACATATTTAATATTTCTTTTTGTATTCATGCATAATTCATTCATCTTATTTTACAAGAGATGACAAGCACTTTAAACATTGCTACAAAATTAAATAAGAGAGGGCTGAACCAAAAGACACTTTTCTTCTGTACTGGGGTGTCAAGTTCTGCATGCTGACTTGCTTAAACAAAAGGAATAAAATTGTTATCTTATAAGATCAACATGACATTCCATTGAACAACCTTGATATAAATAATGTACAAAATAAAATATTTACCAAGTTTAATTCAAAAGACTCAAATAATTCTGCAAATCATTATTAATAGAAATGTCATCATTCTGTAAGATATTTACAAGGCATCTGGTAGTGGACCCCAAAAAATTAGAAACATAATAACAACAACATTAAACATGGGTATGATATCTTTTCTTATTAAGATGTCTACATAAAAGTGTGTGTGTGTTTAAATACACATTCTCAGGTGGAAGGATAATAGGTGCATTTTAAATCTTTCTGCCTATTGTATTTTCTAATTTATCTGCATTAAACTATCAAAAATAAACTAAAAAAGAATTCTGGATCTGACTCTTCCTGATGGCTTTAGGTAGTAAAGTTTCATTATCACTTTTTCTGAAAGGGAAAACACCACTCTATTAAAGTAGATGAATTAGAAGACTAGATGTTAAGGAAACAAAAAGTAATTTCTTAGGAAGGAGTGGGGAGAGGCATTGATGAAAGTTAGATTAAAAGTTAAGAGATGAAGTTTGTAATCAAAGTCCTTTCTAAAATAGGTAGAGAATAAGGTCGACAATTACTTAGAATGTGTGTGTATGTACGTGTGGGTGGGTGGGTGGGTGGGTGGGTGTGTGTGTGTGTGTGTGTGTGTGTGTATCCTAATAATTTAATTGTTCAGTAAATTTCTTAGCATATTTACATTAAATATATCAAAACTTTAAAAATAATCAGTCTCTTGTTTTGCAGTCATTGGTGGTCTTTTCTGTCCTCAAAGCCTTTGCTATGACCATACTAAGTAATGAAAGATAAAAAGGTGACATAAAATTGTCATCAGCATCTGAGTGCATGTTCTTTTGTTTGCATAAAAAGTTTTAAAAATCTAGATAGGATGTAGCTTAAAAATAAACATAATTCATACTCAAAATATTTGGGACTTTTTGTGAATATGAAATATAAACTATTTGAGGGAGATGAATATACAGTTAGCATTACTATGCAACAGTTTTAATTTAAAATAATGTACTTAAAATTCAGATCTGGAAGACCTAAATACCTGAAATAAATTACTGAAGAATTAATGACCATGCTTTAGCAGATTAAATTATAGCATATGACAGCAAAGAACAAAATAATTCATTTTCTCGTATTCTTTTTAAGGTATGAAGTATCCAAAAGAGAACTTTAATTATTAACCAGCAACAATAATTATTAACCAGCAACAATCATACCAAGTCCACAGCCTTGCTCTTAGCCTGTCCTCATGAACAGACATAAATTAAATACAACCCATGTAAATTATAGGAGAGTAGTTCAGATTTAACTGAGCTACTTTCTCCCAGCTTTCAAGAGCTGGCTCTGATGACTAGTACATTCCAAATTTTGCAGGATAGTAGGTCTAGTGTTTTGTTTTGTTTGTAATATCTCCTATTTACCCACACTTCAATAGACTGCAGAGTCCAAGGCCAACTGCTTTTCAAATGGAAATGTTCTAGGAAGGTAGTGCCTCAAATAACAATATTTATTGTATAGGTTCTTTCAAACCAATAAGGCTGTTTCAAACCAATGAACATCCACCAAAAAGACCAAGCCAGATGCTGGCACACTGTGGAGAAAGATTCTGCTCAACATTACAATATTACTACAATGTCTAAAAAGCATGGGTACACAAATCGCTATTCTCTAAAACCAATGAAAATTTTTGCGCACAAGTTTCATATCTTATTCCAAAAGGAGTATGCCAGAAAATGGAGGAAAGAAATGTTTTTTTTCCACTTGTTAAATCATGATGTATTCACCAGAAATACATAAACAATCATAATAAACTTTTCACCTAAGCCTTCAGCAAACTGAAAAATTGTTGAAATGTATACAAATTACATAAAAGCCAGTGTGAGGAATCAATGATGCTTTTTCATACATACTCAGTCCTGGTTAAGACAACTGAATACAAGCCAATGACAGGAAATTGTAACCAAATCATAAGCCAGATCAGTCTATCAGAATATTTTTCAATTAAAATATAAGTGGGTTTCTTGAAAGAAATGTTTTCCAAAATGTAGCAATAATTTTTATTTAAAGGGCATAATCCACAATAAAAAGTTTTAAGTGTGATATAAAAAATAAAGATCAGGCTTAAGTATTTTATAAAAATAATACCCTTAATCGTGTAAAATTAGTGAACGTGTGTGACAGGAGCATGTCTCCAGAAGAAAGCATAAGCAGTAGGTTATGGGTGACAAGAAGGAAGACTGTTGTTTAGAGTCCCATTCCTATTAACCTACAAAATGTTATAAACTGTTATTTAAAGTTAAAAAATAAAAATCTTTATACTCTTAGTCATTCAAAAAGCTTAAGGAGGTTTAGAAAATGAAATGTCCATGTAGTTAGATGTAATTGTAATTTCATTCTCATAGTGGTATACTCTTCGATTGTATGAATAAACTTAAATCTCTTTCATCACACTTCAAAAAAGGAAATGTCAGTGGGAAAACCTAAATGACAATACAGGAGTTCTCAGAAAAGTTCAAAACTTACATCTTAATGTAACTGATAAAAAAAGTGCATTTCAAAAACATAATATGGACAACTCATTAATTTTATATTACACAAGATATAAGTGTAAATCTTGTTTTAAATTCTCAATATTAAAAACCATATTATTTTAGAACTTTAGATAGCTTTTAGATTGACCTGTACGAAGCTCTCTGGTTATAAAACTAGATGGTAATTTTTGCTTATCATCATGAATTATTCTTCTATATGTTTAATTTTACAGAGTACTTCTCATTTTCATTTTACCACTGTTTATATTGATTATTTGAAGTATGAATGTCTAAAGCAGATCTAATATTACACAATTTTGACCACTTAAAATACCACAACGCAGAAACACAGTAGCATTATAACAAATAGCAATAAAAATATGTAATGCCAGTGACCCCAAAGTGAGAGGTGAAGCAGAATGTTTTCTTGCTGGAGAGCGCTTTCACAACTGTAAAACTTTCTTGCATGCCTCACGCAGACACGGGGCATATCAAAATGATAATACTCATGAGGAAGAGGAGAAGATACCTTTCTCCATAGAGATGCTGCTTTCTCATATACACATCATCATATTTTAGGCAAAGGAGAGACATTTGAAGACAGAAGAATTTTAGATACGGAAACAGAAATGATTTGCTAAGACTTAGAGCAGGTCAGAGAAAAGAATGGGTTCACCTCTTTAGATTTTTGACCCTCAATGTCATAAAAGGCCAAGTTATTCTTAAACAGTATCTTTTCAGAGCTTTAAAACAAATTAAGAATACCCACACACACTGAAAAAGACAAACAAAAGTGCTTCCTACCATACATCGCATGCGTCTGCTCATGAGCCCCGTACTGAGTTGCTGAAGAAGATACTAAACCAGGCTGGGCATGTGCTGGTGGTGCCATCATCCTAGCATTACCCTGTATTACAGGACTATAGACATGAGGATGCTGTGTTCAAACAAAGAATAAAGGAAGAACATTAAAATATCAAATAGACTCAAGGAGATTTTAGTTAGATGTCTTAACTCCATGGTTTCCAGATTCTAAAAACAACTCTGAAAATTCTAAAACTTTTTTTGGCTATTTCCTTTGAAATATTTAAAACAATCAACGACTTTCTAATACATATTTAAATGGTCCCCCAAATCCTTAGCTATCTACCGCAGTATAACACAAAGCACAAGATATAAAAGAAAACCCCTTTATCATATTAAAAGTTAAAATCAAAAGTTACTTGAACGGAATAAAAATTAAGAGGTCACAGCAGTCTTACCTGAGACTGATAATGTGGCACGTGCTGAACAAGAGGCTGATTTGGAAACTGCTGAGGACTATAGGCAACGTATTGTGTGGAATAAGCTGGTGGGGTGGCCACGATTGGTGGGCCTGCTGCTGAGGCTGGGTGCATCATAGTGCTCTGATGATGCTGGTCTTGTCGCTGTTGGGGCATATTTGGTACTGCAGAAAAAGATGGCTAAGTATTAGAAAACAGCATCTCTACAGCATAAAATAAATGAACACGGTCCATGGAAGCTCTATATGATTTGACCCTCCTGCCTGCCTCTCCAATGCCATGTTATACCACCCCACCCCCACTTTAGCCCTCTGGGATGTTTTTCTATCACACATGCTATTCTTTAGCCTGAGTGATTCCCCACTCTTGCTGATAATTCTGACTCATCCTTCAGGTGTCAACTCAAAAGCAACTTCCTCGGAAAGATCCTTTATGATGACCCCAAACTTGATCAAGTCCCTGTAACAGACTCTTACAGCACGTTTCCTTTATACTACTTTTCAAATACCTGTTTTATACACCAAATAATGCCACTTACTAGAGAAGGACATTGGATTTATTAAAAACAAAAACAAAAAGAAAAAATATGTAACAAAAAAGCCAAAACAGACCAAACACTAATTTTAACGCCACATTTCTTAATTTCCCACCACCGAATTCTTCCACAACTTCTTGCTCTTTCTCAAACACAGCATCACACGCTATCATGTAGCAGGATTCCAAATAATAGCTCTTTTAAAAACTTTGTCTTTTATTATTCCACACAGATTTCTGCCTATGGTCTTCCCTGCTGTTAAAGCTCAAGGTAAGATTTTTGCTCAACTGTCAATTTCTCCATAATGTCTTTCCCAGTACCCCCAAAGGAGCTAGCTGCAAGCTGTCTACCTTCTCCTCACATGTCCACTATGGCAGTGTTTCCTGTGATGGGTTAAGGTGCGATGTTAGCCAAGCCACTTAAGAGAAGGAATCACAAATCACTGCTTACAGCAAGGTATGAAGCACAGAGAAAGTATAACTTGGTATGCTCATAAAATCATCAGAACTATTTATACAAGTAACTACTAATTTAGAGAGAGAATCTGTTTTTAATTTTTTGCTAAAAATGTAGTAATTGTTGCTGAAATTTGAGAGCCAGTTACATACTGTTTTATCTGTTTAAAAAAAAGCAAACTCGAAAACAGAAGAAATAAAGTAACATTTTTCTGAATTTAATCTTGAGATTCTCCATATTGAAAAGCATATCCTTTTAGTAAAAAAAGCCACTCCAAAATCAAGTATCATTTTTATCAAATAAAAGTTTGGCTAATTAAGCTCACTGAATTTAACCTATCATTTCTTTTGATCCTTGATTATGACTCTCACATATTAAAAAAGATTTAAAAGGCTAGTCAGGTTTACTGTCTTTTAAAAATTAAAAATTCTAGTTACCAAAAAAATGCTAGACTATAATCTCAAAATGATATAGGATATCACTTGTAAAATTCTTAATCTTTTAGCAGGAAATGAAAAGGGACATCTCTTGCAGAGTTCTTAATCTTTTTAGTAAACCTAGTTTTCTTTCATCCTTTCTTTAGGAAAAAGGCCCTCTCCCTCAAATCTCAATAACTGTCCTGAAACTGGTGACTCAGATCCTCTGGCTACTGATAAAGATCATCGGCCCACTGTTAGCAGAAATGGTGTTAGGCCAGACAGGGCCCTTAGAGTCTTAGAGGGGAGAGGACTTAAGACCAAAGGTTTTTTTCACTCTTTAAGAAATATATTAACCAAGCCTGTTTCCCCTTACTCACTTAATAGGCAAAGCAACAATAGAAATTAATAGATATATGATTTAAATAACAAGTTCTTCTTTTCCGTGTCTAAGGACTGAGGCGGCACTTCAGCAGGAAACCCAAGACCCCGTCCTAAGACAGAAAGGGAAAGAGCTCCATGAAGCCCCAGTAGGCAGGGACAATGACCCCTCTCAGCAGGAAGCATATCCAGAAGAGACCTGCCGTCCCTCAACATCCATACTAATAATGGGATTCAAGGCTCTTAGAAAATAGTTAGGCAAGAAAGTTAGTTAGGGGGGTTTCAGGTCTGCCTACAAAGATGCTGAGGTTATCCAATCCTAGAAGGGGTCTGTCCTAATCCTCCCACAATTAAGCAAGCCAGAAGGTATTTTTAGGCTAAAAGTAACTTCTACAAAGAAACAAGTCAGTAGAGAATAGGTACCAGTTTAAGCCAGTCACTTGCATTTGCTCAATGAAGACCCCAACAACCTTCAACTCACCTGAACCTCATTATACCATCATTATAATATGATGCATATGCCTGGAAGTTCATTAATGTTATCATAACACACTGAATTCTGGGAACGAACATGTGCAGAAATCATATGATGAATCACTGAGTCTTGTCAATCAAGGAAGCCTATCCCTCTGAGAAAAGTAATCACCCACAGCAAATAGGGATAAAAACCCCAAAGGCTTTGTCACCAGGCCTTTTAAGCTACCCTTCTCTTACTCAGGCCTGCTTCCACGTCTGGAAGTGTACTTTCCCTTCTAATAAAGCTTTTTTTCTGCTGTATTTTGGTGTCTTGCTCAATTCTTTGTTTGAGACATCAAGAACCTGGATGACTCCCTGGGAGAGGATCTCCCAGGTAACAAAAAGATAAAAAGTTCAACAATACAATATTCCCCTTCTAATCATCTGCATTCCATTCTCTTTCCCAACAGCAACCACTGTATGCGCCCTTCTAGAGTATCTGCTGTTCATTTGCATGTATGCATATGTAGGGATACCAGAGACATACTTGGTTTTATGGTGGTGTTTTTTACCCCTAAATTGGATCTATCTTAATCTTAAAACTACAATTTAAATGAACTAAACTTTAGCCATTTCCTTATGTCAATGGTTTTCAACTGATAGTAATTCTGCCTTTGAAGAGACATTTGGCAATGTCTGGAGACATTTTTCGTTGTCACAATTGGGAGGAGAGGTTACTACCAGCATCGAATGCGTAGAGGCCAGGTAGAGGCCAGGGATGCTAATGAACAGTCTACAATTCACAAACCACCACCTCGCCAAAGACCTGTCCCAAAACGTCAATAGTGCCAATGCTAAGAAATCTGCTTTATCAAGTCCTTGACTTTGGCATATTTTCAAACACAACTCAATTTTTCTCGCAGGTTACGAGATAACACTGCTATGTACCAAGAAGACACAGGTAGTTTTGTGCAAAGGCCCTACTTCATGCAGGAAAGATATATATGCCCTGTACAATCCATGGCTGCATTTCAGAAGCAAGTCCTTGACTCTGCCTGTTATTTGACAAGTAGCAGAATATAAAATTAACATAAAAATATCAATAGCCTTTATATATGGTATTTCATAAACTCACTTTATAAGTAACTACTTAGAAGATGCAATGGAAAAGATTACCCTGGTTTACATTAACATTAACAACAAAAAGCACACGTCCAAAGCATAAACTAAAGAAACACACAAAACCTTTAAGAGAAACTTAAAAACACTACTGAAGATACAGAAGCAGATTTAAACAAGAGGAAAGGCATAATTTGTTCTTGGAGAGGGAGACTCAATATAAAGACAGCAATTCTTCCATTATTATTATTTTTTTAATTTAATGTAATTCAGATAAAAATGTCAACTGTCAAATTGAATGTTAAAATGCATGAGTTCATACTTATATAACAACAAACCCTAAATAGTCAACCTGTAGAGGATAAGAAGAAATCAACTCATTTTGAGAATTGCCTGGAAATAGCATTTTAGTTGCCTTTATTGCACGAACTATTCATCATGGTAATTAAATAGCTTGACAAGATAGTTTTTCTTTGCAGAAATATTCCAGTTAATCATTGAAGAAGGGATGATAGAAAGATCGTCACCATGTTGCAAAACTTTAATGAAATAATGGATCTAGGATTAGAAAATCATCATCAATGGCTGCTAAAACAAACAGTGAAGAGCTGGCAGGAAAGGTTTGGCCAAGTTATTCTTACTATCACAAAAAAGACAGATGACAAGAAAATTACATAACTCCTAGTGAAAATATGCACATTGTAAAACATTCCAGATTAAGTTAAAAAAAAAAAAAAACAAACACCTAATCCTATCAGACCTCTTCTTTATCTACTATCAGTTTACAAAGATTACAGGGGGCAGAGGACCACTTTACACAACACCACAGGGATGAAATCCACAAAATTCAGATGGTGGGAAATACATGACAAATAAGCTGGATTTAAATAGGTGTGAAGGGGAAAACTATAAATTAAGAGATTTATTAAGAGAGCTATATCAATCAAAAGGTATGAACTTTGGATTGTAGCTCGAATAAGCCAACTATTAAAAAAAATATATAAAATAACAGATATTTGTACTCTGGATATTTAATAAGCAAGGAGTAACTGATATTTTAGGTGTGAACAAAGGTACTATTAACTATGATTTTAAAAAGAGTCTACAACTCTCAAAATATACACACTGAAACCCAGCAGCCACCCCCATCCACAGAAGTTACATTCTGAGACCTTCTCCCAGTGGATGCCTGAAACCGTGGAGAGCAGTTAACCCTATCTATACATACTGTGTTTTTTTCCTATACAGACATACCTATGATAAAGTTTAATTTATAAATTAGGCATAGTATGAGATCAACAACAAAACAGAACAATTATAACAATACAGTTGACTCCTAGACAACATGGGTTTGAACTGCACAGACACATGTAATTTTTTCCAATAAATACTGTAAATATATTTTCTCTTATGATTTTCTTAATAACATTCTTTTTTTCACGCCAACTATATTGTAAGAATACAGTGTATACTATATGTAACATACAAAGTGTATGTTAATCGACTGTTCATGTTACTGGTAAATAGTCTAACGATCAGACAACAAATATTTTGAAACTATTTTATACACATTATAGAAAGATGTAAATAAGCTAGTCTCTAAGATGGTCCCAATGATCTGCTTCCTTCACACCCTAATGTAGTCCCCTCCCATACTATACCAGGTTTGCTCTGTGTGACCTATAGCAGGGGTCCCCCACACCTGGGGGTGCACCAGTACTGGTCCATGGCCTGTTAGGAACCAGGCCACACAGCAGGACGTGAGCAGTGGGAGAGAGAGCAAAGCTTCATATGTAATTATAGCCGCTCCCCAGGCATTAGACTCTCTTAAGAGCACGGGTCCCCAGTGCCAAAAATGCTGGGGCCTGCAACCTACAGCATATGGCAGACGTTATATGTCACTTCAAAGGTTATGCTGTAAAACATATTGCAGCTTTCATTTAGGTCAGTTTCTCTCTCAATACCCATTTTGGGAGAAGCCAGCTGCCATGTTATGACCAGCACTATTCTGCCAACAGCTCTGAAATCTGGAAGCAGATCCTTCAGCCCCAGTTAACCCTTCAGATAACTGCGTGTCTAGCCAGCATGGTTTCTGAAACTTCCTATCAGACTCTGGGGCAGAACCACCCTGCTAAGCTGACCCTCAGTATGGAAGGATATATGTTTGTTGTGTTAGGAAGCTAAACTTTATGGTAATTTGTTAAAAGACAGATAACACAGTTACAATTTTTACAAGGTTTTCAGTGTAAAAAAATAAGAGATGGGAGCAAAAAGTCACAGTAAAAATCTTGCAATGCTAACCTGAGTTGGATATATCAATGTGGATTTTTGAAAAGAAAAAAAAAGTAGTATTTCCTAGGTTTGCCTTCTGAAAAGGCCCAGAAGCAGTACTTCAACAGCAATGAACATATTCAATGACCAGAAAATGGTTTCTAAACACTACCTCCCAGCAAAAAGAATTAGGATTCCTTGAAGGAATACTGATTCAGGTCTGGGGTTAGAAAGATTAGCCTGAGACACCTTATTTGTAGCAAAAAATAAGGAAGCTGTCAGAACATAAGGAAGCTACCAGAAACAAATTAGTACCAAAATGATACAAGAGCCAATTTGAAGGGATTGCCATTTATTAAAGATAAGACAATGGGAGCAGCAAAAATAATTGAGTGAAACACAATAAACATATAAAAGTACATGAAAATCCATGCATTTATAATTTTTTAAAAAATAAAAGGGAGTGAGAGTCCGACTCATTCTTAAAAAAAAAAAAAAAAAAAAAAAACAACACCCAGAAACAATTTCACTGAACTCTACTGAAAGTTAACAAGGGCACCAACTCCTCACTGAAAATCAGTACTCTGGACAATTTTAAGCACTTAAACCTAAGCATTTACCCTAACTTTTCTGTACAAACTATTTCAGGATGACCAAATAGCCCTAGTTGAAAAGAACTGTCCTTTACAGAATGAACTCAAGAAATCACCGTTTCCAAACTTGTAATTGCAGTTATTTTCAAAGTATGGTCCCAGATTAGCAGCATCACCTGGGAACTGATTTTATAAATTGCACTAGAAATGTAAATTCTCAGGCTATGCCCCAAACCCACTGAATTGTAAACTTAGGGGATGGGGCTAAGTAACCCATGTTTTTAACAAATTTTGCAAGTAATTCTGATGCATACTAAAATTTGAGAAATACAGCCCTAATTTAAAAAATGATTTAATCATCAATCATTAATGAATTAGATGAAAGATTAATAGAAAACTTTATAATTGGGGAGGGGAAAATCAGGCTATGACCACCTGAGCCCTTAACCAATCTGGCTACCTAAGAAAAATTTCCATAATTTAAAAGATAGACACTAAGCATGCAGGTATGAAATGATATGATGGCTGGAATTTGTTTTAAATACTTAAGCAAAGAAATAAATCACAGTTGAAGTAAATATGACAAAATCTCTATAGGAATGATGGACAAAGCCAATTATCTACTCACTTCCTACCTTCTTAGCATAGCACGTATTCACAGCTAATATTCTTCTCAGGTTGCCTGTTCTATCTTATTAGAAATACTGCTATAAAGCTAAGATACCCTCAGAATATAATTTCTCCTCTATTAAAATGACAGTGCCTCCTGAAGCTAAAGTACACCTCTCACATCAGAGATATACTATAGTGCTTGCTCACTGCAAGCATCTTTTATATTTTAACATAAAACATTCTCAGTGCATTGTTGCAAAAAAAAAAAAAAATCATTAAAATAGCAACACCAGGGAGCAACATATTAACATCTCAACACTGAACTCATTCAAAAAGACAATAAAAAAAAAACCCCTTTTCTTCCCTGAATTTTTCAGGCCCTCAGCATAAGATAAATTCTATAACAGACAACTTCGTTATCTAAGGCTGAGTTCTTCCTAAGCCTAAGATAAAGGATATCATATGTGTAAACAAAAACCATTAAAAGTTTTAATTATTGGGAGGTGGAAAAAATGGCATAGATGATACAGGCTTTGTTCATCCCTCTTGCAACCAAATCAAAGCTGTTGACAGAAACATGGAGCTAACAGCAAGCAAGGTCGCCTGCAATCTAGACGAACAGAAGCCCTACAACTAGGGAGAGAAATAAAAAATCACTACAACGGTAGAAGGTAGGATGGGGCGAGGATGCTAGGCTGCCCGGTCTAAGCGGCTGAGTGGGACAGAGGCTGCGGCAGGTGCAGATGCCTCTTAAAGGGGCTGTGTCCACTACCAGACTTTCATGATGATGGTCCTGCTTATCCTGAACACCAGCATCGGGGGGTACCAAGCACTTATAGGGGGACACTGAGTTGTTGGAGCGAGGGCTGGAGGTGAGGCTCTCTCCTGGGCAGAAGTGCTGGAGGTTTCCACTATCCTCTGTGGAGCCCTCCCCCATCCCATGTGTGGACACAGTACTGCCATAGCTGAGTTGTCATCAAACTGGGTAAGAGAGGTTGCTCTGCCCAGAGGATTCCCTGAAACTCCACCTCTCCCAAATCACAGCCCCACCCAAGCCACATCCAGCTGTGTCCTCGGGGAGTCCCGTGCTCCTTGCTGAGCCAACTCCAAGACTCACACTGTTGGCAGCCGACCTCAGTTTCTGGAGTGGCCTCTTAAGGCAACTGTAAGCATAGTATCTGTGGATTGCTTGCTGAATCTTAACAGGTAGCCCTGGAAGGACACAGGCTAGAGCTAAACTTGGCCTAAAGCTGAATCCCTCTCAAGACTGTGCCACAGGACACCTACTACATAAAGTCGCACTAATAAGACGGGAGACTTAGGAGCTTTGCTTAGTACATAGAAACAGTCACAAAAAGGCAGCCAAATGGGAAGACAAGCAGAAATCATATTAAAGAACAGAGATCCAGGAATAACAGAGTCAAGCAATTTAACAGATGTGAAGTTCAAAACACTGCTTATAAAGATGCTCAATGACCTTAGAAGGGTAGATGACTCAGTGAGAACTTAAAGAGATAAAAAACATAAAAATAAAAATGGAAATTGTAAAAAGGAACCAGTTAGAAATGAAAAATACATTATCTGAGATGAAGAGTATATTAGAGGGAATCTGAACAGAGTGGATGAAGAAGAGGATCGAACCACTAATATAGAGGATGGGAAAGCCAAGGACACTCAACCAGAAAGGCAAGAAAAAAGAAGCCGAGAATATAATAATTTAAGAAGCCTATGGGACATAATTAAATGTAAAAATATCCATTTAATAGGGCTACCTTAAGGAAAACAAGAAGTCAAAGAGCTATTTGAAGAAATAATGATGGAAAACATCCCTAATCTCGTGAAGGAAACAGACATACAACCCACTCCAAGAAGCTCAGAGTTTCAAAAAGGCCCATACCAAGCCATATTATAATTGAAATGTCAAAGGTTAAATACAAAGAATCTTAAAAGCAGCAAGAGAAAAGCAGTTAGTTACCTACAAGGGAGCACCCATAAGACTAGCAGCTGATTTCTCAAAAGAAACTAATTAGGACAGAAGGGCTTGGCACAAAATATTCAACATGATAAAAACCCAGAATACTTTAACCAGTGAAGCTATCATTTAGAGTTGAAGGACAGATAAAGAGCTTCTCAGGCAAAAATAAGCTAAAGGAATTTATCAGCACCAAGTCAGTATTATAGGAAATGTTGGAGAGACTTCTTTAAAGAAGAAAAAACATGTATCAAAGAACATGAAAAAAGAATGGTAATAATTACATTCCTATCAACAAGTACCTCATATGGAAAAGAATTAAGGGCTCCAAATAAAAGATTGAGTGGCTGAATGAATAAGAAAACAAGACCTATATATGTGCTGCCTGCAAGAGACACACACAGACTAAAAGAAAGAGGATGGAAAAAGATATCACCTTGATGGACTTAGAGGGTAGTGCACTGAATGAAGTTAGATAAAGACAAATACCACATGATTTCACATACATGTGTCCTCTAAAGAACAAAATCAATAACAACAACAAAAGCAGAAACAAACTCAAAGATATAGAGAATATTTTGAGAGCTACCAGATGGAAGGGGGATTTGGGAGGACCAAAAAGGAGCAAAAGGATTAAGAAGGACAAATGAAGTTACAAAATGGACATGAAGATATAAAATGCAACATAAGAAAATAGTTAACAATGTTGTAATACATATGTGAGGGGGGAAGAGGAGCACTAAATTTAGTGGGGTGATCACTTTGTGGGTTATATAGATCTTTAATCACTATGCTATACAACTGAAACTAATGTATTATTGTATATCAACTATAATTAAAAAAAAAACGCACTAAATTATACAATGTAAATACGAGCAACTAATTATTATATTTCAATAAAGCCAGGAAAAAATTTTTTAATTATTAACACCCACAAAATTATGATTACTTCAAACACTGAAGAAAACTTACTAATTTAAGAAGTGAAATTTTTATGTCAGGAGGGTAAGTATTAGGCATCGAGAAATGTCTTTTTTATACAAATCATTCAACTTTCTATTGTTTCTCAATAAAATCAGAGTAATTAATTGTTCTCTATTACCTGAACGGCAAAAAAAGGGAACCCTTTAGCAGAGAGATTTCCTTTAAGATAAATTTTTTCTATAAAGTCTCTTTAATCACACAAATATAGAATACTAGATTATAAAATATTTATTTTAAATATGAGGAAGCATCCCTCTAGTAGGATTTTGATGGTTTCTGAAGTGAGCTGCCCTCTGCTTTAAAAGAAATTCTGGATTTTGGGGGGTGGATTGTATGTTATAAAATGAGAAATCTGGGACCTTGGTAAATTAACTTAGCAAACCCTCCCCTTCGAATTTAACATTGA
Organism: Eidolon dupreanum; assembly: GCA_028627145.1. Classification (NCBI taxonomy): domain Eukaryota; kingdom Metazoa; phylum Chordata; class Mammalia; order Chiroptera; family Pteropodidae; genus Eidolon; species Eidolon dupreanum. Next base: position 103,041,820 of record CM053510.1, on the reverse strand, counting down.
AAACTTCAAAATTCAGCTACTTTTTTAAAGATTCTGAACAATCACAACTATTTCTTCCCCCCGGTTTTGTTTATAAAAATATACCTGATTACCTTATGTTGGTCATCAAAATGTCAATGCATAGCCCCATCAAAAGTCAAAGCTGAACCACAAATATTGCTTCATTACAAATCAAGTTACTTAATTCATGCAGCATGCAGACTATAGGTAAACACAGGCAGGATTATTCTCACCTTTACCTGCTCTATATGTCTTGGCTTGATTCACTGGCATGGGCGTCATAGGTATAGGATATAAAGGCTTGAGGAATTAAAAAAAATGAAGATTAGGCTCTCAAGAAAATAAGTACACATTTTACCACTCTCTCTTAGTTGTATATTGCTAGAGAGCTAGCACTGTGGTTTCCTGATTCTGAGTCATTAAAAAATAAAATCACATCGATAGCTAAAAAGACAAATCCCAAACTACAATAAATCTAAAACATCTCTCTCACCAGAACATATTCTCAGACTTAGGTCCTTATATTAACCACACCACTGCCATGCCTCCCCTTATCAAATACTTGCTGTACACTCACTGCCTCAAGTCACCACATGTCTACAGAGTACCTGAAGTCCAATACAAATAACTAAGAAGGGTGACTAGACATCAAATTTTATGACTTACTTGCACGCCTGGGCTCACTGGGACTGGATACATCATATTTGGTGCAAAACAAACAGGTTGAGTATAAACTGGAGTTGGCTGCTGATGACCCACCATAGATGGGCTAGGTTGTGCTTGAGGACGAGGCGAAGTTGGGGTGGTAGAAGGCTTTGGCTACAAAAACAAAAATAACTACCTTAAGGTGAAAAGTTAACTATTACTGCAATTTGAGGGCTGATTTTCTAAGTTTTACTTGTTTTTAATGAGTCTCTTTTAATAGGGAAAAAAAACTTACCAAAATAAACTTTCACAGGTTTCAAATAAAAAACACTTCGGTAGAAAGTTAAAGTAAAATTTTGTCAATTAATCAATAATGCTATTAAAAATAGTAATGGTGACTTTTAAGGAAATGGAGAAAGTACTTTAAAAAAATTAATCTTCTTACAAACTCAATAGAATAACAACAGTGTTATCTATCAATCTGAGAGCCTAGCTAGCTAACCATTTTCAAATTCTTAAAAAGACTGAAAGATTTGTCCTAGCTCACATCAAAGTGAAGACAAAACAAGGATCTTTTCTATGGCTCAAAAATATTCATTAATGACCGTAAGAAAAAAGGAACTTAAAAGTTTTAGCATATTGTAACTGAATTTAGATGTTAGGTATGAGAAGAAGGAATATTACTACTAATAATAAATTTATTTTTTGAGAGGCTAGATTACTTCAAAGAGAAAATAAACTTACCTGAGAAAAAGAACGAGGGTTGAACTCTTTTGCATTGGGATTCAATGTTGATTTCCTTACTTGCCTAAACCAGAACAAAAACATAAAGGGCAGTGAAACCTGCATGAAACTTATGTTTCTCTAAAGTCTTCTATACCTGACAGGTTTTTCTTTCTAAATTGCTAAACATATAGTACATTTAAACAATTCTCACTAGAAGATCATTAATCCTCTTCATCAGAACACACACGCATCTGTATTTCCCACTCCTTAATCTAATAAAGGCTGGCCAAAAATGGACAAATTTTTTTTAAAAGCCTAATATATAATGCTTCTCTCAAAGGCAATTAACAAATACTTTAAGTGAAAAGACAGTAGCCCCTTATAAAATAATCTTAAAAGCGATCCTTAATACACTAACTTTCTAGCATGCAGTATTTTTTAATATGACAGTGTTTCCTACATGGCATACCTTGGGAAAAAGTATGATTAAAAAAAAAAAGTTTTGCCTCAAATCAAGAATAAGCATTCCCCAACTTATCAACACGCTGCATTCCGAAGGTTCAGCTGTAACTGCGTGTGGTACGGAACCCAGTACAAATAAAGCAATGGTGCTGAGGTAAGGTTCCGAGGCTAGACTAGTAGTTCATTTAATTGATAATATATTGGATATGCAGAATTAAGTCTACCTTAAAAAACCTAACCATTAACTAAAACATTGCTTCTCATGGAAAACATGTTAAATTCCAGAGAGAGGAACCAGAGACTTCTCTCTCTTGATGGCAGTGGCAGTTCTTACTCCTAGCGGCGCAGCCAGGAGATTGATAATGACCAACATTCAGGGAGTATAGGTCTCAAAATCTATTAATTTTTCAATCCTCTGTACATTTACAGAAAAAGGCTTTCTTAATTTATGCTCCCCCTTTTTTTTTCGCCATGGGGTGCAAAAATGGGGGAGGCAAGGAAGAAGAATATAGGATACAATAATTTACTTAAGACGTCATGTGTTTAGACCAGTTATTTCTAAGTTGAGAACTACTTATAAAACCATTTAAAAATCCAGATATTCTTGAATTAGAAAGCCCTGGACAACTTAGGAAAAAAGTAACGGGATGTGTTGAATGCTAGGTTTACTCACTCAGCTGCGTCTTTCTTCTCCTCTTTATCATCTTTCTCTTGTTTACATCCTGGACTGGAAGTCTGAACCCCTTGGGATGTGACTTCAGGTCCCCTCTTGTGCTCCGTGTTACTGAGGATTGAGGGGGAAATGCTGGGGCTATTCGGCTTGCTGCTGCCACTGGTACAATTGCTGCTGCTATTTTCAATGAAAGAATCCTTAGCATTTGGTTCAATTTTGTCTTTGATCAAATCTCTTGATTTTTCTCCCTCTCTATTTTTGTTTAGCAGTTGATCCATAGATTCAGAAGTAGAACTCGGCTGTAACTAAAAAAAGGAAATAATTATACTTAAATATTTCAAGTAACTCTAGTAATCAGTTTTCTCCATGAGCACGAACAAACTAATATTTGTAAGCACAAACTATATCGATAAAGCTTTTTCATACTTTTAAGATTAACATCTTTATAAAGGCGACAATGACAGATTGTCTATACAGCATGACCAGTCATCTCGGTACTCAAATGTCCTAACCTCAGAAGTTAAATATTTACTGAGTGCCTACCATACATCAGAAACTGTGCCTGCCTGGGTATGGAAAATATGAAATAGTTACAATCCTCCCAAAGCTTACCCTCTGGGTAAGATTGTATACAACAAAATGAGGTAAATGTGAAGAGATCCTGTAGGAAAAAGTAACTTATAGGAAGAGAAGGCTGGATTCTCAATGGAGTGTCATTTAGTCTAAAGTGTGAAAGATGTCTGGGGAAGGGGATGTTTGGAAAAGAGAATGATCTATGCAAAAGAAACAGCATGTTTAGAAATTCAAGGGAAAGGGAGAAGATGGTCCCATTGTGAAACAGAAGAGAACAAGTGGCTATAGCAAAGGTGAGGACATTTCTAAGAGTCAAGAAATGACAAACTCTCCCAAGAGGAATGAGATGATAAAGGAATATGAAAGCAGTATTAATGACTCCAGTCTTAATTCTCAGGGTAGTGGGAAGCCACCAAGAATTTTAGGCAGCGTTCTTGCTGACAAAGATGAGCACAGCAGTTCTGCAGAAACTGAGCTGGAGGGAGTGAGTGAGAGTGCAGAGGCCACTGCAGAGCAATGACCTGGGCCTGGCCCTGAGAAGTGGTGGCTTAGAAAGTCAGAAGTAGGTGGATTCAGAGGGAGACCTGACTAGACCCGTACATCAGTTAGACCTCAGTCTAATCCATAAGTCGAGGAGGAAACCGTAAATTACAAGTATCAGTTAGACAAGCAGAAGTCAAAGATGTTAGTGAATTAAGTGATGGGGTTTTTAAGTGTACAGAACTGGATAAACTAATAATCTACTACCACCTGAAGATGATTTAAGATGCCATACTCCACAGAAGAAAACAGGGACAGTTGAAGAAAATGACATGAAAAAGAGAAGGGAGTAGAAGTAGCCAAGGTGGACATGAGAACAGATACAAGCAGCAGCCCCGGCCAGCAAGAATAAGCTGAAGAGAAGATGCACAGCAGAAGGGGCCACAAGGCTGGAGAAACACAAACTATTTCCTTAGCCTCAGGATGGGCAAACCAATGTCAAAGTCTCACTGCTGAGGCTGTTGGCATCCTGGCAAGAAGCATTAGTATCTCAGGGGCATCTTAAGCTTCACTGCATCACCAATGTAGCTATAGAGTCCTCAAGTAGCCAAGGGACAAAAGGTGATAGTATATTGATTTGGACCCAGTAAAAACCTAAGTCACAATAGGGCACTTAATGTTTAAGCATTGGTTCTCAAAAATCTTTAGTAGTGGCTAAACAGACCAACTGTGCTGTAGAAGATTCTCTAGTATTTATCACAAGGGTCTTTGAGGCAAAAATGAGACTTTTGTTGTTGTTCATATAATAGTAAACATACCTACAGTACTCACTATAGGCTGGACACTGTTTTAACTTATCTACAAACTCATTCAGTTGTTACAGTAGCCCTATTTGATACAGATGCCATTACTGCCATCTTACAAGTGGGGGAAACTAAGGCACAATTCATGTTTTGAACATTCTGCAATATTTCCTATCTGCAGTATACTAAGAGAAAACTGAGGTTCTTATTTTTGTCCCAAACTGAACCATTTTTGTTGAGATATAATTGACACTGTATTAGTTTAAGTGTATAACATAATGATCCAATGTATAATAAAATCATCACAATGTCTAGTTAACAGCCATCACCACACATAGCCATAAGTTTTTTTCTTATGGGAACTTTTAAGATCTACTCCCCCTCGGCAACTTTCAAATATACAATACAGTAGTAGTGACTATAGTCACCATGCTGTACACATCATATCCCCACGATTTACTGATTTTATAACCACAGGTTTGTACCTTCAGACCACCTTCACCAATTTAGCCACCCCATTCCCTCCCTTTAGTAACCACTAATTTGTACCTGTGGGTTTTTTTTGTTTGTTTTAAAGATTACACATATAAGTGATACTATATGGTATTTGTCTTTCTCTGATTTATTTAACTTAGCATAATGCTGTCAAGATCCATCCATGTTGTCACAAATGGCAGGATTTCCTCCTTTTTAATGGCTGAAAACGTGTGTGTGTGTATGTGTGTGTACACACACTCCACATTTCGTTTATCCATTCCCTCCTCGATGGACACCTAGGGTTGTGTCCATGTCTTGGCTACTGTAAATAATGCCGCAATGAACATGGGGTACAGATATCTTTTTGAGTGTTTTTGTTTCCTTTGGATAAATACCCAAAAGTAGAAATTGCTAGATCATATGGTAGTTCTAGTTTTAACTTTTTGAGAAACCTCTATACTGTTTTACCATAGTGATTGCATCCATTTACATTCCCACCTGCAGTATATAAGGGTTCCCTTTTCACCACATCCTGGCCAGCATCCCTTGTTTTGTCTTTTTGATAATAGCCATTCTAACAAGTGTGAGATGATAACTCACTGTGGTTTTGATTTGCATTTCCCTGATGATTAGTGATGGTGAGTGCCTTTTCATATACCTGTTGACCATCTGTATTTCTTCTTTGGGAAAATGTCTATTCAGATCCTCTGCCCATTTTTAATCAGATTTTTTTTTTCTTTTTTTTTCTTTTTGCTATTGAGTTGTGTAAGGTCTTTATATATTTTGGATATTAACTCATCAGATTTGCAAATATTTTCTCCATTTGGTAGGCTGCCCTTTCATTTTGTTGATGGTTTCCTTTGCTGTGCAGAAGCTTTTTAGTCTGATGTAGTCCCACTTATTTATTTTTGCTTTTGTTGTCTTTGCTTTTGGTTCTCAAGGGTATAAAAAAAACACCACAGGGTACTCCTATTTCTGCCTCAATGGAAGACCAGAGATATATATTTTTTTAAGATCAGAGATTTTTGTGAACCACCACAGTTCCCAACCATGTGCACGTCCTGAGGGTGGTTTTGAGGATTCATTCATTGAACAATGTATTACATAGTATGCATTAACTATTGCCCAAAGTGTTGCTAGAAGCTCAAAAACACAGCCTGGCCTATCTTTTACTAGCCATGTGACTGGAAAAATTATTTAACTTGTCTTTGGCCTTGGTTGCCTAATATACACAATGGGGATAATAACAGAACCTGCTTCGAAAAGATGTTAGGACAATAAAAAGTTCATCGCATGATCATTTAGAACAGTGTCTAATACACGGGAAATAATAAATGTAAACCAATAACATTATTTTATCTGAAAAGAATTATAAAGCTCATTCTCAAACATTTCTTTTAAACCACTTCTTTGCTTTCTAGTATTCACTTATGAACCAGGAAGTTACTTTTAAAAGACAAATAACAGATTTGATTATTCAGGCCCCAAACTAAACGGACTAGAAATCCTAAAGAGATAGACAATTTAATTCAATGTCTTTTCAACAGATGGTGCTGGGACAAGTGATATCCACATGCAAAATAATGTATTTTTATATAGTTTGATGTAATCCCATTTGTTTGTTTTTGTTTTTATAATAAAAAAGTGGGACGACTACCTCACACTCTATGTTACCCCAAAATTCCACTTCTAGGTATATAACCAGGAAAAATAAAAACATGTCCACATAAAAACTATACACTAATGTTAATAGCAGCATTATTCATAATAGTAAAATAGTGGTAGCAACCCAGAGACATCAACTGAAAAATGGATAAACAAAATGTAGTCTATCCATACAATGGCATATTATTCATCCATAAAAATGAATGAAATACTACTGATAGATGCCCCAACATAAATGAACCTTGAAAACATTATGCTGAATGAAAGAAACCAGTCATAAAAGGCCATATATTATATAATTCCATTCATGTGTAACATCTACAAAGTAGATTAATGATTAAGACCTGGGTGGTGGGGAGGGTGAGGGGTCCCCGAAAGCAAATGAGGAGAGACTGCTAAGGAATATGGGGTTTCTTTTTGGGATGAAGAAATTATTCTACAATTGACTGGTGATAGCTCTACAACTCTTATGGATATATTAAAAACCACTGACCTGCACACTTTAAAATGGCTACATTGTATGATAAGTAAATTCTACCTCAATAAAACAAAAACATACTAACTCATATGCTTCAAAGTAAAACTATTTCTTTCCTTCATAACGTAAACTCAGTGCAAGTACACTCTAAGAAGGGAATGCATGATTTTAAAAAATAAAAGCAAATGGGCAAGAATACCTATATCATGATATCATTTATATCAACTGAAGATTATTTAAGATAATATGTGTTGCTTAGGGATCTATTCATGCACAGCATAAAGAGCTGCAGAGGAAAGAAACCCTTCTCCCCCTGGCAGAAAGATGCAGCTGAGGAGGGCAAGTACACAGGAGGGCTTTAGCTAGGAAAAGGCTACCTTTTGCCTTTGATTCATTTATCTTTTAAGTCGGCCATTTTTTTAAAGGCTGATAATCAGATTTTTTCCCTTGAAGAAGCAAAATTTCAGGACAATTTCTTGAGTTGGTCTCAAAATATACCTTGACATGCATAATATATTAAATATTGTGCAAAAGAATAGTTATCCAGCAGAGGTTAGAGTATATTCAGCAAGTCTTAAGATAGAGAAATGATATCATACAAAGATTTCTACTACAATACATTTTTGCAGATAGTGTAAATCTGCAACTATGTCAGAACACCAGGGTGTAGTATTTCTTCCATTCGTCACATCAGATCATTAATGCCTTGGCCTTGCTCTGCTCTTCAATGAATAAAGTAATTAAATGAAGATCAAAGAATACCTTATGTTATGGTAGCTTCAAATGTCAAAATTATATTCTGTTCATCTGACCTGTAGTGTCCTTACCAAATCTCATTTTAGTTATCCCACTTAAAAACATAAGCAAAGACAACTTTAAGAATATTTAGCTTTCTACACACACAGTTTGATGTTTGTGGGTATATATATATAAAATGCATTTCTGTAAACTGACATAAAAATTCTTAGTAATGTTTAATATTTAAAAAATTCAAATGTGACACTTACCCTAAAATCATTCTTAAATTTCTTTAAGTCATCAATCTGTTTTCTATGCTCAGAAACAATTGGTGATATACCTGTAAAATTAGGAATTATTAGACATAGATTTCTAATTTCTAACTTAAAATTCTTTGAGGATGAGATGTCAGAAATAAAAAATAAGTTCTTTTATAAAAATAATAAAAAACTTCAATATATTAATTATAGACCTTGGCATGTGTCAAATTATGCATTTAAATATGTATAATACTAAGAAAAAGTGCTGACCAAAGATAAAAATACTCTGTATCAGGCATTAGATTAGACATAATCCTTCCTATTTCTACAGTTATACATAAAGACTTTTTAAAGCTCTAACCTTTATTTTCAGCTTTTGAGAAGCTAGGTGATGTCTCATTGGGCTTCATATTTTCTTTATTCCCTGCCGGAGAATTCTGCCTCTGATCTTGAAGCCTGGGATCCTTAGCTAGAAGATAATTTTTTTTTAATGCAAAGTTAGAAATCAGAAAAATAAAATGGGAAAATACTCAATAATTTTGATCTCCTAAGTTTTTGGAAAAATAAACATTTCCATTTAAAGAGGGTTTTCTCCTTTGCAGACATATGAAACACCAATAATTCTATTTATTTTGATATTTACTAAGCAGGAATATTAAACTTCAACAACAGACATTTGAGAATAACATACATGACATTAACAATATTAAACAACTAACTTCATTTACATAAAATTTTAAATATGTATACAACATACCTATGAATAAAACATAGCATTTTTCGTACAATGTTAAACTTATTAGCACTCCATTTCACAAATGACATTACATATCTGGAAGCTCTTCCTTACATACCCTCAAGAGATGGAGTAACAGCTCTGTTGGATGCAGGACTGGCAGGCGTAGGAGATGCAGCTGGAAGAGGCATCGCAACAGCTTCGGCTGGGATAATACCAGCTTGGGGAGAAGCAAGAACTGGTCCGCTAGGAGTATTTCCAATACTGTTTTGTCTGGGAGACCTAGGTCTGTGAGTTTTAGGGGATAATCTTGGAACTAGAAGAAAAATAAAAGTTAACCATTACATACTCAGCTCAAATGTCACCTCCTCAAAACAGGCTTCTGTGATGATCTAGGTAAAACAGTCCTATCTGACCCCCATTCCCAGTGACTCTTTATCCCATCACTCTGTTTCCTTTTCCAAAGTCTTAGGAATAGTGGTGGTGACTGAGAATATAAATATCTGAAGAACAACAGCAATTACTAATAACAAAGCACAAGTGGAATTTCCCTTTCTAACTAAATTAATTCTAAAAGCAGTATTTTAAATGAAGTTAGAAACTAGATTTCTAAGGCAAGATTAACATCACTTAAGTTGGCAACATTCTCTACTAAAAAAGTGAGACTTTTTTTTTTTTTAAAAAGGTGTGTGTGTGGGAGAATCCCTAAGAAATAGGCTTATTTGTTACTCCTTCAAATAATACTCAGCTTGCAGCTTGCAGCCAATCCTATATGCTCTTTCTTGCCACAGCAAGATCTATTCTACAGTAACTAAGGAAATCAGGGATCCAATTTAGCCAAAGGGAAAGATAATCTAAGCACTGTTCATATGTCACAACTTCCAAACAAATATATAACAGGTTTCACATTTCATTATAAACCCATGTAGAGCTCAGAGTCAAGGTTTAGAGAAAATAGTTTAATTTGCTTCATGTTAGTGGTTCTTTACTTTTTTAAGTCACAAGGGTCACAGAAGGAAGCTATTACTCAACAATTGCCATTTTTTCAATTAGTGTGAAGAGCAAACCTGTAACACTGTTCTGCATGTATCTCTAACAATTATGTTTTTCCTCTCTCACCTCTATAATCATGTTTTATTCTCAAAATTAATTCCCAAATTATTTGAGTATGTCAACTGATTAATGAGCCAACTAAAGAAATAGATTTTTAGAAATTCTATTCTGTTAATTGAACTGTTATTTCCTTATAACTGAAGACCAAAAAAGAAAACAGAAAGTGCCAAAGGAATTTATCATATTTATGCATACGTGAAACTGAGCAGTGTACATCCACTAAGACATTTAATAGCGTTGTTTATTTTTATTTAAGCTTAAACATCTTTTTTTCTTTTAAAGATTCTACACACTGATTACGATATAGACTGTGACCAAAAACACCACCATCACTGCATGCTCTAACTTTCCAGTAATGACAGAAACAAAACATAAGTAGCAAAAGCAGTCTTAGCCTAATTATAAGATCTTGTCAAAGTGTATTCTTTACACTTTTATAGCTGTCAGCGCATTCTTCAGGCTAGTCACAGATAAAACTTGGGTCTCTCATGTGTATTTGATATTCCTTATAAAGGAAATATCGTCAGAAACTAGTGTCATATACAGATGGTATGGAAACACACAGCACTGCTAAGCCCAAAATAAATGTTCGTGGAATGAATCAAGTTGCTAAGAAGATAGAAAAATGGATCCCACCAAATGGTGTTACATACTGTATAGGACTTATATCTGAGTGAAAGTATCCTTGTACTTGTGAATATCAAGAATTTCATCACAAATCCATAAAGTAGACTGGACAAAAATTATTTTACTCATTGAAAAAACTGAAATCTAGAATGACGTGAATGATCTGCTCTAGAATATGGTGATTCTAGATGGTGATTTACGATTTGCTCTAACATATGGTGACACTAAGTGGTAGAGCACAGAATAAAAATAAAAGGTTTTCCAATTCTTGGTTACTCCATTTTTAATATATACACTTACTTACACTTCCTCAAACAGAACTTGAGCTCAGCCCTTTTTATATCTAGTAGAATTACAAAATAAACAGTCATTATGTCCAAGTCAAGTGTACCTACCCCCACTGACTACTGATGACCACGTGCCCCCTGCGGGGCTGGTCCTTGCTGTTGGAGGAGCAGCTGCTTCATTTGGTGGAGTATGGGATACAAATTCTAGGCCACTGGAAATGGAACCCCTCCCAGCAGAAACTCTGTGATTTCGAGGGTGTCGCTGAGCCTTTGGGGACATCCTTGGAGGCCCTAAGAAAGGAACAGTGAACATCACATAAATGCCACCATGTCCATTAGTATTACTTTTTCTGCTAAATAAATGCACGCCCCATTCGCACACACTCCATCCTCTCTCTCTAGTTTTTCCTTGGTTTAAAAAAAAAAAAAAGAAAAAAAAAAAGGCATATGTATATTTTTACTATTCTTTCAGAATTATTTTGTAGAATGCCACAAAGTTTTATAAATAAAATTTTTTTCTTTTTATTTTTAAAGAAAGGGAGAGATGAAACTGATGGTAAGAAATCAAACGATAAGAAGTCATAATTCTTCAAAGATTTCAGCAATTTGTTTAACCTATATCCATTGCTTGTAAGCATATAAAAATAAACATAACAAAATGTTACTAGAAATATGGCTACATGATGGAATAATTTTTATTTTATCATATATTTTGCGTTGTCTCTCAAATTTTCTAATTACTTCTAAAATTACAAAAAAAAATATTTTTAAACAAAGACCATTAACCCCTATATAGCTTTATATTACTGAAATATAAGTACATACCCTTCTTAAATTTCTCAGAAATCTTAGTTTATCTACCTCTTCTGCCATGGTTATCAATTTTATAACTCATGGCTTAAAACAGCCCTCACCTCGAAGTAGCTCCTCAGACTTAACAGGCTGTGTGCTGAAAATTCTACTGTTAAGGCATGACAATTTTAAGCCCAGAATAATTTGACATTTGGAAAAGAAATCTGCACATTATGAATTATCAAAATTCTACACCATTTAATTCTGTCATCCCATTAGCGATTTCTATTTCTAAACAAAACTACTATGCATTCAAACAAAACTGTCAGATGAAAACTAGACAGAATGGCTCTCACCAGAGAAGACTGACAATGCTAACACTTGACAAAACTCATTCTTAATGTCAAGCCCAGGCTCCTCACCCTTGCTGCCAAACTCTTGGATATTAATGTTATATATTATAGTTTTCAACTGGAAATATGATTAATATCAAAGAATGACTTAAGAATTGGGTATTTGCATAATTATACATATATTTTTTTATATCCCTTTTAGAAAAAGACCAAGAAAGTAGGTTGGCATAGTTCAACGAAATCAAATTATAACTTTAAAAAACTCATTCTTTTTGGATAATACATCAAATACTTACAAAACCAAAACATACTCTCCTGTATTAAGCACAGAAAATCACTATAGTTGATATTTTTAATTTTGAAGTTCACACTTAAAAATGCTTGTTTCACCTAACATGATTATTTAAAAAAATAAATAAACTGAATGTCGCATTCCTGAATATGCAGCATGTACACTTCTGTGTGAAAGGTCCACAAGCATTTCTTAAATCTTACTGTTGTGAAGACATTCACACACTAAGGAGTCCTGTTTTATCTAACATTTTATCATATAAACATCACTTATTCAAGCCATGGACTGTAACAAATACTTCAAAAGAATTTAACTTTTTGTTTAGTGGCCACCATTACAGGCACTTTTGAGTAGGAAAGTCAACTTGAAAATCAGTGCACCGTGCTGTTGAAGGTTAGCCACTTTAGCCACGATCACATGACCTCCCTGACTGGATGGCAACAGTTTATTAAAAAGCAGCCAACATAGTTTTCTCCAGGGAAGAACATTATGCCAGAAAACTGTACTAGTCTCAACATAAGCTATATCAATTGCAATTTAAAAGAACAAATTAGATTAAAATTTTAACCCAAATACTCTGAACATCAAAAGGACATTGTCATTCAGAAAACTTGTTTTTAATTTATGCTGTGTTTAAATCAAAATGTGACCTTTCTACAACACATCCATATATCTGATAGGTAACAATGGTGAATTGGCATCAAATAATGAATGAGAATTACAGGATTTTATCTTTTTTTTTGACAAGGGCAAAAACACCCTTAAAGATGAAAATTCATACATGGTTTTTATTAACAATTTTATGTTTGATCAAGGACTTCTTCAACATTAAAGCAGACTTTCATTATAAAATACTGCAAAGCTAATTTTTTGACTTCCCCAAACATAAAACCAAACTCTGTATTGTAATCTAAGGGGCAACACACAAAGGAGGCTACAAGGAATGTCCCTCTCAAAAAGGACCCCTGACACCACTCCTGCCTACGGCCAACAGGTAGGTTCACTAGTACCTTGGCCAAGGAGCTGTAAAATGATAGGTTCTACAATAAGCCCAAGATTGGGTGAAGAAAGATCACTGTTTACCATTAAGCACTGCATATGGTGTAAACAGGGAGGGAGAGGACCCCAGGGCAGACCTTCTGGGGCTGTAAAGGAGCATTATTACCAAAAGGAGACAACCCCCCATTCTTATAATTCAGGACAGTTCATAGCTTCACACAGCATTTATTAAATTTCTCTCTAATGAACAAAAGGTTAATAGAAATAGTTTTAATAAACTAAAGTTAAAACACAGAAATTATAGGTTATCAAATAATGAAGAGGAAACTATTTTGTAATTATAAACTCACATAGGAGTTAAACAAAGACAAACAAAAACATGAACAAATTGTGGTATTGTACCTTCTGAAGACATGCGTTTAGGCATAGTAGAGACAGGAGCTGGAGAACCATGAGCAGAGGGGTGAGACGGGGGTCTGGATGGCCGCGAGGGGGGCCTGGAGGGCGGCCGTGTAGGGGTGGCTGCCCGAGGTGGAAGAGAGTTGGGACCTGACTGGTAGCGAGAAGGTGGGCGAGAGGAAGGAGATGGGCAAGGCGATGGCCAGGGAACACCTGACAGAACAAATGATATGAAGGAAAGTATAAAAACTAAAGAAAAAAATGAGGGAAAAAAGTAAACAGAAAAAAAAGTAAAATGACAAAAATGATTTCTTGTACATTTTAACCCTTTGAGGACAGTCATTTGATTTGTGTTAAGTTTTAGCATAACTTAAACTGACATAAATTCACATTTTACTTTAACCTCCTTAAAATTAAGTCTGTTTAAATGAATACACGTTCCCAAAGGGTTAATTAGGATCTACACATACTATTGAAGAAGACAGTTAAGACTTTGCCTATTAATCCTGCTTCTATAACTGTTTCCCAGTTATCAACAGTTAAAAGAAATTTAACATATACTAGATAATTTCACACAATAATTCACAAAATCAGGAGTAAGATTATTTACATTAGTTTTAGCTTTTGAAAGATAATAAAAATAAGCAGCAGCAATTATATCCAATTAAAAATGCTAGTTTCCCATAACCAATTGTGATTTTCATCTAGTTTATACCCGAACGTAAGGTTCAGTTTGAAATCTCATTAAGCAAGTCCATATAAGCAGAAATAAAATATCATTTCTATTTTCTAAAGTCACAGGAGTGACAAAGGTTAATATTCATTACCTTTTCAAAAAACATTTTAATCTTACCAAGTTAGGGGAAAAAAGGGGATCATCTATAAAATTATGCAGTTTTTATTTATCTAAGAGACGATTAACTTATTTAACTAATCTAATAGACTGCTTAATACACATTGCAACTAGAGAGCAGTCATCACCAAATAAACTTACACTGACGGATAAGCACAGGTCAAAATACAGCTAACATGTTAACACAACATATCACTTACCTTAATCTGAGGAAACAGTCCAGGTCTCCTCTCCATAGGGTTCCACACCCTTGAGTATCATATATTCCCCAGCCCACTTTAGGTTTTTTAGTTTGAAAATTCTGTTTATGAACAACTAAAATTCTTTACACAGTGCACAAAGAAATTTCACCCTTAATACCAAGTACAGAAAATACTCAAGAGTGTTAATTTGGAGAGGAATTCTGGAGAAAGACTCAGCAAAAACAAATGAAATTGGAAACTTAAGTGTTCTCTATTTTTCTTACTTTCCAAACATAAATACCTAAAATTGAATGCCCACTTTTCTCTCCAAGTTAGTAACATACTATTTCTATTATAAATTGCCACGTTTCCATACTGTCTACAGTACCACTGTCTAGTGTACCTGCCTTATATGGAAGATCCATGTCCTATGAGCTAAATTCAATCTAAATTTAAAAGTAGAGTAGAAAAATATCTCCCTACTAAAAATGCAAGTTTCTTTTACTTAAGCTAAACTCCACCCTTACATTACAAGCTCTTTTTGTTTTTGTTTTTTTTAAACCATATTTCTTTCTTCATTTTCTTCTATGACTCTTGATCATGTCTTGTATAAGTTACCTCAAATCCTTTCTTAAAGTAGAATATACAAACAAACAATAAATGAAAATGAATATATATTGACCACTAAGTGTTTCACAGATTGGAATTTTCCATATAAACTATGTGTAAATGATGTTATCATCCAGTGTTTTTAAAATTGAGAACCTACCTAAAGTTTCCAATTTCTTTACAAGTGGAGTGTTTTTTGGCCAAATGAATGTCTTCGGTTAAATTTAGCACTTAATACATCATGCTAAATACATTCCAATGACTTATACTAGTTTTTACTAATTTTACTAATTTGATATCTACAAAGGCAAATTTAAACAATTTTGAAGTGAAAACTACTCCACAGAAATCATTAAAGGTGTGCATGTTCTTATCAATTATGGAAACTTGTAAATATTTTAAAAACTATATATTTTATCAATGACATTGACAAATTTGGTCAAAATACTTGCCTCCATTAACTACTCTTTGGTCTGAACCAGAATTCGGGTTGAAATCTGAAGTGTGAGAGGTGGATCTTGATGGCATGGAGCCCGATCCAGGCTGGCCCATACGCGGTGAATTCTGTCTCCCACTTCCCCAGGATATGACTTCTCTATTTCTTTGTCCAGGAGGAATATATTTATTTTCCCTGAAAATAAGAGATCCTCTAAATCATTTTATCCTAACAGGTACCAGGCCCATGATACAAATCTAAAAGTAATTTGGGCAGAAGAGAATGAATGCTTGTTATAAAAAAGTTAAACACTAACCCAAACTGCCTCACTCCCGGACACCTCTATTCTTCCATCTTACCCTGAGTTCTAGCCTCTGGACTTTCCTTTCCCTCAGATTCTGCTTCTAAGCACAAAGTTTAACAGATATGTATTCATTCTCATCCTACCTGGCCTCTTGATGGCCAATTTTACCAATCATGGTATATCTTCCTGAAACTTTCTTCTTCCTTGACTTTCTCTACTTTGTTTTCTCTGAGATCTCTTTTCTCTGTCTAGTCATTGGTTTTTCATGGCTTCAATATCAGCAAAGCTGCTAAATCCCAAATCCACACTGCCAGTCCCGGTCTCAACATCTTCCACTGAATACTTTAATTCAAATCACCAGACCACGCTGTGAGCATCTTGAAGACAGAATATCTATCTTCCTCTCCCAGGTATATGGCAGGTGCTTCTCTACAAATTTATGAATAAATAAATAAAAGACTTGTGAGCCCCTCAAATGCAATCAATTGCACAAATGGACTCACTGCACCTCCCTCCAAACTTGCTCCATGTGTTCAATCTCCATAACAGTACAAACATCAGTCCATTTAATTTCAAATAAACCTCAGGGTCACCTCTGGTTTTTCTAACCTTTCTATCAGCAGCCATGGTCTAGCTGGTTACCAAGTTTCATATTGAGCTATTTCTAAACACTACTTAGTCTCCATGTTTTAGCCAGTTCTTAATGTCCCAGAGTTTGTTCATAACATCCACTGCCTCCAGGGTGCTTTTACGCGACATAGTCCTTCTCTATTCAGTTCCTATCACCAGCTACCACCATTGCATCCTCAACATGCACCCTGTATTCCAGACATATGACACAACTAGCCTTTTCCTCTGCTGGCCAGTTCTCTCACATATCTTTTCACTATGTGAGGAATTCTCTTACTTCTCTTTGAGTAGAAGACAGTTACTATCCTAGCACAAAACGTCATCTCCTCTGACCCTACAGGTTATGCTAGTTTCTCCTCACTATGGGTTTTGCTAGTACTTTAAACACACCTCTAATCTAAATGAGCTCTTCCAGATCTTGGCTTGCTCATCACTGCATATCCAACACCTGGCTCCACAGAGCTGACACTCCAAAAATATTTTCCAAGATTACTATAATCTTTTCTCTAATAGAATCTTAAACCAATTCCATTTGCATTCTCTACCTAAGCTGCATTAAGGGAAGATGAAATATAATAATACACCTTCTCACACAGACCTTGAGTTGTGTATCCAAAATACTGCATCATGATTTCCTTTAAATACCTAGTGTTTATGTTGTGGCCCTCACGTTCACTGGAATTTCTCTGAACTGCTGTGTATTTTTCTTCTTCACTCCTATCATCATTTTCCAGGGCCACCCGGGCTTTGTACTGGGCACTTGATTCAATTTCTTCTGCTAATTGGTTTGCTCTTGCTTCTCGCTTTAAAAATTCTTCTGAATTATCCCTTTCCAAGGGCACCCTGAAACACAAGGAAAAGAAAAAGCAAAGTGAGTACTTTAAAGTCAAATTTAAATATCTGTCACAAGCAACAATTAAGAGTTTAGAATTTGAAATGCTGTTAAAACTGTAAGAGTTATACTAATCTATTTATTTATAAATAAAAATTTGAATTGCTACCTTTTCCCTAGAAGAATATAACATTTCCAAAACTGGTAAAATTGACTATTCTCTCGTAACCTCTACACTTGAAAATTTAGAGTTTTTACAACTTAAAAGCAAAACAAAAATAAAATTTGTTTAGAGCATAAATTTAAGGTATAGGTAAACTACATGTATTCACTGTTGCAATGGGAATTTATCAGCCTAAGTAGTATCAGGATATTGCTTTCACAAAATTGTTTAATTTAAAATTCAATAGAAACATTTATTCAACATCATAATTTAAGTTGATAAAAATCAAAGATAAACACTAAAAGCAAATTTTGAACTTACGTATATGAAGATAAACTGCTATCATATGTAGACACTACACCATAATTTTCTTCATTATATCGAAACATATCATTGGGATCCCATCCATTAGACTAGAAGAAAATGAAGCTCATTTTTCAAAGTGACAAAGTATTTGCCATCTTTAATTCAGTTACAATCAATATCTACATTAACAATATCAATTATACTAGCAAATTTAAAAAGTAGGCAAAAATTCCCCTTAGAAATGTTTTAACGAAAAACTTTTCTTACACACATTGGCCCCTACAAGTTGGTTAAATAACTATATAAAACAATTATTTGAGAGGTTATTAGTAAAAGTTTGGAATATTTTAGTTACTTCATAAAATATGATCCTTTAGGTCAATGTTCTCTCCTTTCTCTACTCCTTAACAGCCACCTTTCTATGGGGTATTCATCTGAATGAAACCTTCCTGAGTTGGCTGAAGGTCTGTGCAGGACAAGGGGTGCTTTTTGAAAGCCAAAAATATTTCCAGTGTTTTAGGGTAAGGAAAGGAGAAGCCAAACTATCTCACAGCTTTCCTTGCTGCATCACTATTTCAAGGTGGAAGCATGGTACTAGATTCCCTGCCATTCTCTCCTTCCTCCTAGGCATGCTCAAAGAGAAAGTAGCATGACAGAGTAATAGGCAATCACTGGACAAAGTCTCAACAGCTGGGTTTTAGAAATGGCTTTGCTATTAGCAGCTGTGGGTCCTTGGCAAATTCTGAGCCTTGGTGCCCTAACCTGTAACCTCAGTGCAGATAACTACAACTCTATGAGAAAACTGCCCTCTCAAAAGCTAAACTACATTCTTTAATATGTAAAAATCAACTAATTAGGGGCGGAAGCTGAAGAATCTTTGCTGGTGAATATTAACGTCTATTGTTTCAACTCCTCTTTGAAAGACTCACTGGTGGAAAGGGCCAAAATACAGTACCTAATCGTTATCTATCTCAGAAGAAAGGACACAGAATCATCCAAGCAATACTGATGACAACTTCAACACCAAAGCTTGCCTCTAAGGTCACCTATCAAAACCTTGGGTCCTTCTGTGCTATTTCAGATAAAACTATAATATATATAATTCCACTACTAAAGCAAATCCTTATGCCTAACACATGGGCAGGAAATTACAGTTACCTATGGAGACTTTAAAATTACTTAAGTAGTATATGCTCCATGTAAAAAGTCTAAACCGTGAGGGAAGACATCCAATAAAAAGAAACTGTCTTCTAATCCCAGTGTGCATAACCACTATTAACTTCTTGGGCACAATCCAGACATTCTCTATGCATATATAAGAATAGAATCAGCCCTCTTTTTAAAAAATTCAAATAGGATCTTCTTGCTCTGCAACTTGCTTTCTCTTAAGTCTTGGATATCTTTCCATTATCAGAATACCATCCTATTTTGTGGACATATATAGTACTTCAGTTGAATGAAGGTACAATAAATCTATTTAACTTACACCCTACTGATAGTTAGGATGCTTCCAACTTTTCACTGTTAGAAACTGCTGCAGAACACATTCTCATACACAATTATTTGCATGTCTTATGGATATAGCAGGGCAAAAAAAATTCTCAGAGGTAGAATTACTAGACCGAAGTGTACGTATATTTTAAATTTTGATAAATATTGCCAGAATGCTCTCTAGAAAGCAACTATCAATTTACCCACCCACCAATAAAAACATGCTTCTCCATAGCCTCCACACAGGTTACGTGCTACACAGACCTGGGAACCTTTGCATTAGCTTAAATGATTTTTTAAAGTTTGAAAGTTTATTTAAAACTGAGTAATGACTTAAAGATCAAACACAGATTTGTTACAAATACTTCTCTGTAATATTCAATGAAAGATTCTAATTTAAATTTTGCTATCTAAACACTCATTTTTGACAAGATACTTTCTGTCTATCTCTATAGTTTAGAAACATAATTTAAAGAACCCTAATTTTATTAAGCATTTGATTTATAAATGACATATTATGGGAAAAATAAAAATAACAGATGCTGAGAGGCTTTTAGAAATAGCAGATTTTTGAGGAGAATGATCCTAATTTTAAGATCGAGAAATTTATTTATTGCTTTAATTCTAATGTTATCTGACTGTATATCTTAATAATTAGTACCTTGTCCTCAGACAAGCCTAAAAGTCCTACTTTGACCTCACCCTTAGGTAGAGTCAACAGACAATTAAGACAGTACTTGCCTTAGGCTGCCTTATTCTGCAGAGCATTCAAAGCAAGATATGCTGGCATTTCCAGTTTCCCACAGTTTCAATTTAAATTTGCAAATTGCTTATTATGACTTACTTTAAAACATAGAAATAGTGGTAAGCATCCCAAAGAAACATTTTTCTTTATTATTACGTGTGTGTGTGCATGAATATCTATTATACATTAAGACTACTGCTTTAGATATACTCACAACAACATACTTAAATTAAAACCAAGTGATAAGATGTCACACATCACATGGTCATAGTCTGATACTAATCCAAAGATTTTACTTACGACATCATTTTCCAGAGCTTCCAGTTCCTCACTGGTAGTGAGTTCACCAGCATCCCAGGGCTCCAGGTCCTTCTCTTTGTGTTCACCATTCACTTTAGCACTGATAGCAGAGTCAGTAAAAGCATCTGCAAAGGGTGGTTTTGGTTGAAAGGTCATACAACCAACTGGACAATGGGCTACACTATACATACACAAATTATCAACAAAGAAGTAATCTAATAAATTATGAAAAGTGATTTTCTGATATAGAAAGAGTAACATTCATTAACAGTATGCTTTTGGATGTGCAATGCTTCTCATACTATAATCTTCAAAAAAACCTTCCGTAAATGGCATCACAGATCATTAATGAAGGTATATTTTCCCATACAATTTTAAGCCACATGAAATGTTTTAATGTATTCACAAGCCATTAAATTATATTAAAAATAATTACTTTGTGTTTCAGAAGTAATCTAACTTTCAGAAAATTTCTATCAATCCATCTAAAACAACATCTCGTTTCCCAGTAATGAGATATACCCTCAGAGCTCCTGCAGCCAAACAAATGAGGACTTTTTTTAACTTTCCAAATCCATGTCTGTATGTAGGCATCAGTATCCTAACACACTCTTGCCATTAGTAATTAAAACCATTTATCTCTTCAAAGAACCCATTTTCCCTATAGTCACTCTATTACAAAATTCAGGACCTACAGTATTACTTGTCCCTAGAAGGTTCAGGTGGCAAGCCTATCTGGACTTCCTATGAACTTTCTCACTTACTGTCCTCTCCTCCCTGATAATGTTACTGAGGACTCCAGCTAGCTTGTGAAAGCAACATGGTATCAGTATCTTTGGCTGACAGATACTATTTATCTCATTGCTGCTATACAGCAAAGGAAAATTTTCTCTAGTTGAGAGTTAGGACACACGTAAATAAAGGTCCACTTGGGCAATGATGGCGTTAGAAAATATTTTGGAGATAAAGGTTTGCATTAAAATGGTTGGACCCATACATTATGACACAGCCCAGGGCTAGGCAGTGACACTTCTGTTGATCTGGCTCTGATGAAGATTACTGGCTCCCACTCATTGTGCCCTCACCCTTACTGCAAGCTGTCACCAAGGAGGAAAAGGAAGGAAAGAATCAACAGCTGTGTCTCCTTCAAAAGAGACAATTCCAGAAGGATTTTTGATTTGGTACTGCTTCTATAACTACCATGAGCTCCCCAGTGGGCAAGGTGATGTCAAAATAGGAAATCTGAGCCAGCAAATTTAAGGATGGCACTATGAGTTTAGCTGGCTCTTACCTCCTCTCATCCCAAACTAGAGGTAGACAGACAGCTGTGTATGGGTGTGTGCACACACAATAGGGAATACAAGCATAATTGCACCAATGGGCTTAGCTTCTAGCTCTACCAACAGTATGGCTCCTGTTGCTAGCAATTATAAGAGCCAAGTCATCCTTAGGGGAATCCCCAGGGCAGAAGGCTTAAGCTGGGAGTAGGGTGGAGTGGTCACTGGAAGATGACTGCATTTTGGAAAAGCTTTCTAAGAGGTTCTAACAGACTGATGATGTCTTTATAACGCCATCTTCAGCTGGAAGTCACTGACAGCCCTAAAAACTTGGCTTTACACGACACTCACAGGAGTCAAGTCCAACTCTGTATCATCTTAAAGTTACAGAAATTCTTGGTAGAAAATTTTTCCATGTGTACTTCCAAGAAAACATCAAATAGTAACTTATATGAGGATGCTGAAATTCCCTAATTTTCATAAAACTACAATAGAAAATTATACTATAGAAAAATTCAAGCCAGTCATGTTATCTTCTGCAAGCAGCAGCAGGATTATTAACTTATATTTAAAATCTTGTTAATGTTTTAATTACACTAGTTTTTGAAAAGTATATATTTAAATGAACAAAGTATGTACTTAGATGGAAACCCAGCATTAAAGTTAACACTGTTTATTCCCAAAACTAGAGCTCAAAGTAGTAAGATTTTTTTTTTTTTTTACAGAACTACATAAATGGACTTTTTCTCACTGCAAGGTATATGTGTGTATCTAAGTCAAAGTATTTAGGAAACACTAGAGACTGAGCCAAGCTGTCCTGAAATTGAAAGATTGAAATATACAAGAAAAATAGCTTCACTATACTTTTATTGGTGTTATTCTAAACAACATCAGAAAGGCTCCCCAAATGGGAGCCAAAGTGAAAAAGCAATCATCAAATACTGAACCAAATTTCACTCTCTAATCACAGTTTAGGTTGTATTAAAAGGCCATTTATCAAGTCACCTTTTTCTTTCAATATATTTTTAACCTTGTATCTTCTGTTTACAATACTAACCTTATAAAAAGAATTAACTACTCACTTGTTGTTACTTAGCATTATGGTTTTCTTTCAAGGCAGAAATGGGGTAAGAGAAAATGCAAAAGTGTGTTCCTGTTAAATAATATTTCTTAAATTAAAATTTCCTCAAGAGAAAGTCCCTAATTATTAAAAATGAGTAAAGAGTTTAGGAAAAGATGTATAAAAGATGTGAAATGAAGAGTCAGCACAAAATGAGGTTACAATGTCAGGATGCTGAGGAAAACTGTGGCCATAAATATTATATTTCATGTCAATACTGTATTATTAGCTAGAAGGAAACAAGACCTGGATATTCCACACTACACTGCTACCAATATCTACTACTGTAAATTCTGAAAATGTTATTTTACTACAAGCTGTATTTGGATTTTTAAAAAACATTGTTGGTATTAAATAGTACGATGTTATAGCTAGAATTTCTGTAAAATTCAGTAGATCAATTGGCTATAATTGCAATTGTGAGAATTTGCATGCAGATTTTTCTAATGCGGTAAGTCAGAGTATATTAATTTTCCATTTTCCTTTATGATAGGAAACAAAAAGCATTATAAAAGCAAGATGCAAGAACACAGAATGACTGTTAGAAAAAGGTTACCTGTTTCTGAAGGAACTACAGGTACAGAAAGAAAAAAAGAAAAATAAAAATTATCAGATGAAATAATGGATATAAATTCGTCATGTTCTTCATTCCTTGCCATATAAACATCCAATTTACAAAAATCTCTAGACTACAGGAGAAAAGGGTACACAATATTATCCGCCCCCACCAACCCCCCATATATACTATTCCCACAGCTGGTGGGCTCTCAAAACTTTCCCTTCCTTAGGAGCAGAAATCTAGTCCTTTAGGGCCAGTAGTGCCACCTGGTGGTGATCTGGAAGAAATGATGTCTCAACCGCTCCATCCCCTCTTCTCAGCCCCACACCCAGGAAACAGGATAGCTGCTCTGCTCAACTTCTCTCTCTGTCAATTATGACTCCGAAAAATCACTCAAAATTGTCTGAGAATGTTTTAAAGGGCCAGAATAGTGATAAAATTAAGTTAAATGCTAGTGACACACTATAAATTAATAAAGTAATTTATTAAAACTAAAAAATGACATAAAACTAGATGAAACTTAAAATTATTGGACTTAACATCAGAAACCCTCGAATACACTTTCAGAAGTTTTCACCAAAATCCTCAGCTATCCATTTCATCTCTTGATTAAATACGTTTTTTCTCTAACATTGAAATTATAAATAAAAAAAAATATTTCAATATAATACTGTTTTTCAATATAATACTGTTTTGTTTTGATCAATTACTAATACAGTGACTTCTTCTCAATGATTTAAAAAATATTTTCTCATCATATGCCATCAGTTATACATGGACCAATCTATACACCGTAGAGCATCAGTTATAGTGGGTGCCAATCTCAGAATCAAGAGACCATTTTTTAGCATTTATTATCATTGAGTTTGGATAAACTAGGGATTCACATTTGTCTAAGATACAATCTCTGCCTTTTCCTGCAGGAGCTCCCAGATATAGAAGAGTAGTTACGGACGTGAAGCAAATCTTTTAGAATCAAATGTGAAGAGTGCTAAAGTTTAATTAGAACATAGTTTTGAAGAGCAAAGGCTGTGGCTTTAGAAGTGACAGCTTATCAAGGCCTTCAAAAACACAAGCAAAAATTAAATAGAGGGAAGTAAAGGGGCTGTAACTAATATAAACGAGAGTTGCATTAAAAATAAAATTTCTCATCTATGGCCATGGCACCTTGAATGCCCGATTCCGTCTGATCTCGGAAGCTAAGCAGTGTTGGGCCTGACCAGTACTTGGATGGGAGACCACCTAGGAATATCAGGCCCTGTAGGCATAAAAATAAACAAACAAATAAAAATAAAATTTCTCGGAATTGTACACAAGTCCATAGGCTTCCCCAGGAAGGTGGTGAGATTACCTTTCTCTTTTATATTCATCTGTTGTAATAAACTTTTACATTCTAAATATATATTGAACCATGTGTTTTGCTATATAGAAAATATTTAAAAATATAATATTAAAGAACAGCATTAAAAACAAGATAGGGATAATAAGCACAATAAAGGTCATGGAGACAAGTGGAGACAACATTCTCAAGCAGGAGGGAGAGAAAAGGACAAGAGAGGACTGCAGGGAGCACACAAGAAGCCTCTAGATTAGGAATTCTTCATCTTTGTTCTTTGATTCATGTAACCCCTTCGGCATTTGGGGGAAGCTTATGGATTTAGTTGCATAAAATACACAGGAAATCAAAGGAGATAATTATAATGAAATGCAGTTATTGAAAACAAAAAAAAAATCTGTGCCATCATAATTTACATGCTTCTTCATTAATACAGTAAACAATAAGATCTAACAGCAAAGCTAACAACTACTATAATTTTTTTTTTAATGCCTACAGCACCTGGTCTTCCTAGGTGGTCTCCCATCCAAATACTAACCAGGCCCGATCCTGCTTAGCTTCCAAGATCTGACATTGGGCTTGTTCAGGGTGGCATGGCCATAGACCATGGACTGTGGCTCCACTGGGGCACAAACCCAGGACCTTCTGCATGTAAAGCAGACATGATAACCGCTACACTATGGAACCACGTCCAACTACTGTAATTTTAAAGAGGGAACAAATAATACTTTGAGATATCCACATCCATAAAGTTGATATAAAATTAACTGAGTTCTGCAGGTGCTAAAAATCACAAATACTGCTCATACTAGTGGTTTATTGCCCATTTTAATAAGGGAAAGAAATGCTAAATTTCAAAGGTAAATGAAAATAAAGATTAATATTTTTCCCCATCCAAGTTCATCGATGCCCTGAATCCTCTCCACAAACCTTTTGGGAATCCATGGATCCAGGTTAAGGACTCTGCCTCTACATTCTAAAAAGCAGGAAGAAAGAATTCTGCTGTAGATAAAGGAAATGAGGTAAATGGAGTGAGAGACTGGAGGAGGTGGTCATTAAGGCTGCAGAAATAGGTTTAAAAAAAAAAAAAAAGAAGTTTGCTGAGCCCTCCTGAAGCTTCAGCAAGAACCAGGAACCCTACATTCCTAACTAACCAGCACCACAGAGGGATTTTCCTCAGTCACACCCAGCAGGCTGGCTTCAAGAATAGACAGAAAGGAGTTTAAAAATGGAAGGCTAAGGGAGGATCAAACAAATGGCCCCATTTTTTCCATTTAAAAATTAAAAAAAAAAAAAAAAAAAGGAAGTAAAGGGAAGAGTCAGAGAGCCCTGTGAAGGACAAAAAGAAAAGGAGTAGAAAGTAAATGTTAAGTTGGCTATGGTCAGAGTAGGTCCTGAAGGGTATTCTGGAAGAGAAGCAGTTACAAGCGGTAAGTCATGAAAGCAGGCTGCTAAAATGGGATGGAAATAAAAGGCACTGAAGTAACAGAGCTTAGAAGGCTAAGTTTCTATAGGAATAGTGTTATGTTCCAAATGGCCAATTTGAAAATAAATTTTTGTAAAATCTACCATTTGCAAACAAACAGTGGAAGGTATCCAGGTCCCAGCCACAAAACTATGAGAAACTGGAAAGTACTCCAAAGGTATAATATACCTCTCTGTTCTAAATACCTAGACTTTATAGTTATGTTACAAAATACACCAGACAACAGCACTTGCCTATTTAAAATGCAGGAATAGATACTGTTCATTTTGAATGACCACACTACTTTCTAACTGTAATTCTGGGCGTAACAAGAATAACTATTTAATATTTAAAAGTCAGAAGCAGTTTATTTGATGTACCATGAAGATAAGTTATATAACCATAAAATTCAAGTCTTTGAGGTTAGTCCATAGAGTCAGCCCTAAAGTTTTTCCTTCAACTGGAAACTTTTTCGGAGAGAATGAATCAGGAAGAGCTAGTACAAAGAAATGAATACATAACAAGTCATCCTGACTTCACAAACGTCAGGGTCAAGACAGACAACCAGGATCTATCTCTGCAGCACATGCACCCCGAACAGGCAACAGAGGCTTCCCTGCTTATAATCTCTTCTTGTCCCAGCAGCTGAAATTTTCAACCAAACACCATTCTTTAAAAATTTTTAAGTTTTTGTGCATATAAAAGCCAGTAGTGGCAAAACCTTGACTTCCCAGTAGATGGCGATGTTACAAATATCAGCAGTAGTAAAGTTTAAAATGGGAAACAAATTCTTGTCTAACTTTAGTTCAACTGGCACTTGTTTTCAAAACTTTCAAGTAACAATGGTCCCAACAGAGGTGGCTACTTCCATCTGTCAGTTACACTGCTCTGCATATGAATCAATAAATGCATATTTGACTGATAATATATCAAACCAGTGGCCATAACTCTATATAATCACCTGCTTTATATTAACCTGAAATAAAGCTACCTAGATAATGTCTTTGTACACTGCCTTGTTTAAAGACAGTAATAAAATAGGCTTTCTTAAAGATGGTGCTTACTGGTCTCAGAAACTCAATCACACAGATAACTTATTGCTTTAGTCATCTCTTCTCTTTTTAAATGACAACCAATGGTAAAATTAGTACAACTTCAAGGCTACAAAGCCTCAAATTCCTACATTCTTCTAAGAGAAAAGCTACACATAACAGACTTTTAAGGACGTGAATAACTTTTGGGATCTGACATTTAGTCATATTGAAATAAAGATTGTAATGCTTACGAGGTACCTTGGAAAGATTCAAAAGAGTTGTCCTCCACTTGAAAGCACAACTACATACACTTTTTACAAATCCTACACCATATCAAAATGCAGCTTTTAAAAAAAGTGTGAGGTCTTCTCTTCCTGGAGGTATGTGCAACTATGAGGAAAATGTCAATTATTCTCAGTTCTCTCACAGCAAAATATAACCTAAAGCAGTAATTACTTTTGACTGTGATCTCCATAAAAATTTCTGAGTTTTTAACTCAAAGTAAATTTACCACTCAAGGAAAAAAAATGTCAGAGCCTTGGCAACTACACTGAGATGGAGGCTATCAGGACAGCTGAAGTAGGCCAGAGACCTGCAAAGGATGCCAGTGCAAATACTTCTGCGCTTTTGTAAAAGGTACTTTTTAGTAGAGGGAAAGCAGAAGGAATGCGCTCTAAGAAACAACAAGCCGCCTGAAAAAGTTCTTTCCTGAGCAGCTACAAAGAAAAAGACAGTATGTCATTTTAAGTCTTCAGTTCTAGTCCAAATATCACCTTCTCTGTTAAAACTAATTAAAAGGTGGGGGGGGGGAACCCTCTATCGTTTTCTAGTTAAAATCAAACCAAATCACCCAAATCATTTTTTTTTCTTTTCTGAGATCTGACCTAAGTATACTTTTGACCAAAGTCTGGAAAGAATCAACTGACATGCAAAAGCAAACCACAAAGTACTGTTCTTGTTAAAAATAAGGTTTGCAATTTAATTTGTCCCTCTTATGGAAACCAATGGAATAGCCCAGAACATGACTAGAAAACAGGACATCTCAATCGATGCACCATGTAGAAAGGGCAGAAGGTTCTATAAGTGACCATACAAATGATTTTGATGTTATAATATTTGATGAAAAGTTTGAATAAAGTGCTTGGAGCCTGTAGCTCTATTTAGGCATCACCAATATGCATTAATAATGAAGCTCCAGAATGCATTAATAATGAAGAAACCTTGTATTCTTCTCATATAAAATGAACAATTAAATTTTATAGTACTATGATAAAATGATATAAAAACAGAAAAATACCCCTGAGAGAAAAATACATCCTACTTAAACATGAAAAGGCAGTTCTTATTTTCCCTACTAATAAACTCTATTTGTGAGATGTACATATTGAATTCTCTAGTTAAAACTTTAGGCGAAATATTTTTAAGATAAAGCATTTCATCTTAGTTTTAGTAAGCTCACTAGTAACATAAAAGGCATTGTAATTAGTAATTTAACATTTGAAAAGCAATTTTCTTAAAACCTAAACTAGTTAAATTAAAATCTGAGCTGAAATTGTTCAGGAATGTTATCATTTAAATAAAATGCTACTGTATTTGACTTAAAAATTAACCAAGTATTGGAAGAACAAAAATTTAAACCCACAAACCAGAGCCTTTGAAAGATCTGAATGAAGATTAATAGCCAAGACTCCACAGGATCAAATGCACGCACAATTCAGCAGCAAAGCCGGATCAGGGTAACAAAGAAAGAACAGGAGAAAAATAGAAGATCACTTCATGAGGTTTGTTGTATTTAAAAAACAAGGCAAAAACTCCCCCTTATGTATTACTTTATAAACTTCAGATTCCACAAAGTGTTAGATTTCTAATTCCCACATTATCTCCAAAGAACATTAGAAGAAATTTCAACAAAGATGCCAACAGAAAGATATAATATACTTTGTGGTGTGGGGCATCGGGGTGAGCTCTCTGTTTTCACCTCTTTAGGCTCCTGGTTCAGAGCCTTGCTCTGAGGGGAAAGAGGAGCCTTTTAGTCTGTGCCATCTCAAAGAGCAGCTGGAGTTTTGTATAAAATGCTGTTTTCCTCTCAAAAGAAAGGAAAAGAGAATAATGTAATTTTGTAGAAAATTTAGGGCAAAAAAAATAAATTCAGAAATATTCAGGAATCAAAAACCAGAATTTTGGAACTGGATTGCCAGCGCTATTAGCCAACATTATAGTCTTTTTTTACAAAAATTCACAAACTTTTAGCAAAAGTGTTCTCAAACAGGTAAAGAAGCTAGTAAAGGAAATTAATTCCAGTACTTATAGCTATAGGAATACCTTTCTGATTCCTTTGCAAATATATAAAAGAGTTTACAGATTTAGACTGTTCTTTCCTAATGTAAATCAGAACAGTTCAAATGCCCATGCTCACTTAACACTCTTTGCCATGACTAATCTGGGTAAAAAAATAATCAATTTCTATTTAGTCAGATGGAACAGAAAGTAAAATGGAGACAATTTATCCACATTCTTTCTCTGCCCTGCTTGATTACTAGGTTTTAATATATTTGCTATTCATAAGACTCCATTGAGACTGTGCAGAGCAAGAGAGAAAAACTAAAATCAGTTAACTGGGTATACTAGCATCACACACTACTACCAAGTAAACTGTCTTCCTAAAAACATCCTGGACACATCTGAATTATCTCCTAGGGAGTTTAAGAATGCTACTTGTTTTTCACTTAAACTGTCCCACTAGCTGAGTATGTCATTTTCTGAGTCCCTCACTATCATAAGGTAGAATTAATCTTTCTCCTTTCACCATTCACTAGCTGATAGATGAAAAAACCATATTCCAATATTTTGAAACTATTTTGTAAAATTTCTTTATTCTATTTTTCAGTGTGGAGCATGTTTCCTAAAATTTATGGTACTTCTGCACACATGTAATTTTTTTATAATCAAATATTTCTATTTTTTATTTTATGAATTTTTTTTATCCCCACAGCACCTGGTCTTCCTAGGTGGTCTCCCATCCAAGTACTAACCAGGCTCGACCCTGCTTAGCTTCCGAGATCAGACATAGGGCTTGTTCAGGGTGGCATGGCCAGACCATGGACTGTGGCATGTAAAGGGCCTTCTGCATGTAAAGCAGACATGCTAACCACTACACTATGGAACCACATCCTACTTTATAAATTTTTGTTTTTGTGGTCATGCTTTCCCCACCTCAAAATGATATGAATTCATATATTTCCTCTAGAATTTCTTAGTTTTGAAAAATACTTTCCTCTTTAACCATTTAGGTTTTATTTTGGTGACAGGTGTGAAGTAGTCTAATTCCCCCAAATGTTGTCTCAACACCATTTACTGAATAACCCACCTTTACTACAGATTTAAGTGTTATCTGTTATCACCTATTAACAAAATACCCATATGAATTTTGTTTTTGTTTTTTGGATGCTCTAATTCTTTGCCATTTTGACAACTATGTTGTAATCTAATACATTAATTATACTGTTTGGTGAGTCAAGTCTTCGTTCATGACTCTCATACAAAAATTTCCTAAATTCTTCTGTTAATACATAGAACCTTATAAACTTTAGAATCATTGTCAATTTCTACAAAAATAGAGATATTATCTTTAAAGATTATTTTGAGAAGAACAGACAACTTTACAGTGTTAACATTTCTCATCAAAGTACGGCATGTTTCTCCATTTAGTCAAATCTTTTGTCCTTCAGAAATGTTTCTGGAGTCTTCAGCTTATCCATGTATACTATGGTTATTTCTACACACTTTAAATTCTGTTGCTATTGTGAATATTTTATTTTACTGTATGATTTGCTATTAAATAAACAAATCAATAATTTTCATACATATCTGAACCAGACCACCTTACTCTTATTAGTACTAAACAATATTTTTATTTTGTCTAAATAAAATTCTACTTCACACTGTTTTTGTTTTTTTTTTTTTCGTTTTTAATAAATGAAGAATTATTGCTTTGATCTTAGCATACACGTGAAGATACAGCAAAGAATTCCTATATGCTCAAAAAATGTATAAAGAAACAAAATTTACAAATGGAAGACCTTATTTTAATAAATATGCAATACTTACCTATTGTGTACCTCAAAGTACTCCATTTAGCTTTCCATCACCTGTTCCACTACACCTGTTTATTTTTTTCTAATCTCATTAATCTCTGTGCCACCCTCCATACTCGCCTCAGTAAATGCTTGTCTCCATTTACTACTTGGCCTCAGCATGGACACATACCCTTTTACTAGCCCATAGCAAAGATGAGGCAGTAAACTCTCTAATGATTCAGTTTTAACAAGAGTATCAGAGCATGGAGTTACTTAGAGCTGGCTCACTAGAAAAGCTACTCCTCCAACTCATAGGCCCAAGCCAACTTCCTTATAGAGCTTTCCTGTCCAGCTACCTACACAGCCTCCAGCCACAAGACCACCTACCTATCACCCTGTTTGCCTACCTACTTCAGGGTCTCTCTTGCCTCCTACCTAAAGGGCAGGCTGTTGGTCCTGATCACTCATCCAGCTTTAAAGCTGTCTGCCCATCCAACTTTAGCACTTCCTGTCCATATAAAGCCTACTACACTCTTAGCTCCAATAATGTATACACTCAGCTACAAGGCTGTGGCCTGCTCACCCTCCTAGAGTACCAACCTTAAATGAATTTGGAACATTTTTAGACTCCTCAGAATCCAAGGCTTCCCAGGCCATATCCTGCTCTGGGATCTGCCTTTTCCTTAGATGAGTGACTCATAATGTCATACCTTCAGAAAAGATCTTCTCTGTTACTCATAGGACCTTGTCCTATCAGACCTATAGGACAACCACATGAAAATACAATAGTGCAACACCAGAATAAAATAAATAATATTATTTCTCAGTGCTCTTCAATCACACATTCACACTCCAACTTCCTCCAATTACTACAATCTATAGAATTCTTCACATCCCTGAACTCCCTTTGGAATTTAATGCCACCAATGTCAACATTCCATTTTCCTTGAATACCCTGGTATCTCCAACTCTGAAAATGCCTAGAGCAGAACTTCTCAACATGGAGTACATGAACTCCCTAGGAAACTGTGAACACCGCAGAATTAGATGTAGCAGTCTATGTGCATGTTTTTCTAGGGTGAGGGCATACAGTTTCACTAAGTTTTCAAAAGGGACCCAAAATAGATTAAGTCTTGAGTTTCTCTGTACTGTCCATAGCAACAAGCAAAACAACGAACACATTCCAGAACTCAAGAAGTATTTGCTGGTGGGCTATATACATACATATATACATATATATACACACATATATATATACGTACACACACACACACACACACACACACAACTATATGCCACTTAGAGCTTTTTCACTCTTTACATAAAATAGTTCTTTAAAAGTATGTGAAGGCTCTAATTTCATTCATTCAAAAGACATTTATACTGTATCTGTACTATGTGCCAAAACATAGGCTCAAAGGATTAAAAAAATACAGTATCGACACACAGGGAGCTTGAAGTTTAATAGGGGAGACAGAAATATCAAATATCGAATACAACATGGTATAAGGACATTAGATACAACCACGTTGGGGAGGGGGTTTACATGTGGTGGCTAAAATTGTAACAGTGTATAAGTGACTGATACCTGTTAAGAACAGTAGGCCAAGGAAGCACTGGGAACACAAACACATTTAAGCGCAGTGTGATGGAAACGAAGCCCAAGAATGAAGTAAGAAAGGGATGATCAATAAGACATGAGAAAGAAAGAGCAGCTTCTGAAGGATTGTGAAATGAGCAGTGTCAAATGCAGCAGTTAAGACTGAAAAAGAGTCCAAAGGACCTAGCAAGTAGAGGCTACTTAGCCTCAGGAGTTTCCAAGTTGTGGGTATAAAAGGCAGATTATAACGTGACGAGTAGTCACTAGAAAATGAGAATTAAGAAGTGTGGATAAGAAATAAAGACAGTCACGAAAAGAATTCGGAATAAAAAGGGATCCTCCTTTTTAGGAGAAAAACTTAAATAAGTTTTCATGCTAAAGGGAAGAAGTGGAGAGGAAGAGGTTAAAGAGTCTGGAAACGGGGTGATACAAAAGAACAAGAACTCAGGAAAAACAGAACGAATAGAGTCAAGGGCATGACTGGAGAAATTCAGATTAAACAGGAAGTGAGCCATCCCCTCTACAAAAAACCAAAGGAAAGAGAATAAAGATAGCACAGTGGAAGATGAATCTGTAGATGGAGAAGGGGGCAGATAGGTGATGATGGAGATCATTCCCAATAATCATATATGATTTTTCACTTACTGTGACAAATGACTTAGTAAGCAAAAGAGTATCTTCAGGCTAAATCCAATTTGAATGATCACAAAAAAGGAATTAAATGAAATTACTCTGTATTAGATTACAGCCAAAGCGTAAGTTTAGAGACAAAGCGCATGCTGTGTTATTTCACCAAAGCCAGTAAGTATATATTTTTAATCAGCCCTAACAGTCCAAATGCAGTAAGAAAAATGATCTAAGACTAGAGTTGGCAAACTTTTTCTGTAAAGGGCTAGACTGTAAATATTTTTTGGCTTTGTAAGCCAGTCTCTATTATAACTACTAAAATCTATCACTGTAGCATGCTTTCATTTTCAGCCACGGCCAATGCTTAGAGGAATGGCCATTACTGTGTTACAATAAAACTTTATTTACTGTTGAGTGGATCTGGCCCACAGGCCTTAAAAGCTAGCTGACCCATTCTCTAGACGGAGAATACGGCAAAGGAAATAAAGCAGTAGAAAGAAGAAGCATGAGGGAGCTTGGAATAAGGAAGCAGAAGAGAAGCCACAGAATTAAAATATAGTCGAGTTGAGATATTAAATAAAAGAGCAAAATATGAATAAAGGAGCAACAGCAAGAACAGAAAGAGGATGAGGGAGAAAAGCAGGTAAAGGGACATGGGAAAGAGACAGAAAAAAAGGAAAAAGCGAGTTGAAATCATATGCCAACTCCGAGGTTGTCAGATGAAGAGACAAAGGCAGCAGATGGCAAAATGAAGAGGGGAAAATGAAAGCATCCTGGATCCGCCTGCAATGGAATTCAAATAAAGGATAAAACACCAATTTTCCTGTGACAATCTGATGGTTTCATCTAATTATGTGTTCAAAAGGAACTCAGAGCTTAAAAAATATAAAGCTACTTTTCGTTTTGCCCATAAATCAAACTGTTACATGTATATCATTCAAGAGAACAAATGAAACATTCACCATATCATAAGAAGATAGCAATTATTTCTAGGTCTCTTATTCATTTGAATATGTGTGTAATATGACAAATTTTAAAGTGTATTAAAATCAAGGAAGTTAGCATTAAGAATTTTTAAAGCCACATTGATCTAACTTTAAAAAGTTTCTCCAAAAATTAAATCAAAGATTTTAAAAGGAAAGAATCTTGAACATAAAAATCTGCATATTTACACTACATGAAAAGTTCGGTTTTTATTTTTGGCTTTATTTGGGAACATCCTTTAAAGTAAATAAAGATTTATTCAGACGTAGCTCAGGCAAACAACAAACCAAACATGACTTGAAGTCAGAAGAGTGCTGGCTTTGTGTCCTCACTTTTACAAAGTTACTTAATTGTATCTCAGTTTCCTCATCTACAACATGTGGATAATAATCATACCCACTTCAGAAAGAAGTTGTAATGATTCAATGAAACCAACGCACATAAAACACTTAGCACAGAGCTTGACAAACAGAATATGCACTCAA
This sequence comes from Eidolon dupreanum, assembly GCA_028627145.1. Classification (NCBI taxonomy): domain Eukaryota; kingdom Metazoa; phylum Chordata; class Mammalia; order Chiroptera; family Pteropodidae; genus Eidolon; species Eidolon dupreanum. Next base: position 103,006,828 of record CM053510.1, on the reverse strand, counting down.
ATTTTAGTTAATGTTATCTATCTTAAGAATTTTACAGTACTATTACAAAGAAAATTATAAGATAAAAGCTCAGAAAAGAAACAAATTTCCCTCTTCTCAGTCATTCACATCTATTCATCCTTAAAAAAAAAATAAAACAAAAAACCTCAATCCATCTGCTCATTTAAGATGTAGAGAAGTAGTATCAAACTGATACCAACAAAGACTATTTAAGATAATCTCCAATTCTGAGACAGAAAGGGTGCTGCGAATCAAGGAAATAAAGTCTAAATCCTCAAGACCCACAGAACAGAGCCACTTCAAGGACCTTAGATTAAACTAGTGGTTCACACCCCTGACTGCACCTCAGACTCACAGACCCAGAGCCACTTCTAGGATCAAAATCTCTAGAAATGAGAACTAAACATTTTTAGAAACTGCATGGGTGACTAAAATAAGAACCTGAATACTAAAGTAAGTATTAAGAATCAATGATTAAACCCTACCTTCCTTTATTCAAGGAAACTAGAAATCTGAGTAAGTCTTTAATACAAAATAAAAGCAGTACTAAATTCCTTAATTTTTGTAATAAATGAACCATGACAATAACTCTAAAAAAGCTTTCACTATACTAATAGCATCTCCATAATAATACTTTTATAGAGGGCTACTTCTTCCAAAATAGTGTTAAGAGTCTGGCTTAAGAGACCTGAAATCCTAAACACATGACTTAATACTATTTTCAGGATACCACAAACTGGACACAACTGTAATTTACTAAACTGCTACAGTCTTTAAATAAAATACCTGAAATTACTCCACTACTGGATGTCTTCATCAAGAAAGCTATTTTTATTTATGTAACGAAACATCCATTCTCTTATTGAGTATACTGAACATTGTCAAAGCTGTTGTTCTCATCTGTGTTTTCTTGGCTTTCTACAATGAACACAAATTACCTGATAAAGACATAATAAAATAATAAACAAAATAATAAAAATTTAAAGATGTTAATTCTAAAGAGGATCAAAGAATGGGATACCATAAATATCTCAAGTAATAGTAACTGTTCCAAATTTGAGAAATGCCAATTCACTTAATAAAAAACAAAGCATACTGTGAATGGCTGTTAGTTAAATGGCCCAGCACCCAAAACAGGAGTAAATATTTTGTTGTCGTAACCCATACTTTTTCCAGTGTGCTATGTATTAAATTCAACTAAAACTTTATTTTCCCTTTGGTTCACGATCCAGAGTCAATTTTTAAATTTAAGAGTAAAATACTTCAACAGAAATATAAATATAAATAATTTTGTGCTCCTAGGCATAAACAAAATCAACTCTGAAGGCAGCAACTAAAAAAAGACTTGTTTCCTTGTATGGGCCACTAAAGGACTCTTAGACAAAGAGTTGTGAATCACAGACATTCGAGAAGATACATGAACAAAACACAGTGCTTTCATCAGCACTGCAAAGCAGTTACAGAGTACCTAGCACTGCTAGCTTCTAAGAAGGCAAGCTAACTATAAGTAAGAATCTTGTTAAGAGGTCGAAGAGAAAGGTTTTATCTTTTGGATGGCTTGTAATGTATAAGTAACAGTGTAGGAAAATCAGCATAACAAAAACAGGTGCTGGCATAATCATGAATATTAAAAATTGTTGTTATAATTTGTAATAGAATTGACTCTAAAATCTGATCTCCCCCCAAAAAAATCAACTTAAGAATTTTAGAATCAAGTTCAAAATGGCCCAGAAGAGTCTTTTAATATGTTACTGAACACTCGGTACCGCAGACAATGCTCTCAAAATGATTAATAGCAATTCCTGTCTTCCTCAATGGACACTTGAAAGATACTAAATTTTAATATAACTACATCACCACTTTTATATTCTCAAAATATAGTCCCATACTCTGAATGTTCTTTAAATAAGTGTTCTACTTCTTTTCCATTTTCATCTTCATTAAACAATCATTTTCTATCCACAACTCTGCCTTTCTCCCTTCATCCTGTGCTTTTATTTCCAGATTATAAAACTAAAGCATTTATAAAACTATGAGCATAATAAAAACAGAAATGTTATTTATAAGCATAATAAAACTAAAAATTTATAAACTAAATCATTGTAGAACAAATGGGACAAGAAATTTTCAGTTGAGTATAATCAGTAGTATTCTTAACCATGAAACTGTAGAAAATCCTTTACAAACTGTTTTTAATAGAACACAAAGTCTCATTATTTACTCTACTAAAAGTACTAAGGAATCTTCTACTGAAATTTTAAATGTTTTCCAACAAAAATGCATTAAAATTTCCATCTGTCCTAATCAGGTTATTCTGAAAAGCCCGTATTTCTTTAAATTAAAAAAAGCCTGCATGATCAACATTGGGAGTCCACGTGAACAAATCTTATAAACCATGAAACATATTTAAGAAATCAAAACTCACCTCTTCTTGCATAACTGGAGTCCATATCTTTAAACTGTACCACAACGAAGTCTGAACACTTGAACAAAATACTCTCCATTATTTCTTCACGTTTTGGCCCCGAACTTGATTCTGTACTTTTCTCATGTGCAGCATCAAGTACCAAATCACACTAAAATAAAAAACATGAGTAAGTATTCAAACATTTATAAAATAAGACAGGAATTGTTCTGCACACCAAGGTACTATCTCTTATATGACTTTGACAAAATTATCTCAAGAGAACCTTATAATCATCTTTCTCTCAGAAATACGATCTGTTACCCATCATTCAAAAATCCTCTCATCTAAAAGTTGGTCCTTCCTACTATGGTCTGTCTTAAACACATTAATAGTGATAAAGAAGAAAACAATGGACCACTCCCCACCCCATAGTCCACAACGCCATGAAAAGGCTGAAATATTTTAATAGGCACAGAGAGCAGTAAGTCTTTTAGATTATACAAACCATCTATAAAATAATCAGTATTTGAAACTGAAGAGCAAAATCATTCAAAGTGGTTTTAAAAAGTGCTTTAAAGGTGAAGCACTGAGCATGAAAAGGGGACAAACATACCCACCTCTTAACTATAAATTGCTAAATCAGAAACTAATAAATGCTGTCTGGAAGCCATACACACATACAGTAGTTGATGATTCATGTGGTTTCACATTTAACAAAAAGGAAAAGAGTAAAAATTACCTTAGGACTGTACGTTTTAAAAACTCCTTCATATATACCTCCGTTTTTCACTTGTACTTCACATTTGGATCCCTAAAAACATACAAATAATTTATCCAAGAAACAATATGCTAAATGGGATCATTCCATAAACTATGTAAATGTGTAACCAATGTGCTATACACTTGAAACTAATAATAAAATTTTAAAAAATTGTTTTCAAATTACTTTTTATAGCTTTTTATCAAGCTTCATTCAACATATTAGATATTTACTGAAAGAACAACAGAAAGATTTAAAATGTATCAATAATACAATGAATTTTCAAAATTCTTCAGGAGGCCCTGCTCTGCTCATTTTTCAATATAAACTTAAATATACTGAGGTATTTCTGACTCCAACTCCAGTTTTATTAGGTGACAAAAGAATGCACTAAAGACAATTACTAATATTATTTTGTAGAGTTAACAAGAATGTTTTTATAGTGAATTACAATAACGTGGGTAGAGCTCTCTCTCTTTTTCCTAAATTATCCTAATTAAACATGACCTAAGAAAAGTTACACAGAAAATCATTCATCTACATTTTAACTTTATGAAATTATTTCTCTCCCAAGGCAATTTCTCCCCAATAATCTGATAACTTACAACAACTGATGTAAGTATATGAACCATCCTCATATTTGCATAGATCCCATCAAAAGAAATCTGGAATATTAAGAAAAAACATTAGCAATCAGAATTTATCCTTGTATATACATGAAAGTTAACATTTTGTTACAAAATGTTTAGTTAGGTTTGTAATACCTTACATGCATTAAAGGAAGATTTGGTTTACTATACTCTTTTGCTTCCTTAGAGAAAAGAAGCTTAAATTTTCAAAAGTGAAATCAGTTATACCAACTAACAGTGTTTTAACTATACATGATACAAAAAAGGCAAAAGTGAACTTGCATTATGAGTAAAAACAAAACCATAAGAACAGAAAACAGATCAATCGTTGGGGAGTAGGGTTCACTACAAAGTGGCATGAGGGACTTTTGGAAGTGACAGATCTGTTCTATTACCTTGATTGTGATGGTGGCTGCACAACTGTATGCATCAAAACTCAGACCTATACACACTAAACAGGGTTAAGTATACCTTAATGAATGGGATGCAGTGGGGGCGGGCACCTTTGTAGAAGACCCTTGACTACCTTCTCTCAGCACATATGAATCAATGACAGTGCTCTAAGGACTAATCAGCCACAGAACTCCATGTTACATACTACATAAGTGTGTGTCCTTCTGATTCTAAAGAAGAAAATCTGTCTAATAAAGACAAAGTCTCAATAATTAGTGCTAGCTCATTTATTTCTTCCATAACATGGAATTTACACCTTTTCCCTTTCATGCTCAGTTTAACTTCACTGATAAAAGTTCTGAAATTTAAAACCAAAAGCTCCTTTCCAAGGGAGAAAAATGAAATAAAAGCATATTAATTCAAAATCAAAACCCCCAAAAAGCTCTGCAAATTCCACTTCTAGTGTTCCACTTATCTTCTAGGAGACACTCACTTAGATTTGTCTTTAATCATTTATAAAAGAACAAATGAGTTATTATTTATGCATGACAAATATTTATAGATTAATTTATAGTCATCATCAAATACATTACACATAGCTAATAAGTTTATACCAAACAGTACTGACCTATAAAAGATATATGAGATATAAATTCAAGAGAATTTTTTTCCCTTGGCTTTTGGTCTATGGTTTAAAAATCACATTTTAGTTACCAATTTCTCCAAACAAATATTCAAGTTACTCACCGTAGACTGAGGCAGTCCTTTGCTATTGTTTCGACCTCTGAAAAGATTAAACACTATGTTTATTAAATTCGACAGGCTAAACAAGCTAAAATATTTTCAAATTTAAAACATCTAATTCCATTTAAATAAAGCACATAATTTGCGGGGTGGGCTCATCTAATGTTAAGCAGAAAAACTACCTAAGTAAGGCTCTGTGCTTTGCTGCTCCAAGGGCCCAGAATAGGGATTGGTCATGGAAGGGAGGACGAAGAAAAGAATGTGAACATAATAAAAATCAAATAAAAGAAATAAAAATAAAAATAGCCTGCTGGAAAAAATAAGCAATACTAAATATAATTTTCAATCCAAAAGTAACCAATCACTCTGTTACAAAAAGCTACTAAGGTGCAAAATATAAATTGTATTCCTGATTTGACTGACATCAAGTTACCTCCCACATTTTTTCCTCACCTCTAAAAATAGGTACTGTGTTTACAAGTGCAGAAAAACATCTGAAAGTAAGTTAAATCATTCAAAGCTCTTTCACATCTAAATCATAAGTGCCTTTGTCAGAATCTATACCACCAGTGCTTTTCCCTGCCAACTCCTCCCTCTGAAATATTGCAGTATACCAAAGTTGGCTGTCAAGTTAATTTAATTATAGAATATAATACACCCTAAGGCTTGTTCCATTGGAAAAGATTAGGCCCCTTATGACAAAAACATTAATAAAGTGAAATGTTATAACCCTCATAAAAATTAGTTACCCTGGAATAACAGGACTGGAATCTCATTTTAATAAAATAATCACAACTTTCAAATTAAGCCACAAACTTAATACATTCAAAGAGAAGCACAATTCAGATCCAAAAAATTTAACAGTATGAATGATGTCAATTCCCAGTAAAGCAGCAATGATCTGGAGGCCAGGGCTAGTTTGGTCTCCAACTCTGTCACTTTCTTTCATCTAGAAAATAATATCTTGAACCAAATCACCTCTGAAATTCCTTCTATTTCTAACATTCTGATTCTGTAACTCTGCCTCACACACAACACAGAGAAATACCTAAAGTCTAAGGACTATGACCAATAATTTATCATTTACAGAACTTACGACAAACCAGACACTATGGAAAACACAATGCCAAATCTCTTGCCCCTACTCTACAGGTGAGGAAACTGAACCTTAGCAGTTAAATATCCTAACCAAAATCATCTCACTGATGAGCAGCAGAGAACTGGCATTTGAACTGAGTGATCCAAAGTCCAGACTTTTCATTTCTAGATCATGCTGCCTCTCTGAAATTGCATCACAAGGAATAAAATAATGCCACAATTAAGCCTAATTGAAGTTCTATGTTCTTCAAACATCATCTGAATTTATTAGGTTTTTCTATTTATTTGTTGTCTGTAGCCTAAGGCTAAAAAATGGCTAATCTTGCTTGCAAGAATTATCTAGTGGCTGCCAAAATGACAGTTAAAAGATTTAAACAAATATCACCAATTAAGTGCCCTTAAAGTCATATGGCATCCCCGCAAAGCTACTGAAGAGTTTAAAACATAAACTCCATTATAGAAGCCATACTTTTTAACTGTACATTTATATCTTTTGACTAATAAAGAGTGTTTTAATAATCCAATTTAATTGGTAGAAAAATTGTTAAATAGGGGGGAAAAACAGTGGGATGAAGCGATACAGAGTGTAGAAACCACTCATTTCCACTGATCTACCAGGTGGTTGGACCCCCAGGGAATGTTAGACTATAATAGCAACATTCTCTGAAAATGATAAAAGCCCAAATTCATTATTGTTTTTTTTTTCTTTTTGGATTCACTCTGATTACGCTTCTCTTTTTTTTAGTATTTTGAAACAAAGCATCCTAATATTTCATAGTAACAAAAATTGAATCTCAAAAAAAGCCAAGATCATTTCTAGTCCTAAATATGATTAGATTAACCAGATTTATTAACAAAACAATATCCAGGATTCTGAGCTTTCAATAGTTACTAAAATATGAGGTTAAAACTGTGATTCAAAATGCCAGACACTATGGTAAGCACAAATTAACATATAGAAACTTAAAAAAGTAAGAGTTTATACTGCTTCAAAATAATACAGGAAGGAGGAAGTAAGTGAGGTTATAAATAAGGCTGGTATGAGTTCATAACTGTTGAAGGTAGGTGACAGGTGTAGAGGGGTTAATTATATCATTCTGCCTTTTTAAATTTCCCTAACCGAAAAAAAAGTGCCTCCTAATGGGATGCAATCAGAGCCTGGATTTAATTAAGTTTACAAATCTACTAATTTAAATATACATGGGACAGAAGAATTTATTAAGTGATACCATGAGGTTACAAAGCAGTTAAATCCAGAATGTGGTAAATTCTACATAACAAATAACAGCTTCTTCAACAAATAAATGAGAAGAAAAAATCAGCATAGAGGGAGAAAAAATTATTGTAAATTTAAAGACACATAAATCAAAAATTAAGCGTGGCGTCCCAATTCCAAAACATATTACAAAGCTATAGTTATCAAAACAGTGTGGTACTGGCATACTGATAGACATAAAAACCAATGGAAAAGAAGAGAGCTCCCAAAAGAAATTCTCATATATATGGGCAATTGATTTTTAACAAGGTGATTCGGACCATTCAATGGGGAAAAGACAGTCTTTTCAACAAATTTAATTCTGGAAAAACTGAATATCCAGATGCAAAACAATTAAGCTGAACTGTTACCATACGCGATATACAAAAATTAACTCAAAATGAGTCAAAGACCTAAATTTAAGAGTTAAAAGTACAGAACTCTTAGGAAAAAAATAGGAAAAATATCTTCATGACCTTGAATTTAGCAATGATTTCTTAATGGTGACACCAAAAGCACAGGCAGCATAAGAAAAAAATAGACAAAAAGGACTTTATACAAATTAAAAACTTTTGTGCAAAGGATGCTATCAGAGAGTGAAAAGACAACCCACAAAATTGGAAAAAAAAGTATTTGCATCTCATATATCTGATAAGGAGTTAACATCCAAAATACATAAAGAACTCCTACAACAAAAACAAATACAACCTAATTCAAAAACAGACAAGATTTCAATAGACATTTCTTCAAAAAAATTATACATTTGGCCAAAAGATACATAAAAAGATGCTCAACATCACTAGTCATTAAAATGAGGTACCACTTCACCCCCCACTAAGATGGCTACTATCAAAAACAAACAAACAAACAAACAAACAAAAAACCTCCAGAAAATAACATGTTGGCAAAAATGTGGAGAAACTGGAACTCTTGTGCACTGCACTGTAAAATGCTGCAGCTGCTGTGGAAAATAGTACAGCAGTTCCTCAAAAAAATTAAACATAGAATTACCGTATGATCCAGCAATTCCACTTCTGAATATATACCCCAAATAACTGAAAGTAGGGATCTGAACAGATATTTGTATACCAATGTTCATAGTAGTATTTACAAAAGCCAAAAGGTGAAAAAAAGAAACGTCAACAAATGAATGGATAAACAATGTGGTACATTCATACAGTGAAATATTTTTCAGCCTTAAAAACAAAAGTTCTGATACATGCTACAACATGGATGAACCTTAAAGACAAACTAAGTGAAATAAACCAGACACAAAAGGACAACTATTGTACAACTCTACTTATCTGAGGTATGTGATCAAATTAGACAGAAAGTAGCATGGTAGATGCCAGGGGTTGGAGGGTAGTTGGAATAGGAAGTTAACTGCTTAATAGGTACAGGCTTCCTTTTTAGGAAATGTTTTAACTTAATAGAAGTGGTAGTAGCACAACAACGTGAATGTACATAATGCCACTAGACACTGAAAAATAGTTATATATCACTCAGCCATAAAAAAGATGAAAGATTGTCACTTGCGACAACATGGATAGATCTGGACAGTATTATGCCAAGTGAAATCAGACAGACAAAAAGGACAGGAATCATATGATTTCACTCTATGTGGGATAAAAAAAAAAAAACAAAAAAAGCAAATGAACAAAAAAACAAGCAAAAAAAAAAACCTCTCAAACTCATAGACTGAATGGTGATTAGAAGGTAAAGGGGAACGGGGAGGGCAAAGAAGGTAACAAGGAAAGAGAGAGAGCATACAATAGAGTACTGGGTGGCGAGCATACAACAGAGTACATAGATGTTGTATCATAAAGTTGTACACCTGAAACTTTTATGTTATCAACCAATGTTACCCAACAAATTTAAAAATTAATTTAAAAAATGGTTAAAACAGTAACTTGTTATGTATATTTTAACACAATTACAAAAAAAAAAAAAGATAAGCTCCAATTTTTTCGCAAAAGAACTTCATTTGCACCAGTGTGCAGAGAAGTTCATGCCTACCAGTGCTCTCAAAAACAGTGGAGGTGGTCAAAAGCAATTGATAGGAGATTGGTGGAATCACTGGAGACACAGGCTTAGCTGGATAAAAAATAAAATCCAACTATACTTTGTCTATAAGAAGAATACTTTAGATCCAAAGATACAAATAGATGGAAAGTAAAAGAATAAAAAAAAATTATCATACAAACAGCACATACAAGAAAGCTAGGGTGGCTGTACTAATATCAGACAAAATAGACTTTGAAACAAAAAATGTTACTAGTGATAAACAGAGACATTTTATAATGTAAAAGGGTCAACCCAACAGGAAGAAAAAGGCATTCTACTTTGTTCTGTACCCTTTCACATAGCTCCCAGACTATGGAAGTTGAACTCTTCACAGAAATTACCTGTGCCACCCTGAGCCAGAGCCCTGCTCCTTCACCTAGAGAGCTCATCTCATGAACCATTCCCGTCACACTATACACCTCACAAACAAATTCCAACTAATAAATGTAGAAGGAATAAGGGAATTAGAAGGTTACATTTGGTAACCACTATAGTAATAACTGTTTCAGGCAAAAATCGTCAATAGATACTAAATCTAGTAAAGCAGAAAAAGGGTATTTATATAGTCACAAAGTAACTGCCCACAAGAGAATGATTAATGACAGTGAAAAATAACTTTATAGTGATCAGAGTTAACAGCACCAGCAATGGAACAAATGTACACCATGCATCTACTGGTGGCATACAATGAGAACACACGCATCACTTCCACAGTATTCTTGCCAAAAATGCAACATTTGGATCTAATCACAAGGAAACATCAGACAAACCCTATCTGAGAGACATTCTACAAAATAACCTGCAAGATTCCAAAGCGTCAAGTCATAAAAGACAAAGAAAAACTAAGGAACTATCTCAGATTAAAGGAGGCCATAAAGACGTGACAACTGAATGTAACATATAATCTTGGAATGATTATTGGACTACAAAAAAAACCTGTTTGTTGTAAAGAAAATTAGAACAATTGGTAAAATTTGAATAAGTTCTACAGAAAATAGTTTGGCATAGTATTAATTTCCTTGACAACTGTAATGTAGTTTTATAAAAGAATATCCTTGTTATGAGGAAATATATTCTAAAGTATTTAGAGCTAAGAGGCACCATGTTTATCATGTCTAATAAAGTAACTTTAATTTTATATTAATTATGTATATATCAATTTTAAGAGAAATGAAAAAATGTAATAAAATGTTACTTGACTATAGGTGAAAGTTTAATGTATACATACTTGAGAAATGTCATGAAAGTACTCTTATTCTCATTTAATAATTTTTAAGTTTTACAAAGGAATTCAATTGATTTTGACCCACCAATTGCGAAAAAAAAAGTCAATGCTATGAACAAACTCCACAAAAGCAGGAACTTTGTGCTGATCACTGATTCAAAAGCACCCATCATAAAAATGAAGGGTTAAACTGTAGGTTGAACATATCAAACAACTTGCAAACCTCATGTAAATACTGATTAGAACAAACTGTAAAAGAAAAAAGAATGATGAGACAACTGAACTGGAGGTTCTAGCTTATGCAATAAAAGCAAGAAAATGAAATAACACACAATGATTGGACAGAAAGGAAAAGTATCTTTAAAAGACAACATGATCATTAATGCAGAAAATCCTACAAAAAAAGCTACTACAAATAAGAGAGCTTACTTAGCAAAGCTAACTTAAAATGGACCAATGACCTAATCATAAAAGGTTTAAATAAGACTTTTAAAGGAAAATTTGAGGAGGTGGGGGAGAAACTATGAGAAAAATTTTATGACCCTGGGTTAGAAAAAAGATTTTGGATAGGATAGAAAAAATATAAACCATAAAAGCAAAAACTTATTAAAATATACTTCATCAAATTTTTAAATATTCTACTCTTTGAAAGACACTTTTAAGAAAATAAAGTCAATCCGCAGACATGGAAATACTTGCAAAATATGTCTGATAACAGACATACTCAGAATATATAATTAGTAAAACAGCCTGATAAATATGCAAATGACCTACACAGACATTGAACCAAATAAGATTTATTGGGTAAAATTAAAGGCCAACAATACCAACTGTTAGTGAGGATGCAGAGCAACTGAAACTCTCATACACTGCTGGCAGGAAGGGAAAATGATACAAGCCATTTTGGAAAACAGTTTGGTGGTTTCTTATTAAGTTAAACATATTTATACAATCTAGCAATCCCACTCTTGGGAAATTATTCAGGAGCAATGAATATGAATGTTTAAAGCTGTTCCATTCATAATAGTCAAAAACTAAAAACAGCCCAAATGTCCATTATTTGGTGAATAAACAAACAAACTGTGGTAGTACAGTTGGCCCTCTGTATTAGTGGGTTCAAAAAAGATAGGTTGTTGCTGATGTGTGTGCACTATGCTGTTAGGCCTACAACAGTCACGTCTGTACTAAACATGTAGGCTTCTTGTCATTATTCCCTAAACAATACAGTACAGCAACTATCTACATAGCATTTACATGTTATAAGTAATCTAGAGATGATTTCAAGCAATGGTCCCCAACCATTTTGGCTCCAGTGACCAATGCCCCTGTAAGACTCTAATGCCTAATGACCTGAGGTGGAGCTGAGACGGGGATGCTAGTGCTGGGGAGCAGCTGCAAATACAGATGAAGCTTCGCTGGCTCATTGCTCACCCCCTGCTGTGTGGCCCAGTTCCTAACAGGCTTCAGACCAGGAGTTGGGGACTCTGGTTCAAAGTGAAAGGAGTCAAACACAAAAAGCTACATGACCCATGATTCCATTTATATGACATTCTGGAATGGTAAATCTATATAGAAATCCCATCAATGACTACCTGGGGCTGAGGGTGAAGGGAGATGATTTAATATAAAAGCACGGGAGGAATTTTACAAGGTGGTATCTTTAACTGTGGTAGTGATTGCATGACTCTACACATCTGTCGAAACTCAAAGAACATACTAAATAGGGTGAGTTTCTTGTATGTAAATTGTATCCCAAAAACCTGCCACTCCCAAACTAAAAGAAGATCCAAAGAAACACCTAAACTGTGTACCTAAAAAAAAGTTGAATTTTATGGTACATAAATTATATCTGTGATGTGAAAAACTTATTACATTGTGCATTTTAAATTGGTGAATTTTATATATGGAAATTACGCCTTGGTAAAGCTTTTTCTTTTTTTTTTTTTTAAGACAGACAATTGGGAAAATCTGAACTGAAAGGACATTAAATAATACTCAGGAATTAATGTTAATTTTTACATGTCCTAACGGTATGTTTTTTAAAACTTACATTCTCTTTGAGATATACTGAAAATGCAGAATAAATGACATGATGTCAAGAATTGCTTCGAAATAATCTTGGGAGGCTACAGTAATTAAGACAGTATGGTACTGGCATAAGGACACCCACAGAGCAATAAAACAGCATTGATAACCCAGAAATAAAATCTTACACTTATGGTCAACTGATTTTTGAGAAGCCTACCACAACAATTCAATGGAGGGAATAAAAACAGTCTTTTCCACAACTGGTGCTGTAACAACTGGATATTCAAGTGGACAGCAAAAGAATGTACTAGTTTGACACCCCTACCTCATACTATATATAAAAACTAACTCAAAATGGATCAAAGACCTAAACAGAAAACTATAAAACTCTTAGAAAAAAAAAAACATTGAATAATCTTCAAGACCTTAGATTTGGCAATGGATCCTTAGATATGAAACTAAAAGCACAAATAAAACATGAAAAAAAAAACCAGATAAATGGGACTTGACTCCAAAAAAGCTTTTCTGTTGCAAAGGACATCATAAATACACCAAAGGCAGAAGAAAGAAATATGAGAGAACTGTGACTCAATGTTATAGAAAAGATCTCAGACATTCCCTAACCCAGGAAACCCAAAGCACCAAAACTCCAAAGTGCAGTGCTTAAAAACAGAGAGCATAATAAAACCTAAAGGACTACTCCACCACTTTTCACACAACTCTTTAAAATCCTAGCTTAGCCACTTACTATCACCCTAGAAAGGTTACTTAACCACTCCTGTCCTCAGTTTGCTTATTTGTAAGATAGAAATAAGATCACAGGACTGCTGAGGATCAAATAACATAACATGCAAAAGACAGACAGACACAGCCAAAACTTATTACATTGTATGTTTTAAACTGTGAAGTTTATTGTATGTCAATTACACCTCATTAAAGTTGTAAAATAAAAAAAAGGAGTCTAGCAAAAGAAAGCCCTTAAAAATTGTAGCTTTTTAAAACTTTACATTTAACAAATACTTCTGAATGAACAAAATGAACACACCCTTGCCTTCAGGTACCTTGCCTTCAGATAGTTTACAATTCAGAGGTTATGTCTATTACAGAAAGTTAAAAATGTGTATTTTCATACATATACTTTATCTGTCTCATTCAGAAATGGAATTCACAAGTAAAAATATATACGAACACACTGCCAAGTCAATATGGTAAAATAGGTAAACGCTGTGCTAATTTCCTCCCACAACCACATCAAAACTACAACTAAATTCAGAGCAGCCGTCATTGAAAATCTCCTTAAGTTTAGCTGAACAGAAGTCCTATAATTCAGGATATACAGAAGAAGCCACATCGAGACTGGTAGGAGGGGCAGAGACATGGAAGAGCTGGTCCCATATCCATTTGCGGTGGTTAAAAATCTGGAGAGATATCTCAGCTATGGAGGTCTCCCCTGATTAAGTGAGGGGTCCCAGCTCTATACCAGGCTCCCCAGCCCAGAGTTCTAGTGCCACGGAGAAAAGTCTCTCTCCATAACTTATGGCTGTGAAAACCAGCAGACATCGTGGCTGAGTGAGATGGGCTGTAGAGTCCCAGGTGTTCTTCTTAAAAAGCCTGTGCACAGACTCACTTGCTCTGCGCTCCAGCACTGGGACAGCAGCACAAAAAGCACCATGGACATATAGGAAGGAAATGAAAAGCCTGGCTGAAGGGGCCGAAGAGGGCTGAAGGAGCAGCTCTCTCCCGGATGGAAGAGCTGACAAAAACCATATTCCTTATTCAAACCCTCCCTTCACCCAGCCTGCACGCAGAGGCAGGCACCATATCTGACTCTCAATTAATGTGGCTAACCCTGTGCACCCCACCCAGGTTATTCGCTGAGACCCTTCCCCGTGCTTTTCCATACAAACAACCTGTCTTGGCTCATGCTGTGGACTTTCCTAAAACCTCTTAAATGTTCACAAACCCCTCAAAAGCAGCATCTGGCCTCAGCATGACTCATACCTCTTGCTAAGCACCTCCAAGCCCAGCACAAATGGCAACCATCTGCAGGTCACTTTGCGGCTCACACTAAGTTGCCCTGGGCAGGGCACAGGCAGCAGCTGACTTTGGCCTGCACCAGAGACCCTCCCAAGAGGCCTGAGAACCAACATACCTGGTGGCCAGCTTCAGACCACACCAGAGCACCACCCAACCACCTCCACAAACTTCACACCCAAAGTGAAGGCTTAGCAGGCACCAGAGCCCGGCTAAAGTGAACCCTGCTCTGTAAGGTGCCAACCTGCACAGCAGCACCTCCACTGTAGTCTCAGCCAGTCCTCACAAACAATCAGCCTGAGGGGCAATCCAACAGCAACCAAGACTCAACTACAACAGGAGGGCACACACAACCCACACAAGGGACACACCTGGAACACCAGCTCAGGTGACCAGGGAGACTGCGCCACTGGGCCAAACAGGACACCTACTACTGAAGGCAGTCACTCTATCAAGACTGGAAGACACAGCAGCTCTCTCTACCTAACACAGAAACAAACACAGGGAGGTAGTCAAAAAGAAGAGACAAAGAAACATGTCCCAAATGAAAGAACAGAACAAAGCTCCAAAAAAAGAGCTAAACATGGAGATAAGCAATCTACCAGACGTCGAGTCAAAACACTGGTTATAAGGATGTTCAGTGGTCTCAGTGAGAACATCAACAAAGAGATAGGAAACATAAAAAAAGAACCACTCAGAAATGATTATGATAACTGAAATGAAAAATACATCAGAGGAAATCAACAGCAGATTAGATGAAGTAGAGGATCAAATCAGCGATTTGGAAGACAATATAGCAGAAAACAATTGCAACAGCAACAAGAAAAAACGATCCCCAAAACAAAGCAGGGAGCCCCAAACCCTGGGCTGCAGACGGGTACTGGTCCCCTGGCCTGTTAGGAACTGGGCCACACAGCAGGAGGTGAGTGGTGAGCAAGTGAAGCTTCATCTGTATTTGCAGTAGCTCCCCAGTGCTAGCATCACTGCCTCAGCTCTGCCTCAGGTCATCAGGCATCAGAGTCTTATAGGGGCATTGGTCACTGGTGCCAAAAAGGTTGCGGACCATTGCTTTAAATCATCTCTAGATTACTTATAACATGTAAGCTATGCAGATAGTTGCTGTACTGTATTGTTTAGAGAATAATGACAAGAAGCCTACATGTTTAGTACAGACGCAACTGTTGTAGGCCTAACTGCACAGTACATACACATTAGCAACAACCTATCTTTTTTTTGAACCCACTAATACAGAGGGCCAACTGTACTACCACAGTTTGTTTATTCATTCACCAAATAATGGACTGCTGGTTTAAGGGGCCTCTGGGACAACATCAAGCATCATAGGAGTACCAGGAGAGAGAGAGCAAGGAATTGAAAACCTTTTTCAAGAAATAATGATGGAAAACTTTCCCCAACCTGGTGAAGGAAACATACATACAAATCCAGGAAGTGTAGAAAGTCCCAAACAAGATGAACTCAAAGAGGCTCTCACCAAGACACATCCTGATTAAAACGGCCAAAGCTTAAAGACAGAATCTTATAAATATCAAGAGAAAAGCAATTAATTACCTCATGGGAACTCCCATAACACTGTCAGCTGATTTTGCAGCAGAAACTTTGCAGACCAGAAGAGACTGGCACTAAATATGCAAAATGATGAAAAGGACCTACAACCAGGATTACTCTACCCAGCGAAGGTGTCATTTAGGATTGAAGGACAGATAAAGAGCTTCCCAGACAAAGAAAAGTTAAAGAAGTTCATCACCACCAAGCCAGTATTACAAGAAATGTTAAGGGGACTTAAAAAAAAAAAGTTAAAAAATATGAATAATAAAATGGCAATAACTACATATCAACAATTACTTGAAATGTAAACTGATTAAATGTTGCAACCAAAAGACATAGGGTAACTGAATGAGTAAGAAAACAAGACCCTTACATAGA
The DNA here is from genome assembly GCA_028627145.1 of Eidolon dupreanum. Taxonomy (NCBI): domain Eukaryota; kingdom Metazoa; phylum Chordata; class Mammalia; order Chiroptera; family Pteropodidae; genus Eidolon; species Eidolon dupreanum. Next base: position 102,990,247 of record CM053510.1, on the reverse strand, counting down.
AACTCACTTCAGATCAAAAGACACACAGACTAAAAGTAAAAGGATGGAAAAAAAACTTTTCATGAAAATGAAAATGAACAAAAACTGGGGTAGCAATACTTACACCATACAAAATGGACTTTATAACAAGGACTCAGTAATTCCACTTCTGGATATTTATCTGAAGAAATCTAAAACACTCATTTGAAAAGAAATATGCATTCATGTGTTCATTGAAGCATTATTTACAAGAGCCAAGATATGGAAGTAATCTAAGGGCCCATCAATAAATGAATGGATAAAAGAAATGGTACATACATACAATGGAGTATTACTCAGCCATAAAAAAAATGAAATATTGCCCTCTGCAACATGGATCAACCTAAAAGTTATTATGCTAAGTGAACTAAGTCAAATACAGAGATAGACAAATGCCATATAACTTTGCTTATAACTGGAATCTAAAAAAAAAAAAAACCAAAAAAAAAAAAACAAAAGAAATGAATGAACAAAACAAACTCACAGATACAGAGAACATTTTGATGGTTGCTAGATAGGGGTTTGGGGGCAATGGGCGAAAAGTGGAAAGGATTAAGAAGTACAAATTGGTAGTTGCAAAATAGTCATGGGAATGTGAAGACCAGTATAGGGTATATAGTCAACAGTAGTGTAATAACTATGTATGGTGTCAGATGGGTGCCAGATTTATTGGAGTGATCACTTAAGTTTTATAAATGTCTAATCGCTAAGTTGTACACTTGAAACATTATATGTCAACTGCTTTGAAAAATAAATTATGTGTATTTTTTCAAACAATCCAACAGTACTCCTGATAACTGAAACACATTAAATAATCTAAGAGTAAATAAAATTTCTTTCCACTAGTTCTTCAAAACTGGGGAAGGGGGAACCATGCAATTTCTCTTGGTACTGTCACCACAGAATATAAGTATAGAACTTTTTATTTCATTTTTCACCGTTCTGCCATACATCACCATTTTTCAACACTAAACCTATATATGTCGTTAGTTTCTAAAACTATTTCAATAAGCCTGGGTAACAGACTTATACTATCGAAATATGTTATGATCCAGATTTCTAGAACCAGAATAGTTGTATAAATGTAACTATTTTTTTGGCATAGTAAGAATATACTATGTACCTCCAAACCCCTTCTAGTAAAGTTATAAATCTCTTCCCCACAGATGTTTACAGTCAAGTGCTTGTTATACAGATCTCAACTTAAATGTCACCTCCTCAAAGAAGCCTGCCCTGACCACTCCATCAAAAGTAGCTACCCAACCATTATAATATCATCATTTTAGTACTTAATATCAGTACATCATAGTACTTAGTATCTGAAATTCTGGTTATTATGTATTCATGTTTACTTTGTCTCTATCCTCCACCCCCAGAAGATAAATTCCATGAGGGCACACACTTCTGTCTCATTCCCCACTATATGCCCAGGGCTTAAGAAGAGAGCCTGGCATACAGTAAGTACACTAAACTGTAGAATAAATTAAATATATAGCATAGTTTCTGTGAATTATGACAAGTATTGACTAATTCAATTTCTCTGTAGTACTGAAAAACCACAGCTGTCAAAAAAAAGACAATTAACTAAAAACTAGAAATCTAATTCCAGCTCTTTTGTTTAACTCACTTAGGTGAGTAATTTGTGCTTCCTAGTTCAGTTTTTTCATTAAAGGGAAATTCTATAACTAATACTTATTGAGTATTTCCTCACTGAAAAAAATTAGTCAAACAAGGTAGTAGCAGGGAGTGGGCCGTGACACTTTTTTTTTTTTAAGCAAACTGAGGTGGTCTGGCAACTCTTAATTTACACAGAACTACCAGGTTAACCCCATCACATAATCAACTAGAATCAATGTTTAAAAAACAACTACCATCCCCACAATAACTAATTTCAGTTGTCTGCAACTGCTTGTGTTCAAATTCTGGCCCTATCATTTCCCAGCTTTGTGACATTAACCTCATGGCTTCAGTTCTGTATCTCAATTTCAACATTTACAAAATAGTGATTATAAATAGTACCTTCTCAAAAAATAAAATAGTATCTTCTCATAAGGTTGTGAGATTAAGTGATATTCCATACAGTTTGGCTTAAGAACAATGTCTGGCACATTAAAAGCCTAATAATTATTAGCTAATTATCTTCCTCATATTCCTGCACATACTAGAGTTGTAAAAAAGAAAAAAACTCTGCACATGAAGGTTTATTTATAGGAAGGGATAAGGAATTTGGTCATAAAACCATGCACAATTAGATATAACCTAGACACACCAAAAGCTCCACAGGACTCAGATAGAGAGATCTTGGGGCTCAAGTCCAGTGCTGTCCAACAGAACTTTCTGCAATGATAAAAAAAAGTTCTATATCTGTGCTGCCAATATGTGTAGTTGAGAACTTGAAATATGGCCAGCATGACTAAGGAACTAAATTTTTAAATTTTCGTTAACTTAATTTTAAATTGAAATAGCCATATATGTAGCCACCATACTGAACAGTGCAGCTGCAGTCTTCTCCTTGGGCTTCTCCAACAACAGGTACTTTCTTCCAAAGCAGCCATCCCTTCTGGCTAATGCACCCCTTCTTTCCTTGATGAACTCAAGTCTCTCACAATGGTTTAGCCCCTGGTCATTAATCTTTCCTGGGGCCTCAAAACAACTTTAATCCCCTCCAAAAGACAAGGTTAATAGGGAACAGGAAAGTACAGGTGAAACAAGATGAATCATTTATTGCTAACTGTTGAAGCTGAGTGATACACAAGGCTCATTAAACTGTTCCTTTTTATATGCTGAAATTTTCTATTGAAAAATTCTTATTAGTATCGATTTCAAGCTCACTTCATTTCTTCTCTAACTACAAGAGCCTCCAGATCTGTCTCCCTGCTTTCAGAAAGTACCTCCTTCAATTCTTCTACCACACTGTGAACGAAGTTTTTCAACACCGTGTTTATAGTATCCCTGTGTTTTAGCATAAACTTTGCCCTGCCTGGAACTTCTTCCTTTTCCCATGGCCTCCTTGAAAACTAATTATCATTCTTCAAGGTCCATCTCAACTCTTACCACATTCATAAGCTTTTTCTCTTCACCTTGCACCCAAGACAGTCATGGGTACAGTATGATCAGTTTACACTCTATGCGTGCCTACCTTCCCCACTACACAGGGTAACTTGGAAGCAGAGAGGTTTCATTACCTCTTAACAGTCCCAGACTGACAGCTTCAAACTTTTACTGAATTAATGAACAATATATACACAAGCTCAATGAAATGCTAAACTACATTCACTCACAGTACTATCCCAAACCCATCAATAACACTTTTCAGCCTTAACTTTTTACTGGTTTCCAAACATGCTAATAACAGCTCCAAGTTATTAAGTTCTTACTAAATGCCCAGCATTGATTTAAGCACTTTACACATACAATTCCTTTCATCCTCATCATCTCCATTTCACAGGGGAAGAAAAACTCAATAAAAGTGAAATAGGTGCCTTCTATCACAAAGTAAGTAAGAGCTGGGATGCTAAATTGTTGTGACTTTGGGTAAATCATTTAAAAAATGAGTCATGATGATCTCAAACACAAGCTTCCAACTCTCAAATTCAGATTTAGGGGAGAGGGAATAAGATGCCAAATAGAAGGAATACTATGAAAGAAGAAGTAACCATAGACATTTCCCATAAAACAGTTTGAGGAAAAACATGAATCTTTTTATTCCTATAGTTTATAGCAAGCTATTACGGAAAAACATGGAACATGTTCTCAATTAAGAAAACTAACTTATATGGGACAAACTAAGTTCTATAGGAATAAAAGATGAAAATTAGTTTCACAGAAGCTTGGGCCAGATATTACAGAATAAGTATGAGGATGTGGAAAAGCAGGACAATTATGGAAACACAGGCAGCACTGAAAGATAGTAACCAAAGAGGCAATGAAAAAGGAAACCATCTTGATTTAAATGGAGGTTATATTTTGAATAACTGATTGAAAACATGACCAGAAAGATAAAAGAGGGCTCTATATAAAGGACAGGTAAATAAATGTCCATGGTTCTGCGGCCTGTTTTCATTAGGCCCAGAGATAAGAACGCTTTTTACATTTTTTAAAGGGTTAAAAGGGGTGGGGGAGAATATGAAAAACAATAACAACAACAACAACAACAACACTATATGTGGTTTGCAAAGCCTAAATTATTTAACTGGCTCTTTACAGTAAAAGTCTGCCAACTCCTAGGGTTGCATCATGGAAAACCTTGAAGGTGAAGAGGAACTCAGGCTTGGGATAGGGTGATTTTTAGGGAGAGGAGTTGGTTACCTAACGAAAGTAGCGTTTAATAGCAAAAGATAAGACTAAACTAGTGGGCAAAATAAATTGAAAAAATGTATGATTGTCTGACCCATATAAATAACTGCAGCATAGCCAGGAATTTCCCTAGAGCCACAGAGGACAGGAATCATTTCCTTAATTCAATTCTTTTTGGAAGACTAATGTGTGCTACTCAAGTCTTGTGCAGTGAGTCTTTCTAGCCCCAGAGCCATGTAGCCCCTAAACATGATTAAGATAGGAAGAGTGGAGAAGGGGGTTCTACACTCTAATTTTCCTAATGAAACATCGAAAGTGGTATTTGGGTTCTTAGTTCAAGCCACAAACGTATTCTTAGTCCACGATATGGTACTACTTAGTTCAAATTAATTATGGGTTACCAGTGACTTATCTGATGAAGCAGGCAGGTACAGAAAAGTAACCACCACTTAAAACACTGTTTCTAAATTTTAAAACAAAACCCAAAAACTTTGGATCTATATTCATTTATAAATTGAGAACTGTCAGGACTAAGGCATAAGTAATTGAAGCCATTTTATGGATAACAATAATGAATGGTTTCTTCATTGATTTTTATTGACTTTTGTTACAAACCAATACTAGAAGCAGTGAAGCAGTCATTAAAAGCAAAATCTTTGAAGTCTTACAGGGCTAAAGTCTCAGCTTCATCATTTCCTAGCTCTCTGACCTTGGGCAAGTTCCTTCATTTCTCTGAACCACCTCTTCCTCATCTGTAAAATGGATATGGCACTATCACCCTGACAGGCTGGGCTGTTGCAAGGATTAAAGGATATATATATAATGCCCTTGGCACAGTTCCTGAAACCTGACAGGCATACAATAAATGGTAATATCATTATACAAATAGTTCTCCATAAACTTTTCATATCGCAGATATCTAAACTTTTTTTTCCTTCAGAAAAATGGCTACTACTACCAGTTGGCTCAGAAATGCTAGTTTTTCCTAACACGTTTCACATACGAAAAATTTTTTAGAATAAATAGTTCTTATTCTCTGACCTTTTGGATTGGGTTAAAAGTATGCAGACTTCCTATAACATCTACAGACTGTAAATAACTAAATTCCGTATCAGTCACAAATGCAAATTCCCCATTTTCTTCTCCACTTTTCATCCTAAGGAGCCTGTTAAAGTACATTCCTTCACCTAGTGAAGCTGGTGACTCAAGCTCCTCATCAATTAAGAAACTACAGTTAACCCTTGAAAAACAAAGACTTCTTGAACTGCATGGGTCCATTTATATGCATTTTTAAAAATACAAATGGCACTGTATATGTTTTTTCTCTTCTTTATGATTTTAATTATTTTTTCTCTAGCTTATTTTATTGTAAAAATACAGTATTATAATACATATAACATACAAAATATGTGTTAATCGACTACGTTATCGGTAAGGCTTCCAGTCAACAGTAGACTATTAGTAGTTAAGTTTTAGGGGACTCAAAAATTATATGTGCATTTTTGACTTTATGGGGGATTGGTACCCCTAACCCCTGCGGTGGTGAACGATCAACTGTAATGGTAATATTCCTAAAATTCATCATCAGTTTTCTTCTCCTGTTCTCACTTGCATATATACCTTTTCAGCGATCATAAATCCAACAACAGTAAGTCATTCCATCTCTGCCACTTTCTAGCTAAGTAAATTTAAACAAGTCACTTGGTCTCTCTGGGCCTAGCTTCCTCATGGGTAAAATGGGATGGGACAATAAATTATCTATTAGGACTGTGTGATAATCAAATGGGGAAAAATTATACACACACGTACCATACACGTGCACAGCAGTCCCCAATCTTTATGGCAGCAGGGACTGGTGCTCCTATGAGAATCGAATGCCTGATGATGTGAGCTGGAGCTGAGGCAGTGATGCTACTAGCACTAGGGAGTGGCTGCAAATACAGAAGCTTTGCTCGCCTGCCTGCCCACCGCTCACTTGCTGTGAGGCCTGGTTCCTAATAGGCTACGGACTGTTATCGGTCTGTGGCCCAGGGGCTGGGGACCCTAGTCCTAGCAGAACAGGAAGCTCATGGTGGGGTTTGCTCAATAACTGTTTTTCCCCTCTCTTTCATTTGTGATCAGCTTAAGACCAGGAGGCTTCCAAAACATACTGATTTCTGTGACTAGCCAGTGGCTGTCTCTAAATCATTAAAAGAAATGACCCTTAGCAACATACTACACTACTCATAAGAGGGCCTATCTGCTGATTAAAGCAATAAGTTTTTGTTCCCCCTCATCTAAAAGACTTCCTTCTAACATTTTGTAAGACAGAAGCAAGCATTAGCAACTCAAATATATCATGAGATAGCAGGGGCAGTTTGAACTTTCTGCCTTGTCTCCATTACCATATAAACTCCAAGAAGGGAGAGCTCATCTGGCTTGTTCGCTGTTTTCCCAGAGCCTGGCAAACAGGACATACTCAAAAATAATAATAATAAAAATAATAATAATAACAACTTGAGTATGCCTATAAAATGAATGCCATGTTCCTTTTGAAATGAGAGCTTTTCCTTGAGGGTAAACTCATCTGCTTAACAATGAAACGAATGCTCATATAACAAATAATTTACCACTAAGTATACGAAGTTGTACAGGCACTTGTCCCTGTCCTCAAGATGCTCTAAATCTAGAAGGCAATACTGAAGCTGCTTTACTTCTGAACAAGTTAGATCTCAAATATTTTGTCACCAAAGATGAGACACAAATGGCAAATAAGTATGAGAAAAGATGTTCAATATCATTAGGCATTATAAGAAATACAATTCAAACCACAATAAACTACTACTACACAGCCACCAGAATGGCTGAAATTAAAGATCAATATACCAAGTGTTGCCAAGGAATTGGAGCAATTAGAAATCTCATACATCTCTGAGAGGAATACAAAATTATAGTCACTTTAGCAAACAGTTTGGCAATTACTTTATAATTGAAAAAATATTTGCCATATAACTCAGAAATCCCATTTCTATGTATTTAACCAAGAAAAATGTACTCATTGTGATCACACAAAATCTGCACATAAATATTCACAGCAGTTTTATTCATGACAGCCAAACACTGCTAACTTAAATGTCCATCTATTGATGAATAAACTGTGATACACAGATACAACGGAATACTACTCAACACTAAAGATGAAGAAACTACTGTTACATGTAGTAACATGAATGGATCTCAAAGATTATATGTGAATGAATCCAATCACAAAAGGCTGTATACTGTATAATTCCATGTATATGACAGTCTAGAAAAGACAAAACTATAATGACAGGAAACAGAGTGGTAATTGCCAGGGTTGGAGGAAGGGGATTAACTAAAAAGAGGCAGAAGAAAACTTTATAGGGTTATACTATGATTGTGGTGGAGGCTACATGACCATATGTTTGTCAAAACTCAAGAACTATACACTAAAAAGGGTGAATTTTATTAACTAAAAATTAGATAATGTTCTCTTAATAATCTCCTCAGGTGTCACTGGAGATACCACAGACCCTTTAATCAACGGACTATGAACCTGCTGCATTACTTGCAGGTCTTGACAGTTTCAGCAGTAGCACTATAACTACTTTAGCCTCCCAAATCAACACCTTTAGCTGCACACTTCCAAAGTTTCTAATTTTATTCTCTATTTTTTGTAGATTATTACTGACTAAATAAAGATGGCACTCTTTGATCTCTGTCCTTCAGCATAATTCATCTGGTTCCAAGCCATCATTTTCTTACTTTAAATTTCTCATTTCTACCACAATTAAATGCTTTCTTCTGGCACTGTCAATACTCACTACTGCTGCACTTAACTGAAAATGACAGCTTCAATGACAACAAAATTCAAACGCAGTAAACAGAGGATTTAAAAATGACAGGAATGGTTGACTGTCAAATGACCGTTAACAAACAAAAAGGCTACCTGTTGGTGGGATTAACCCACTTTTGTTCTGAGGTGTAGCTCTATCTCAGAGTTCATCCTAAGGAGAAAGTCTGTAAGTGGAGAAGCTGCTGCTCTTAAATACAAGGCACTGTGCATTGAATACCAAGAAATGGTACCTGCCAAAAGCTACAGGAAGAGGAAGAAATCACGTTTTCCTAGGGTAAATATGGTGAGACACTGTGCAACAAAGATTCTGGGCTAAGCCTTAAACAGTTTATGTTTAAGAGGACAAGATGACTGGATTGGAAGAATCTGATTTATGCTGGAGAATAAATACAGTGTGTACAGTCTGTGGAGGGACCCGACTTTCAGGCTGAATAGTATGGATTTGATTCAGCTAGTAATGAAAACCATTAAAAGTTTTTCAATAGAAAGAGGAGATGATGCAAGATGTTTGGGGAAATTGTTATGGCTGTGGAGTGTGTAGAGTATATATGGACAAGGAGTGACCAATCAAGAGACTTGCTAAGCTACAGTCGGCAAATACCAATACTCTGGTACCATGACAGAGAGACTCGCCCTACCCCATTCCTTCTCTATCTACATCCCTTCTCTAAAGCCAAATGAAATCTCAGTACCAGCCACATAATTCTCTTATCAATCAGAACTGGCATGAGATAAAATCTATTTGCCAACCAGGTTAAGAAACACAGAAGGATAGTCAGAAGAAAGGAAACAAAATGCACAGTAGAAACACTACAGGGAACTTCATTTTGAATTCAAGTTTCTAAGTGAAAAAGGACTAGAAACACTCTTCCACTTGAAATATCTGAGGCAGAAAACAACACAGCCAAGTAGAGCCTTCGCTAATTGGAACATGTAGAAAATAATTTTTTTCTGGATAGGTGGATCTTTCCTTAGATTACTGAATAAACATCAAATCTGGAAAACGAGTCTTAAGAAATGTTATATTAGAAAGAAAAGAGAACAAGATTCTAAGCCAGCTATGTAGCCGATGAGAAAAGTTTGACAAATATGTGGCCTTAGTTTCCTCACCTATGGAGAATGAGAACTAAAAATCCACCAGAGCCACTTCCAATTCCAAATTTGTATGATTCTAATATAGCGAAGGTCTACTATGTGCCAAAGATGGAATGTAATTAAAATGTAGTACCTCATTTTTTAAGGAAGGTATTCTTTTCCCCTTTTAATAGATATAGGAACTGAGCCTGAGAGTGAGTGACTTGCCCATTCATTCCTTCATTCAAATATCTGACCACTTACTAATTCCAAGCACTGATCGAGGAAATTGGGATACAGTAGTGAACACCATAAAGTTCCTGCGATCACAGAATTAAATTTTAGTCACCAAGGGGTGAACCTCACTTCTAGCCTAAACGGGTTGCCAGATAAAATAAAGGATGCCCAGTTAAATTTGAATTTCGGATATGAATAATTTTGTCTCTTCCAATTGGGGTCATATTTATTTATACTAAGAAATCAGTCAGTTTATCAGAACTTCAAGTTTAACTCAGTATCCTATATTTTTATTTGCTAAGTCTGGCAACCTTGGCCTAGATATAACTGCAAAATCCTTAATCTTGTTACTGCATCTCAGTGCATCTAAATAGTGAGTTCGACTACATCAAAAATTACAGTTTGCATTCCAACGCAACATATACACATAAACTGAAACCAAAGTTCTTTAAAACAACTCTTACACTTAACAATGCAATGCATTCTAACATCTTTTGTTTTTTCATTTTTCTAAAAATGCTTGTCATGACCCATTAAAGTGATTTTTACAATCTACTAAAGAGTCATGACCTGCCATTTAAAAGATACTTCTTTGAAAGATATGAAAAACAAGTTAACCTTGTCTTATGAGTCACCCTTATGAACACACCAATTAACTACATTGTGCTATAAAATAGTAAAGCCTCTGGGGTCTTCTATGGCACAGAGCTATAAACTTATAGTCAAAACTCCCAGGATGCTTTACAGTTACGTATAGCTGCATAATGACACTTCAGTCTATGATGGACCACATATACAAAGGTGGTCCCATGAGATGAAAATGGAGCTGAAAAATTTCTATCACCTAACACAACACATTACTCACCTGTTTGTGTTGATGCTGGTGTAAACGAAACCACTGCGCTGTCAGCTGTATAATATTATAGCACATACAATCATAGTAGTAGGCTATACCATCTAGGTTTGTTTGAGTACACTCTATTACGTTTGTCTAACGACACATTTCTCAGAACTTATCCCTATCAAGAGGCTCATAACTACGTTTTGACTTAACTTTCTCTTAACTTTCTATCACACCATTATTTCTAATTGCTGTCAATAAGTTTGCCTGTAACAGTTTTACTTTTCTACTTGCTATCAATCTGTAAATCAAAAAAGCAAATTACACAGACCCATGTGTAAAGTAAAAGCAAATAAAGTGAAAGAGGCTCTGAAGAGCTCCCCTTTATGTAACCTGCACAAGCTTCAGTGCCGAGACCTTAAATTTTTTCTCTACCTGATTTTCAAGTGTGTTTCAGGAATGAAAATAGTTAATTACACAAGGTCCACAAAAAATGTTTATGTGCCCCAATAGAAAAATGCTCGATTTGGTTCAAAACCAGCCTTTTCTTTAACAACAACTATAATCAAAATTAATCCTGACTGTTTACAAAGATCATTAAGAATATTTTTTAACATGATTTATAAAAAGCATTATGAACATAAAGTGGCAATCACAGATATTGACAAACACTCAGATAAACTCTCTCAAGGTAATACAAGAGGACAACATTCTAAAGTTCTGATACACTTGATAAAAAAAAGCCCCACTCACTTATAATTACATCACAGACAAGCATCATACCACAAACTGATGGGCTTTACAAAGACTCCATTATAGAATGCCACTTTTATCCAGTTCCCAAAATGCAGTTAGCTATTAAATCATAACATGAAATTGATATTTTACAGCCACTTGACTCAGCTTCTAGACTTGAAGTATAAGCAATCTATGTAATATTTTTTTTAATTTAAAGGGAATTTCAAATATTCACATGCATCCAACTGCAACTAAACCTAAGGTTAAGAGTTGTGGAAATTTTTCATGAACAACCCAGATCCATAACAATACTAAACCATGAAAAAGAACAAAACCAAGGACTTAACATTTAAGGAGATTTCATACCACATACATACAAAATTACATATTTTTTTTAAAGATAAGGAATTAGACCTCCTCTTTCAGCAAGCCAAACTCAAGGTTACAAAAAGATATCCTGAAGGGCAAGAACTATTTGTGGTTGTATACTCTTTAAAATACACAGCATGATCTTGTTTATGTCTATGTCTGCGTTTATTTAAAGGGAGGGATGTAATAAAATTCTACAAATATGTTGCTCAGGGCAAGTCCCCTAACCTCTCAAAGCATAGGGTTTTTTCCCTTCTAAGATTTTGTTATTTTTTCATGCTCTAAAATTCTACAGTTTTTTTAGGGGGAATCCCCAAATATTTAAAAAGACAATATATACTGACTTCAAAAACAGTAGATACTATATGATGCCATTCTATTTAACAAACGTATGCATATGTTCACAAAGAATCTAAAAAGATGTACACCAAATTTCTAATGGTGATTATCACAAAGGAAAGATTGTAGACAATCTTAATTTTAGAGGTGTTTGGGCTTTGTTTTTTTGATCCTCTGTACTCTTTTCTACAATGAGTATTTAAAATTTAGTTTTTCAAATTATATGAGACAGAACTTACAAATATAACTAATACAGTACTTATATGAAGACTCTCAATTTATTAATTTCAAGAATAAATCTTTCTAGACATTGGTTCAAGTATCTCTTTTCTCTATTATATTATAAGCAGGTTAAGATCAGGGACCACATTCTATAGATGTCTGAAAGCTCTAAATTATACATATGTAATACGTGTATTACATAAAAAGCTCTCAAATTGTTTTAAACAACAGGAAAGTAGTTTATGACATAACTGCCTACAAAACTGCAGATCCGCTTTGTTCAGGAGGCACCTTAGTGAATGACGCTAAGCAGAAAAAATTCTTTTTGAATAGAAAAAATGTACTTTAAGGATGTCAAAAATATACCTCAACCTATTTCCAATCATAAGTAATGCTAGTAAAGGTTATGGGTTCAAAAGTGTCTACATTACAAATTCTAGATTTAGATACTACAACCTTTCAAAGGTTTTATACCAGCTTCATCAAATTCACTGATGAGTAAATTTTCTGAGAGGGGAGAAAATCCATATTTTGAAGTTTAACATCTAAGGCGGCAAAAAAGACCTCAAGAGGAAACAACATTCTTTTATTTTAGTAACACTCTTGCTAAAAAGACCACTGTACTGACCTCTTAAAATCTTGATATGTAACAGTCATAGATGACCCATATGTGCTTCAAACAAAAATAAGTACCTTCACTTAAAAAGATACAGGAGGAGTTAGGCCTGTTAATAAACTATTTACATCTGCATTGAAATTGTCACAATCATTTTAAATAGCTAAAAAAATAGGGTTTTGTTCAGGCTCAACTCTTTATACAATATCAAAATACTATTTTTATCTAGACAAAATAGAAAATTACAGTTCTAGGAAAAAATATTCCTTTTCAAGGTGTAAAAACACAAAACACTATGCTATGACGAAAATAAGTTCTAACACAGCTGTAGCTATTTAGGACCAAAAAAACTCAGATCCTCCTTTAAGTTGAAACATATGGCTATTAAATAGCTATGATATGAGTTAACATCCCTTGTGTAAAATTGTAACTGTCTAATTAGAGAAACACAGAAAATACAAATTTACATTTAACCAAAAAAGGAATACCATGACTGATACCATGAATGTTTTGACTTTCAAGAACACAAAATCTTTAAGCAAGTATAAGCTAACTTTTTCTTTGATAAAGTAATTAATTTGATGTAGGTTTTTGCCCAATCTTAAAAAAATGTATTTTCTCTAGATACATGAAATTAAACTGATTAGCTAAAATAAAATAAGCCAGATAAAAAAAAAAAACAAAAATGTACCTCTTTTAAAGGCATTTACAGCTTACCTCTAATGACTTAAATGTCAATTAACTTTTTTGGCCCAACTTCAAATTTGATCATCATCAATACCCACATAAAAGAATGAATTAACAAAGGAAGCTGCAGTTTAAATCTTATAAATTACAAATGGAGCCATATGACTAATCTAGATAAAAAGCAAAACGCCCCCTCACCTTCGAAACTGCTCAGATGTTACCTTACCGATGAGGCTTCCCTTAACCCATTTAAAATCGCACCCCTTTCCCCGCCATTCCCATAGGACACCCTTAATATGCTCCCCTCTAATCCCACAGCTCTTATCTACACTTTGCTAATTTAATGCCTCTTGTTTATGATCTGGTTCATCATATTATAAACACCAAGGGAGTATCTTTTATTCATTATCTTTTATTCATTGATATATCCCAAAGCACCTAAACCTGCCTTGTACATAGATTTTCAACAAACTTATGTTGAATAAATGTAGATGTTTGTGCTCTTCTAAAAGATATTTAAAGAGATGAAGGTCTCACTGATATTTAAATGAAAGCACTGTCCAACAATTTCACTAAACTTTGGCATAATTTCTAAATTGCAATGCCTTAAGAGAAAGCAGCAGTAAAAGCACTAAGCTGAAAATTACTAAAATAAAGTTTTTATCCATACTTAATCCCATATCCAAAGAAATTCTAATGTTATATTATTTAGAACTGAGTATATGGTTATAGGATTGTAAGCCCATTATTTTTTTAATGGGGAAAAGACATGGGTTAACCAGTGATACTTCCCAATATTGCCGTAAAATTACATAAAAGTTACCAAAAATAAACTGGTCATAGGCTAGCAGTTAATGAATACTTTTGAATGAATGAGGACTTGAGGTTAACAAAACAACAACAAACCACGGAAGAGCTTTAGATAGAACAAGCTCCTCAGGACTTTCATTGCTCTACTTAGTAAAAGTATCAGCACAATAGATAAACCATGTATCCTCGTTATTAAGTTACATTTTACAAAGCAGCTTCACATACATTATTTCATTAAATACTCAGAGAAACCAATTTCAAATTCTAATACAAACAATCAGGTGGTAACAAAAAGCACTTAATAATGTATGCACAGTAAATGCAACTTTTCCCTTGGAGATCCCCCGCCAGTGTTGGACAAACTACAAAGAAACCATTCTATACAATAGCCTCCTTCTTGGCACTGGAAACTTATACAAGTCTTCTTAAGACTAATATGGCACAGCTAGCAAGAGCCATAAAAATCTTGAAGCCCTCTGACCTAGTAAAACCACTCCTGGGAACTTTCTCTAAGGAAATTAGACAAAAGCAAAAAGCTATTAGTATGAAGATGTTTACTGCACCATTATCTGTAATAGCAAAAAATGTGAAATCCAATTTCTAACAATAGAATAGTTAAGAAACAAAAAAAGGTTTAAAAAAAAGTTAAGGAGAAAAAAAGCTGAACACGAAATAACATACACAATTACTAAAAACTACATAAAAATGAAAAGGTAAAAATAAAAAATGGATTAAGGTAAAATTGTATTCAAACTTTAATACCGTGGTTACATTGTTCCAAAAGACCCACCTTTTGAAATATATGTGACAAAGACAGAATTTTTCAAAGCCATGAAAACCCACTTCTCACCAACCCTAACCTCAAAATTAAAATATGAAGAAATGTTATGTTATTCAAAGCAGACATGTGAATTCCCAGACTTTCAAGAGTATTTTGCTATCTCTAACCACAATGCTGCATATTCCCCCTCCCCCCCACCCCCCACCCCACCCCTCGTCCCAGAAACTTATTTTAACTGTTTGTTGATACACAAGAACCTAAGCAATAACAATAGAATTTGTACTGGTTTATAAAGAACCCAGAAACAGTGATTCAGAACTGGAAGAAATTCATTAACTAAAGATCTGCACGAGAATAAATTTTCACACTGTATGAATCCAATACTTTATACAAATTTTCACGTATTTATCAAAAAGTAAGGGCTATGATTTATGCCTCAAGAACTTAAAGCCTAAGGAGAACCAGTGCAACTTAAAAGCCTTAATTTTAATTTTTAATTATTTGAACGAGTTGAATATAACTGCCAGATTTCTGATACCTAAGGAAAAAACAATGCATCCTTTTCTAGAAAAATTATATTTAATTTTTTCCATTTTTCACTATGGATGCCACGGAAACTGAAGCTACAGAATCCTAAGCGGAAAGAGTTGGAGAAATAGGAACTTCATTTGAACTAGTATGGCTAGGTAGCTTTTGTAGGGGAAACAGTATGAAAGTAAAAAAACTAATGTTCCCTCTGCACCCCATTGAAAGCAAAAGAATTCCTTAAAAATCAGCTCACATTTGTCTTGATGGGTAACTTCTGCCAGAAAAGAAAATTCTTTAGAAATTAATTATTGAAAATCTGTTTTCAAAAAAAACATTCAGCGCATGGGGGGCGGAGGGAATCCCCTCATCTCACATTCTAAAGCCCAGAAAGTCTATTTAAGGAGGACCCTGGTCACCAACCCTGCCAACCCCGGCTAGGCCTAAGCGAGGCATGGCAATGCCGGCTGCACGGATGGGCTCGGGGCACAGGGGAAATGGATTTGCGTGCCCTTGGTGAGCTCTGGCCGCACTCCCCAGGTTAAGGACACTGGCCACAATGGAATGGAGTCTATTGACATTTGCTGCCCTGTTTGAACACTAAGCATTTTCTTAGTTCGTGAAATACGAACTGACAACCATCCGCCACACACATACACACCCTCCAGAGTCACCAGTTAGCTGAGACAACACTGAGCCCCCCCGTTTCTTCCACAAATCTGGGTTTTGGGGAGACACGCAAGTAAACATCAGCATTTCTGCCTCCAGGAACCCCACCACGTCCCCGGCGGCAATCCTTCTCGCCTCGAAATTTCAAAAACTGGGGCTGGGGTTGGTAAAAATGCGCAGCTTGCCCGCACCCTGCCACCACCGCCATCCCGCTAGATCCCGTCTGACCTGGGCTTCCGACGAGCGCCTGGGTCCGGCCCTCGCCCACCACTATTTAGAGACGCCTTCTCCTCCGCGGCCGCGGAACAGCAATGCGGCTCGGCCACCACCCGCGCCGGAGAGGCCTTGCGGGGGAAGGAGGGAGGCCGGGAGGGGGCCGGGCACTCCCCCGTGGGGGAGGGCGGAACGCTGCAGGAGACTGCACAGAGCCGGACAATTCCGTGGAGTTCTGGAGCCCCCGCCGCCGCCTCAGATTTAAATGGGGAGGAGTGAGGTGACCACTGCCCACCCACCTCAACCCGGTCCTTCGATCTTTCCCAGGGCCGGGAGGGCGGTGGTTAAGGTCACTGGACGGACCCTAATGATTCCAGATGTGCCCTGTGGCTGCCCCGTTAGCGGGGAAGTGGGGGGAAGCTGCCCTAACTTTCCCCCTCCCTCGTTATTCCTCAATGCGGGAGTTGGCAAGTTTCGGGAGACCGAACCAAAACCTAAATACCCTTCCACGTTAATATTTAAACTAGGGATGGGGGCGCTGGCCAAGCATCCCCCCCGCCGGGGGTGGAAGAGGCTTAAAGGAGGTGGAACAGGGGCTGACAATTGCTGAGACCTGTGAACCGTTCCCAAACACTTAAACGGAGGCTGCCCAGTCCTTCCATCTTGACCGTTTGGGGGAGGGGGTGGGGGTGTTGCAGGAGGCTGGACAAGGCCTGACATTCCCAGAGGGTCCTCGCGGCGCTCCCCACCCAACCCCCTGGACTCTAGACGACAGCGGGAGCCCCAGCCCCGCCCCCACTGCGGGCCCCCGGCCCACCACCCTCCCCCCCAGCCCAGCCGGTCACGGGGCGGGGACGGCGGTGCGGGCCGCGGGGGAGGGGACGCGAGGCCCGGCCTTGTCCCGGCCCGGAGCAGAGGGGGCTGGGGCGCGACACCCACCTGCCCAGGCCGGGCCGCCCGCCGCTTGCGCTCGCCGTCGCCGCGGAGGACGAGGAAGCCGCGGCCGAGGACGACGAGACTGAGGGCGAGGACGGCGACGGCGCGGCGACTGGCGACGTGAGAAGGCCGCCGCCGCCGCCACCGGGCTTGCGAGCACTGGCGGCCGCGGGCGGCGGCGCCTGCTGCTGCTGCTGCTGCTGCTGCTGCTGCTGGGGTTTCAGCGACATGGTGAGGGGCCCATACACCGGCCCGCACGCCGGGCGGGGACAGCCGGGAGCCGGGCGCGCCGAGGAAACGCCGGAGCGCGGCGGGGACGCGCGGGTTGGCGCGGCCGGGGGGACGCCCGGGCCGGCGAGGGGGAGAAGGAGAACGATGAAGGGGCGGGGAGGCCCGCCGAAACCGAGAAGCCTCCGGGAGCCGGGCCGGGACGCGCCGCCGCCGTTGCCGTTGCTACCAAAACAGTCTGAGGCGGAGGGAGGCGAGCGCTGCCCGGAGGGAGGGGGGCCGGGGCCGGGAGGGGGAGGGGCGGCGGAGGGATACGGGCCCGGAGTCGCGTCGCCGCCGCCCCGCCCGCCCCGCCGCGCCGGCCGCGAGAACGAGCGCCTCCCGGGCCACCTGGCTGTGGCGAAGCGGCGAGGCTCGATGGTCGCCGCGGAGCCTCGAGGAGCTGCGGCCGCCGAACGCATCGGGGGCCGGGCACAGAGAGGCGCCGCGTGGCGATGCCTGGTGGGCGCGGAGGTACGGGTCGGGGACTCTTTACCGGAAGTCGGAAGGGTCGGACGGAAGCAGAACGTGAGGCGGCCCCAGGGCCGGGAGGGACACGTGAGGAGCGGGCGCCGCGCTGGGCAGCGTTCGTGGGGGTCGGGTGAGGGCCGGGTGCCGTCCCTGCCCCGGTCCGCCCTCCTTGAGGCGGGTCTGCCCTTTGGAGAGGGCGTGTCTGTCTTCGCCTGCAAGGCCGGCCTAGCTTAGAGGACGGGAGGGAAGCATTTCTTCCCCGCCCCCCAGTATTCCTTCAACGTCTTCAGACTGCTAGGAAAATCCGAGATTGCCCCCACCTGATGCAACCTAAAACATGGACTGCAAGTACCCTCAGGACAGAGCCTGTCTTGCTATGCATAAAGCACCTTGGACACAAGCACCCGTAGTCGTCTTTGTATCCCCAGCATCTGGCACATAGTAGGCTCTCACTGTGTCATTAGGTGGCTCAAAGACAGGCCGTCCTCCCTGTCTCTGCCAAGACTAACAGGCTTGGAATCGCGCGGCCTCCTGGGGCCTTCCTGGGCCACCCACATCTGGTCACCTTTCTCCCACTTTTTCCACCCCAGCAGCACAGTGACCAGAAATCTCTTTTGGGTATCCGACCTTCATTTGAACCCATTTTCCCTCACTTGAACTTCTCTTTCCTCTATCATGAGACTCAAAAGGAAATGTAAGTGATTGGTAAGAGCTATGGATAATGGGGTCTCCTATGGTGGAGACAAACCAGACATCACAAGAATGTGCGAACTTTAGACCTTGGCCCACTTAGAAGTTTTACTTTAACTTAGGTTGCTAGCCAGCACAGTAGACCATTTTTAAAATGTGTTGCAATTAAACTGGAAACAAGTAGATAATTTTTTTAAGTGAAAAATCTAGTTTTTAAAAATAAAATTACTTTAGGAAATGATAGGAGGAAAACACCAAAATTCCCCTCTCTCTCAACTTTGTCAGATAAAAAGGTAAAGACATAGAAAATCTTGGAGAATGATTAAGCCATGAGTCTTCAGTAGCCAAACTGAAATTAACCTCCTATATAATCCACACAGAAATCAATATATTTTGCAGACACCTGAAAATTAGGAAATTAGCTTTATCTTCCATCTGAGGTAAAAAGGAGATTGAGGGAGAAAAAAAGTAAACCACTTTTTGTGGTTTAATGATTTGACAGCTATATCAGGAAGGAAGGCCCTAGAATTCAATCTTAGGACCTAATTTCAGACAGATGGGAGGAAAAGGGAAGTGGAATAAGAAGGCCTAAAGCTGACATAGTCGAACTTGATTTCATTTATGCTGAGAAAGCTCAAGTTTCACCCACTATCATTGAAAACATTTTAACAGTTTTAGCAAGGTATAATTTACATGTTATGAAATTTACCCATTTTGTATACACTCCAAGGATTCTTGGTAAATTTGCAGAGTTGTGAAACCATAACCACTAATTTCAAACATCTCTCTCACCCCAAAAGGATTCTTCATACCGATTTGCAGTTATTCCTGGTTCCCATCCTCATCCCCAACAACTAATCTACTTTCTGTCTCAATGGATTTATCTATTCTAGGCATTACATATAACTGGAATCTTACAATAGGTGGTCTTTGCCTTCTTTCACTTAGCATAATGTTTTTGAGGATTATTCATGTTATAGCATGTATCAGTGTTTCATTCCTCATTATCACTGAGTAATATTCCATTGTATGGATATACTACATTTTATGTATCTACTCATCAGTTGGTGGACATATAGATTATTTCAAGTTTTGGGCTATTATGAATAATGTTGCTATGAACATTTGTAAACATGTCATGTGGACGTCTGTTTTCATTTCTCTTGAGTAGGTGCCTAGGAATGAAATGTTGAGTGGTATGGTAAATTTATATTTAACTTCTTAAAGATACTATCAAACTCTTTTCCAAAGTGACTGTGCCATTTTACATTCACACTTGGAATGTTTGAGTGTTTATCCTTAAAATTTAATTTCTGCTTTTATATTAAAATGGAAACTGAAAGAACCTCTACTGTCATTCTATTTTATACACACACCCCCTGCCATTTTTCTTGATGGAAGGAGGTTTGGCACCCAAAACCAAGGAATATCTATTATTGCAAACCCTTTCCCTGAATGCTAGACCTCTGAAATCATGGTTATTTAACAGCAACTGTAATATCGAAGGGCTTTAGCTCTATATGAAAATGTCAGGATGACACACCTTTAGGCAAAATGATGTGATAGGCAGCCCTTCAGATGACCCTTTGATCCTGTTCTGGTGTTCTGACCTTGTGAAATCCCCTCTACTTGTATATGAGGTGCATCTAGTGGCTTCCTTTTAACAAAAAGTTAGAAAAAAGTTACAGATTTTCACTTCCAAGATTAGGTTACAAAAAGACTGTGGCTTTTGTTTTAGACTGCCTGCCCTCTCTCACTCACTTGCTTTGAAGAAAGACAGTTGCCATGTTGTGGGCTGCCCAATGGAGAGGCCCATATGGCAAGGAACTAATGTCTCCAACTACAGCAGCGAGGACCTGATGGCTGCCTACAGCCATGTAAGTGAGATTGGAAGCAGATCATCCCCTAATCAAGCCTTGCCATGACCTCAGCCCTGGTCAATGCACTTTATGAGGCTTTGTTAGAGACCCTGAGCTAGAGACACTCAACTAAGCCACACCAGATTCCCAACCCTTTCATTAAGTTAATAAATTTAGGGGTAATTTGTGTGCTGCAATAGATAATATAGATGACCAAAAAAAATGCATTTCCTGTGATTTCCATGTACATTCAGAATTCTTTAAAGACAAATGCTGAAGTCAGGAACATATATCCAGTAAAAGTTACATTTTTGAATGCCCCCACCCTGCCCCAAATGATTTTCAGGCAGCCATTTAAACAAAACCAACAATACATTAAAGAGTTGTCATCAAAAGCAATTAAGAACATTGTCTTGAAAGAGTTGTGATATCAAGAAGTATTGCTAAAATTTTAACTTCTAAAATAGCAGTGCCAATTTCAACCTCTATTTCAGAAATTTAAAAGAAAAGTATTGAGAAACGATACAATGACTTTCAGACTTGGAAATCTAGTTCTTTGGATCCTGTAGTTGCTCTGTAATTTTCAATGACCCTTCAGCAAACCACGTGGCCCTTTAATTTTCATCATTTCAATGATTAATCAAGTCTGGGGATTTGGGGATGAAAAACTGATGTAGCCATGCAAAGCAGAAATGCAAAGAATGATTTGCTATCACTCAGTACAGCAGCACAGATCAGATGAGCCAGTATTTCCAGCAATTCATTTTTCTGCAATCATTTCTTTTCAGCTGTCTTCATTTGATCATGTTTAATGTATGATGATACATTATTCACTCAATACTCTTGATTTCGCTTTCAAAAGTGTGAAAATTAATTCAAATCAAAACTAACATGCACCCCCCAAAAATCCACCCTCTTCAAGTTTTTGCATAGACCAGTCCTCATTGAGAGAGAGAGAGAGAGAACGCAGATGTAATTTCAAAAATAGGACCATGGCTAATTAAACCAGTGTTTTTTTCTAACCATGGTTACTCAGAATTCTTAGAGGCTAATCTATTTGTAGACACACCAGGAATCCCAAAAGAGTAAAAGCAATAAAAAAAAAAAAGAGAGAGAGAGAGAGAGTGAGAGAGAAAAAGTGTAGGGGGTGGGGAGGAGTGTTGCTTCCAGGAGGCATTATTTATACACCTTGTGTGCAAAGTTAACAACTTTCCCACAGGTTTGAAAAAACTGAGGGGGGTGTGGCAAAATAGTAGGGAACTCAGCAACATTATTTGAAAACCTTTTAAACTAGAGCCCTTTCCTCCACAAGCACACTTCTGGTTGTTAAGTTGCTCATTTTGTTTTACCTTGTGGGACAGAATAATGATGCAGTGACATTATTCACAGGGCAAAAGTTGGATGCCAGCTGAAATAGACACAGAAGAAAGAATTCTTTATTTTTCATTGGAAATGCTTGTGCTGTTCAGAGCCAGAAATCTAAAGAAACTCGGCCTTTTTGTTCTTCCTCATTTTCTTTTTTTTAATTTTCATTCACCCCCTTTTTAGGGTGAATTTTGTGGGTACCCTGTTGTTTCAGGGGCCATAGATTTATGGAAAGCCAGAGATGTATGCACCATTTAGAGAATTCAGGAAGGGATGTAAAATGGATGTGTGCAGCACCGGTGACAGCTGAACTGGCCATTAGCTTGGGATCTTGTTAAGTTTGCTACAGGATTCTGTGAGGCCTACAATGGAACCCCAGAGGGATCAGACTATAATTAATACTGACATTGCTGACCTATGATCTTAGAATGGGGACTTGGAGTCTTGTTCCGGAATGGAATCAGATATGGGGTTAACAATGCTCTTTGTCTTGTTTAAGCCCCCATATTATCAAAACTATTTATTTTCTATAAGGTAAGCTTTAGAACTCAGGAATGATAATGATAATAATAACTGCAGACTTTTTTATAGCATTTATTAAGTGCCAACTCTGTTCCAAGTGCTCTGTACATCATAACTCTCCCATCTGATCCTCTCAATGACCCACTGATGGTTGATGGGAGGGGAGAATTTTACTCCCTGCCCCAGGATATTTGGTAATATCTAGTGACATCTATGGTTGTCACAAACGAAGGGGAAATGCTATTGGCATCTTGTGGGTAGAGGCCAGGGATACCGCCTAATGCCATACAATGTACAGGACAGTCCCCGCACAATGGAGGACTATCCAGCCCTCAATGTCATTAGTGCCAAGGTTGGCTGAGAAACCCTGCAGTAAACCTGTGAAGTAGGTAGGATTGTTAGCTTCATCTGACAAACTGAGGCACAGAGAGATTAAGTCACTTTGCCTAAGGTCACACTCATTAGACAGGAGAGCTTGGATTCAAACCCAGGCAGTCCTCCAACATATGGGCTCTAAGCCACTTTACTGTATGAAATAGTGAAGGCCCAAGCTGGCTCTCTGGGAAAAATAAACTTCTGTCCTTGGTTTCATCAACTGCAAGCTTCTAGTGAGCTGCCAGCACCAATGTTTCTTGATTAGAGAGATAACTTACTATTGTAAAAGTCACCATCTGCAAGGGACAAGCTAGCAATGCCTATCAAAACTGAAACAGCACCTTCCCCTTGGCCCAACAAGGGTGAAAAGATGAATGTACAAGGATAATTGTTGCAGTGTTATTTGAAGCAACAAACAGAAACTCTGTAGCAGGGTACAGTTAAATGCTTTGTAAAGGGTCCCAAGTGCAATGGAATAGGGAATATTCTTAGCTGTTCAATGAGAAAGAGGTAGATCTTTGCACTAATCGAAAAGGATAAGACCTGTTGTTAAAAAAAGAAAATAAAAAAGGTAACTGCATGAGGTGATGACGTGTTAATTTACTGGATATGGTAATCATTTCATAATGTCTACAAATATCAAAATCATATTATACACTTTAAATACATACAGTTTTGTCAATTATATATCAATAAAACTAGGGAGGGGAAAGACCTGTTGTTAAGCCAAAAAGCAGAAAATTGAAAAATAAAATAAAAAAAACAAGTAAATGTATAGAATATTTTCATGGTATACACCAACTTGTGTTAAACCAAAGAGATATATGTGTAAGTACATAATATGTGTGTGTATGTATATGTATATTTTTTACTATGTATAAATGCATACAATATTTTTAGATGGGGCACAAAAAACTGATACTAAGGGACTAGGGAGGAAGAAAACTTATTAGCATATACCCTTTGACTATCTGAAAATTTATTTTTAAAAATTTATTTTACCATGTACATACATTACCTTTTCCAAAAATGTAACAAAATAAAATGTTAGGGCATCAGTAGAAATAACTTAAATTTGTATAGCATTTTATGGTTTACAAACACTTTTATTTGTATTGTTTCCTTTGGCATGTACCCCAGAGATGGCAACACCAGAGCAGAGAAGTGGCATAAGCTACCCAAGGTCACTCCCTACCAACTCCTGCACATGCTGCCTTCCTTGTTTCCCACAGCCAGATCGATTACTGTCTCTGCCACTTTAATTTTGTTTTCTTCAACCACAGGCTCCCATTCTCAAGCTCTAGGCAGTAAATCCTAGGTCATAAAGAAATAGAAAAGAAAGGCCAGTTTCAGGAACTTTTCACCCCTGCATCCCTTTCTGCCACATTTGTCTTATTTTCTGCTGAAATGCCATATGGGTCAAATATAGAAGCTGCAGAAAGTCCCACCATTTACATAGAGTCCATCTGTATGTAGTAGGCACTTAACAAACCTGAGTTGATTTGATTTGATAGAGACTAATTCTCAGTTTATACATGTTTACTGACGTTGGGCGTGAAATGGCATATGCTTCCTATTCAGAACTGTTAATGGCTACCAGCCATGGGCCCCAGTGATGGGGCCAGCATCCCAAGGCCACTGCCTAGTGACCCAAGCATTTCTAGGCAGTGAGGGGGACAGCTGAACAACTAGCCTCTCTTACCCACATGTTTCCATCACATGTGGTTTGGGCAGAGTTTGCATTCATCCCTGGATAAAGCTCGCTTCTCTTCCAGTCAATAGCTTGTGATGTGGCCTTGTAGGCATTTGGGAAAGTGTCCGTCTAGTTTATCAGAAGACACTGGAGCCAAGAAATCACGCAGGGCCTCCTGGGGAACTGTTAGTCACCAGCCTTCTGTAGGCTTGAAGGAGGTTGGAGTCGAGGCCCTGTGAGAGTTGGTTTCACTCTCTTTTGATCAGGTGTTCTCATTCTCTTCCATTGCACTTGTGGCTCATTTCTGTCCTCAGAGGGTCAATACGGGATAAGTCTTCATGCAGCAATAAGCAAATGCTAGGCTTCTGGTTTCCTGAAAATAACTTGGAAATCCTGTTACTGTCATTTCTAATGATCTTGACACATGAATTTTTAAAAATTATAGAAGCCTTTTTAAGAACATCCTGAATATTTGTGTACCAGTATTTGCTGTGTAACTAACCACCCCCCTTGTAGTGGCTTAAAATTTTTATTTCTAAAAATTTTGTGGGTCGGCTGAAAAATTCTTTCATTCTGTGCTGTCTCAACTGGGGTTGGATAGTCTAGGATGGCCTACTGACGTGTGGCAGTTGGTTCTATATCAGCTGGGGACAACTTGGCTACATGTCTCTAATCATCCAGTAGGATAGCCTGCCTGCATGGCTACATGATGGTGGTCCCAAGGTTTCCAAGAGAGCATCAAGAGGACAAGCCCCAAGGCACAGCCAGTTTTCACGTCTCTCCTTGTGTCACATTTTCTAATGTCACATTACCCAAAGCAAGACACATGGCCAAGCCCAGATTTGAGGACTGGGGAAAAAGACTCCATATCTCTTCATGGGATAAGCTGCAAAATCACTTTGCAAAGGATGGACATGTGGGGAGGAAAGAATTGGGATATTTGAAAATCAATTGAAAAATTTTTATTTTTATTTTTTTTAACAAGATGTCTCCCAGTATTCAGAAGGAAGCTGTGAAGCCTCCTTTTAATAATCTGATGACTTTCAAACCTCCAGTTGTTGGCCATCTCACTCAGAACTGCTAGAACCATTCTAATGAAAACAGCACCAGGTGTAGTTTCTTCAAAGCTGGTCGTGATGGTTAATTTTATGTGTCAACTTCACTGGGCCACAGGATTCCCAGATGTCTCATTAAGCATTATTTCTGGCTGTGTGCGAGTTTTTCCAGAAAAAATTCACATTTGCATTGGTAGAATCAGTAAAGCAGATTGCCCTCCCCAGTGTGTGTGGACGTCATCCAACTCATTGAGAACCCAAAGAGAACAAAACGGCAGAGGAAGGGAGAATTGTCTCTCTGCCTGACTACCTGAGCTGGGACATGGGTCTCTCTCACCCTCGGACTGGGACTTATACCATCAGCACTCTTTGTTCTCAGACCTCTGGACATGGATTAGAACCACACCCCCAGCTTCCCTGGGTCTCCAGATTGCAGATGACAGACTGTGGGACTTCCTAGTGAAGTGAGCCAATTCCATATAAATATGTCTAAATATATATACACGTATATACATGTGTGCGTGTATCCTATTGGTTGTGTTTCTCTGGAGAACCCTAATAGACTGGTTCTCCGGAAATGTAATCGCATGACCTTGGGAAGGTCATCCTCATTATTCTTCGACAGTGAGAGCTGCACTAGATGTTCTTGAGCTGCAAAGGACCTTTCAGAGGTTCAGCTGCAGGGAAATGAAGGAAAACAGGCCACATGTCGAATGACCCTAGCCCTGCTTATGGAGATAAGACAGCCAGGCCTGGGGCTGAAATTTTCAGCTTTCATCCAGATTTTTGGCACGGTTTGTGAGTCTGTGATTTTCAACTTTTCCTTCTCGTAGGCCTGATTAAACCCTTTGATATCATTTTATTGGGCAATATTATTACACCACTTTACAAATACACCATTTATGCCAGGCTGACCTCAAAAGCCTTTCCTTTCCTCCATTCCTTGAAGGGCATTCATGGTTAGCAGAACACTCAACAGTTTTAAACGGAGGGGAAGGCATATAGTAGGTGCTTGAAAGGTTCAAACAAATAAAGGTCAGGAAGGGAGGAAGGAGAGAGAATCAGGGCAAATGACTGAAAAGAATCTGTTAACTTGAGATATTTCTGACGATGTCCAACCTGGACTATTCTTTCAACAGCGTTGTGGAGGTATAATTCACATTCTATATAATTCACCCATTGAGAGTATGTACAATTCAGTGGTTTTTAGTATATTTACAGAGTTGTATAACCATCACCACAGTATAATTTTACAATATTTCATCATCCCAAAAAGAGATCCTATACCCATTAGCAATCACTCCCCATTCCCACCTTCCCTAATCTTTCTGCCAATCTACTTACTCTTCTTCCTCTCCTCCTTCTCCCTCAGTGACATCAGGTACATTCACAACCATCACCACCATGTATCTCCAGAACTTTTTCATCATTCCAAACTGAAATTCTATACCCATTAAACACCAACTCCCCCTTCTCCTCCCCCAGCCCCTGGTAACCACTGCCCTGCTTTCTACCTGTATGGATTTGACTACTCTAGGTAGCTCATATAGTGGAATCACACTGCATTTGTCTGATTGTGACTGGCTTCTTTCAGTTAGCATGGTGTTCTCAAGGTTCATTCAAGTTGTATCTTGTGTCAGAATTTCCTTCCTTTTTTAGACTGAATAGTATTCTATTGTACTGATATACCACAGTTTAACTTAGGCTATTTTATACTAAGCTTTGGGATTTGTTTTTGTAGACTGACCTCTAGTAACTGAGTAATGGACTCATTTACACTCTTAGGCTGAGTTTACCCCTGTATTCCCCCATGCTCTTGAGAAAGAGAAAGGCGAGACTGTCAGGAAGGGAGAAGTAGTGACAGAGTAAGTGGGGTGCCAGTGTATGTGTGTCTGCCTCAGGGCCATGCCCTTCTGGTCTTTCACACCTCCATCTTAAAGGGGCCATGGGTGTTCTGGCATTCAGCACACTGAGAGTTCTCTGTTTTACAGACAGACCAGAAGTGACTGAGGTAAGAGGCGGCCCCCCCACAGTGGCAAAAACCAGGCTTCATTGGTGCCAGCTTAGCCTGTTGGGAAAGCCCTAGGTAGCCAGGAACTGAGGAGGTAGATTCGTGTAACTTCTCAACCCCCAGCCAAAGCCCAGAATTCATGAGTTGCTACATCTCAGGGAACAGCCTCTTTGTATTGCGTTTGGATAGGCTGACCTAAGGATTATGCAAGCATGTTCACATATTGTCAATTGTTCTTTGTAATCCTGACACTCAAGTTCACTTCCATTGGGTGTTTCACCCCTCCTCTATTTTACACTAATATTGGAGCAGAATGACCAGAATCATACAGTAACCATAACCTGCCTTTTCCATTGCAAATGATAAGGGAGCACCAAATAACAGAACCAGCTTCTACAAGGGGTTCATCCAACAAATAATAAGAGTTGATGTATATATTGATATTTATTCTGTGCCAACTCCTCTTCTAACTACTTTAGTCATTTAATATTCACAACCCACTCTTTATTTTTTATTGCGGTAAAATATACAGAAAATTTACCATTTTAATCATTTTTAAATGTGCAGTTCTGTGACATAAAGTACATTCACATTTTTGTGCAACCAACACACCTCAGTGAATTTAACCTCCCAAAGGCATTTATTTCCAACTTCAAATTGTTCAAAGGCTAACCCTTATTAGAATGAATGAAGGGTAGAAACCTAGTTCCCCCCCCGCTTTGCATTTTTTTAAAGAAAAATCAAATGCAAGATTTTGACTCTGTTGCTCTGAGACAATTGGGTAATTAATGGACACCTCTAAAAGCTATCTTGCCACTTCACACTCACTAGGGTGGCCACATTCAAAACAATGGATAGTAACAAGTTTTGGCAAGGCTGTGGAGTAATTGGAACCCTCGTACATTGCTGGTGGGAACGTAAAATGGTATAGCTGCTTTAGAAAGCAGTTTGGTGAGTTCCTCAAAAAGTTAAATATAGAAGTGCCATATGATCCAGCAATTTCATTTCTAGGTGTATACCCCAATAAATTGAAAACAGGCACTCAAAATAATATCCGTGCATCCGTGTTCATAACAGCACTATTCACAATAGCCAGAAGGTGAAACAACCCAAATGTCCATAACTGGATGAATGTACAACCAAATGTGGTATATCCATACAACAGAATATTATTCAGTCATGAAAAAAAAATGACATTCTGATAACATAGCACCATGGGTGAACCTCAAAAACCTTGTGCTAAGTGAAAGAATCCAGACATAAAAGGCCACATATTATATGATTCCATTTATATAAAAGATCCAAAACAGGCAAATCCAGAGACAGAAAGCAGATTGGTTGTTACCAGAGCTGGTGGGGGCGGGGTGGGGAGAGAATGAAGAATAACTGTTAATGGGTGGGTGGTTTCCTTCTGGGGTGATGGTGATGAAAATGTTTTAGAACTAGATATAGTGGTTGCACAACATTGTAAATGTACCAAATGCCACTGAATTGTACACTTGAAAATGGTTAATTTTATGTTACGTGAATTTGACTCCAATTAAAAAACTCTTGGCTTCATGTTAGATCCTTTAATTAGTATGACTTTGACTTTCATTATGAAATAGCATTTTTGCAAAGACTCGGTGATAAAAAGGATTATTATGCCTCTGTAGAAAATACAAATTACAAAATTTCTAGGGCAGAGGGGACAAAGCAGGGTTCCAAGTCAGAGAGGAAACTCCATTCATCTTATGCTACATTTTCGTCTGGTAAATATATACTACTAAAATCTGGGACTTAATTATTAAATTTAGCTTCTCTTCCTTTGAAACATCTTCCCCGCCTATCGGTTTCTCACCCCTGGGGTACTGTCTAGAGCACTCACTGTTGGCTTCTCACCAGCGACCTGTCTTCCCTTTCTCCCAGAATACTGATCTTGTTCAGGCATCTCTCTTCTCCCAAACAGCCCTGAGCCTCAAGGGAGCTTTAGCCCAGGCCCAGAAATCAT
This sequence comes from Eidolon dupreanum, assembly GCA_028627145.1. Classification (NCBI taxonomy): domain Eukaryota; kingdom Metazoa; phylum Chordata; class Mammalia; order Chiroptera; family Pteropodidae; genus Eidolon; species Eidolon dupreanum. Next base: position 102,960,722 of record CM053510.1, on the reverse strand, counting down.
TAATCTTAGGATAACCCATTCCACAGGGATAACCATGTGACCTAAATCTCATGAATGAGATGTTAGGGGGAAGCTTGACTAGTTGTGTAGTGGTTAAAAAATGTGCCCACAAATTGTCTGATATGCCTCCCTTTAAGAAGTGGAGTTTAATTCTAGTCCCCTTATAATGGCTGAACTTAGTGACAAGTTTCAAATTGAATACGGCATAAGTGATGGTACGTCGCTTCCAAGACTAGGTTATTAAAAAAAACTGACTTTCATCTTGTGCTGGAAGTGGCACTCTTCCACTCTGGCAGTCTTCCTCAGACAGCTCACTGTGGGGGAAGCCAGCTGCCATGTCATGAGGACGCTCAGGCAACTTTGGGAGACACCCATGTGGCAAAGAACCAAAGTCTCCTGCAATAGTCAGTGAGGAACTGAAGACTGCCAACATGAGCTTGTGAGTGAGCTTGAGAAGAAAAGGTGTCACCCCTGGACAAATCATTCCCCCTCTTCCCATATAAGGCAGGACACTCAGTTTCAAGTGGCACAAAAACCTAGCACAAACTGGTTTAGGAATATGTAAGACTCAGGGATACAAATGATGTTACTGGGACTCAGTCCCTCTCCATCTCTCAGCTCTGTTACAAGCCATGTTGACTTCGTTCCCAGGCAGGATATCCTTATGTGGTAGCAAAGATGGCCCCTTATAGCTCCAGGCTTCCATTTGACTAGCTCAGCAATCCCAGACTACAAGATTCCAGCAAAACTCCTAGGGCCAATGCTCGTTGGTCAAAATGGTGTCACGTGTTCTTTCATTAACCTATCACTGTGGCCAAGGAATTAGAACATGCTGATTGGCCAGGCCTGAGTCACATGATTACTTCCAGAGTAGGGCTAGCCTATGGACCAAGGAGTAGTAGAAGGACAGTGTCCCCAGAGGAAAACCGCACTTAAGAGGAGAAAGTGAAAGCAACAGGTCACCTAACTTTCAGTGTCTCTTACTGCTTCCAGTAAACCTGCCCAAGTCTCCTCCAAGCAACAAACAAAACAAAACATTCTGCATTTCCCTTGGCTTCTAATCACTCTCCTTCCTTTTGCTGCCAAACTTCTAGTGAACCACTGGCTGCTCCATTTCCTGATTTTTTGTGCCCTCCTCTGTCCTGAATAACAAGATTCCTAGCCCCACCTGTCCATTCAAAGTGCTCTAGCAGTGGTCACCAATGACCCAACACCAAGTACAGTGACTTTCTTTCCATCCCTATCTTGACTGGCCACCACCCTACCCAAACACATGAAATCCCAGCTGGGAATCCCCTGACAGTCTCAGGGTTCACCAGGCACTTCCTCCTCTCTGTTCTTTTACTCCTGCTGTTTGCTCTGATGAAGGACCCTGGCCCACCCCTACTTTAATTGCAAGGCTTAGCTCAAAAGGCACTTCTCTTTTGTGGCTTTCCTTAACCCCTACAACCAGGTAGAATGAAGTGCACCCTTTCTCTTGTTCCCAGGGCATAGCATTTTATGGTATTGAACAGTAGTAGCTGGTTTACATATCTGATCACTCATTCGACTGTGAAGGCTTTAGAAATAGGGACTTTTGCTTGGTCATCTTTATTGCCCCAGCTCTTAAAACATAACTCATGGCGCTTACTAGGGTGCAAAAATATTCACTGAATCCGACAACAACTGGAGAAATCCATTAAGATTTTTTAAAGTCTCAGTTGGTAGTGGGATGGTTTTATGGGGCACATCAGTTGTTTCATCGGCCTGGCCACTCGTTTGCAAAACAGCTCCCTTCCTTCCACTGGGGAGCTCCCCTTCCCTACACAAGGCGGTTGTGAGCACAGCTGCCTGGCACACAGCACTCTAGCGCATGGCATAGGTCTGATCAAGCAGAGACGGAGCGACCGTTCCAGATAGAGGCATGTAGCCCAGTCTGGGCTAAAGAGAATCAAGTCCTAGGCTTTTACATGGAGGCTGGAGAGAGCAGGCGCCAGTGAGCTGGAGCTGTGTGGGGTCCTGCTGCGCCCCCTGGAGGAAGCCAACCTGGAAGAAAAACAGCTCTGGGTGGTTAGTGAGCAATGAATGCACTTGGGGGACAATAGTCCCAAAGGCCAGCTCTACCCCTGGACTTTGCTAGGTGAGAGCTAAGCAAGTCCTTTTTTGCTTTTATCAGTTGGTGTTGGATTTCTGACACTTGTGCTTGAATGACTTCACTAACACAGGTTTTAACTTTGTTAAGACGATGCGGTCTCATTCTCTGTACAGTGTAGAGACCGATTTGTCTCCTTTCACCTCTCCTGCCTTTCTTTTGGTAGAGCTGGAGACTATCAATTAGGAATGCTTTAGTCTGTAAGTAATAGAATACTAGTAGTGCTTAAATGATAAAGGTTTATTTATAACATATATTAGCTGTCTGGAGGTTAGCAATTCCAAGGTTGGTTCACTGATTCAACTATGTCATCAAGGACCCAGATTTTTTCTTTCTGCTCTGCCATCCTCAGCATTCAGCAACATTGTCCCTCTGGCTCACAAAATGGCTGCTGTGACACCAGACACAGGCATTCTGAGAAGGAAGCAAGGAACCAGGAGCAAAAAGAACTTCCTCATTTCGCCTTTTTTAATTTCAGGGGTAAAATCTTTTCCAGAACCCCTCAGACTTCCCTCTCCAACACATTGGCTAAAATCGAGTCATGAGACTATCCGTGACCAATCTTTTGCATAGGGGAATAGGATTCGTACGATTGGTTAAAACCAATCATGATGCATCTGTTTGTTAAGAATGCCGCACAACTGTCCCAACATCCACCATCTCTGAGTTTCTGGGATGGCGAGGCCCATCCCCAGTCTTGGGAGTTGAATCATGGCTGGCCTCATGGAACATGAAAGAAAGTCTCTTGGGAGTGCTTCTGGCCCAGGACTTCATAAGGTTGTTGAGCTGCTCATCTAACTGATCTAGAACTTGACCTAACTTCCATTCTTGCCCTGTGAGATAATAAATCCCCTCATTCTGGGAGCCATTCTGAGTTGAGATTCTGTTACTTGTAGCTGAAGGCATTGCACAGATAAATTCCTCCAACTCACACAGAATTTGCTTGAGACAATGCTCTCCAGACTTGTCTTAACACTTCAAAGACAGAGGCCACAGGGCAGGCCAGCCCGCTCTGTCCTTCCAAGATCATTCCAAAGTCCATCCATGCCTCCTTTTCCTTAAGGCCATTCGTGGCATGCTCAGTCATAATCCTCCTGCCCTCTTCTGAATCCTTCAGGCATTTTGTGCATTCTTCTCACTGACCTTTTCAATTCATCCAGCAAGTGTTTATTAAAACCCTGAACATTCCAGGGGATGTGTTAGGTGCTAGCATTGTATAGGTGATGATGCTCCTTACCTGCCTTCAGTCACGCAAAATCTGCTTGGTTTTACTCTGGCTTTTGTTCATTCCTTCATCCCTTCCAACAGTCCTGAGCTGAGGGGCTTCTCTGGGCCAGGCCTTGTGCAGATGAAGGAAAATGGTCCATGCTTTCAAAATGAATGCCGTCTAGCCGGGGGAGAGTGATAGAGATAAGCACAGGGGCCACCAAGTAGCAGGACAGGAGCCACTAACAGCATGGGGGGAGAGTAGGGGTAGACAAAGTGTTAACACAGAGACCACCATTTGTACCCACTGAGCTAAGCTGAGCACTAGCTCCTTTAATCCTCCCAACGATCTTGCGAGGGGAGGATATTATCCCCATTGTGCAAAAGATGAAATTGTTACTCAGAGATGTCAAGTCACTTTCCCCAGATCACACAGCCAAGCAGTAGCAGAGCTGGGGTCTGAACCCAGGCAGGCTAACTCCAGGCCTGGGCACAAACCTTTGCACCACACTGCCTATGTAGACCTTTGCCAGGTCTCTGCTCACAAGGAGAGGCCTGGAGCAGATCCTTTCCTCATAGCCTTCAGGAGGAACCAGCCCTATACACATCTTGATCTCAGACTTTTGGCTTCCAGACTGTGAGACAACAATTTTCTGCTGTTAAGCCATTCACCATGTGGCAAAGCAATGTACCATGTAAGCCTCAAGGTAGCTGGGAAGAAATACAGAAGGAGAGTAGTATGAGATGAGATTTGAAAGGCAGATCAGGGCCAGATCACACATGACCTTGTATGCTTAGTTAAGACTTTGGATTTTACTCTAAGACCCAGGAAAACCATTAGTAGGTTTTATAACTGTCTTAAGGAGTGTTTAAAGTCAGGTTGATGGCACGAATAGGAGTTGGATAGGGGAAAAGAGTAGCTGTCAGAGGGAACAGAAACAAAGACCAGTGTGTTAGTTTCCTAGGACAGCGAAGTACAAACTGGGGGCCTTAGAACAACAGAAGATTCTCTCATGGTTCTGGAGGCCAGAAGTCCGATTAAAGCATTTTTTGCAAATAACCGACCAGAGGCATTCCCCAACTATCCTACCCAAAAACAGCTCTGCTCTCCTATCCCTTTAAAACACCATGACATTTTTCTTTCTAGCCATACCATTATCTGAAATTTGTTTGTTTTTAGGATGTTGTATTTACTGCTATATCCTCAGAATCTAGACAGTATCTGGCACCTAGTAGGCCCTCAAGTAATTACTGAAAGAACAAATAAAGCATATCAAAACAATATGCATAGAATATACTGGAAGAAACATACTAAAGTGCTAATGATTTCCTCTGTAAAAATAAGAATGCTTTTAATTTTCCTCTACATTTTTCTGGTGTAAAAATAAAACATCCTACTTTGGGGGGAAGATGGAAATGTTCTACATCTTGATTTTGGTAGTGACACAGCTGTATACAATTGTCAAAACTCATCCAACCGAATGTTTAAGAGCTGCATTCCATTATGTTAATTGTATCTCAAAAATAAAAAATACAAATAATATACTTGTGGGTTTAAAAAGATAATGCTCTTGCTATTATTGTTTTATAGCATTTAAAACATAATTGTAAACAGGATAAATGGAAATAAGTAGAAATGAGTTATGTAACACAAAATAGGAATTGGATCTAGATTATAAATTAAATTTGACTTGTTATATTTAAAAAAAAAAGTAGAAAAAGTTCTTGGAACATTTGCACACAGCACACACACCAGTTTATACCTGCCAAATTAACATTGCTTTATGATATCCCCCAGTAGTTTATAAAAAATTTTTTCTAGGCTTTCTCACTCCCCTATTTATTCTGTAATAAATTGAAGCCACAAATAAAGCTGATCCCTCCAGAATCAAAAGTTTCCGAGTAGCCTGTTTATGCCTCTTTGACCGTGCCTCTGGGGGCAGTAACTGAGTCTATAATCTCAAAGAAAGGACTCCTTAGAGCCTCGACTGTTTTGTTCCAGAAGCAACTTTTCCAGCTGAAGAAGCACCTCGGCTTCCATGAAGCTCTATATAAAAGAACTGAGATGTCAGCTTAAATGGTTGGTGTGGACTGGGCCCCAAGCCTCCCAGGGTGAAGGGGCCACAACGGGCATTGTATTTGAAGTTATTTCCTTGAGTGCAGTGGGGAGAGGCACTCTGGCATTGTTTTCTCTTTCCTTTATCAGCTCTGGCTCAGGCCCCAGTGAAGGGGGAGAGAGGACAGTGAGAAGTTAGAAAGCTTGAAGAGGAGGATGGGTGTACAGGATGGTATACCTCACAAGTGTGGTCTTAACTCAGTACTCACCTGCTGAGTTGAGCAGACTACTGAGTTTCAGAGTTACGAGTTAAAGCAACCACCAAACTGGAACTGGGGGCTGTGTCCTGTCTGCTCCCAAGTTGCAGAGCTAGGGGCGCAGTAGAGCAGTGAGAGGAGCCCAACCTGAGGGTCAGACAGCGCTGAGACTGCACTGCCCTATCAGGTAGGTATCAGCTACGTGAGCTCAAGTGGGTGCCGGCAGAGTCCTGAACAGTCTCCCACTGAGCCTTGGCTTCCTGATTTGTAAAATGGGGTAACTCTACCTACCTCGCACACTGGTGCTGAGGAATGAATGAAACAGTACACAGCAAGCACTCAGCACAGTAACTGTAGTTCAGTAAATGGCTCAAAATTCAACAGATGGGGGCTAGCCTTGGAGTCAAACACGTCAAGAAAGGACAGGACTTGCTTCTGCCTTTGACTCTCAGCAAATGCAAGGTGCCTCTATCGGCTTTGGGTCCCACCAAATCACACAGACTTTGGGTCTGCCCTCTGGACGGCCTACTTGGGGTTACCAGCACTGGAGAAGAGGTCTCTCATAGGAATGTTCTAGGTTTTTCCTAGTCCACCTGGGTTCATGGAAGCGAACAGTAATCCAATAAAGTTTCTTTAGCATCAATTACCTCTCTTCCCAGAAGAACGTTATCTCAGAAGGTGCAAACAAAAGTGGTTTTAAGAGTTCACCAAAAAGGCAGCTCTCTCCTGAGATGAGGGGGCCTGGTGTGGGTTCTCTTACGAGATGATTCTGCTTCTGAAAAGCAGTGGAACATTTACAACTGCGAGGGGCAGAGGGGCTGCAGGGAGAGGAGAACCCAGCATGTAGGGGGAAAGGCGCAGGAGAGAGCTTTAGTGTTGCTCTGGCCCATGAGAGCTAGGAATCTCGCCAAAGGGAGAGTGTAGGGTTGGCAGCAAGCGAGAGATCCTGTGTGGACTTTTAGGAAAGATTTTGGGCCACAGCACGAGGCCTCCTCCATCGGGGCCAGGAGAGTTCTGGCAGCAGCCCCCAGCCCAGACATGTTCCCACATAATTAAAGTCGAATGTGCTGGGGGGAGGGTGGCCAGAGGAGGCCTCTGGGTTCTTCCTGGCTGCAGAATCTCAGCGTTCTGCAGTTGGCCCTGTTTGGGATCAGAGCCAGTTAGTGTTGGTTTTCTGCAGCATGGAAACAAATGCAATGAAGCTGTTTTCCTGAGGCCTGCATTTTGAAAAAGAGCATTTTAATTTTTTTTCCCCAAGGACAGGTGGGGCGGGGGAGGAGGGGGTGTTGTGATGTGGCTCTTCTATTGCTGTCCTTTTTGCAAACCCTTCCAGGCTCAGTTTCCGCGTAAGCACAAACTAATCAGTTAGAATGTGAGTGGGCACAGCTATGATGAAAGTTAAGTCTTCCACAAAAGATAATTCCTGGAAAATGCTGCTGGAGGACCCTCTGGCTGCGTGTGATAAGTCACAATTTGCTTGTTTTCCGCTGGAATGTTTCCAAGAGAGCAATTCTCCTTCCTCCTCCTAAAATTTTCCGTTTACTCTTCTTCACTTCTAGGTCTTTCTGTGATCTGTCCTTCTGCCCAGAAACTAGTTTCTTTTCAGTTAGCATTTGAAGTCTTTTGGCGCTATGTTAATAATGTAAAGTGATACAGGCGAGTTTCTCAAATGGTGGAAACACCTCATTCTTTAAATGGCACCCGACTTCTCCCAGTCCTCTAGGGATCATCTAAACTTTTGGCCCATTGGATCAGAACCAAGGGATTGAGAATTTAGAATCAGGAATCAATACAGCTGCAGGGGTCTCAGTGGGCTCTTTCTTTTTCAATGAGGAAACAAATGCACGAGATTTGCCGTGGAAACTGTGGTTCTTCTGGGTGAAAGACATCTCCCCAGCAGCCAAGCCAGGACTGTTTTTCTTATTCAGTATTTATGCTCAGTGCTAGAGGTTTATTTTCGTCTTTTGAAAAGAATTGCACCATCAGTCATATACCAGCGTCGATTTATCCTAGGTATTGTAAACCTTCATGTTCTAAGACTTGCAGGTGATTTTACTCTTTGATTGACTTCATCCCCTGGACAAACCTCTCCACATTTATTTTAAGAGGCCGGATCTGAAAGGAGTCTTGGGTCAGGGGATTTAGAACACAGTCTGAAAAGAAGCAAAGCGGCTTTAGTTCACTTAGTGTGCTTGGTAATTAGCCTTGGAGTAACAAATGTTATCTGCACCAGCACAGCCCTGAGCCAAGTACCAAAACCACATTTTCCAGATGATTCCAGTGAGAAGTTTCTGACCCGAAGCAGTTCAACATTAGGCCCCAAAGACCACAATCATCTTGTTTAAAACAACAGATTGTTCATCCCTTCCTGGCCTTCTTTAATGCAGCAGGAATGCAAAATCCAGATTAAGAACCAACTGCAGAGCCCCTTTCATGCTCTCCTAAGCTCCCAGAATTACAGTGAGACTGCTCAGCCCCCAAAGTGGACTAAAATGATTCTGAAATCATTTTGGCTTTTGGAAATACAGCTTTCAAAATTAATGTTTGATGGAACCTATTACTGAAAGTGAGCATTCTGGGGAGGGCACATTGAGTTTCAGAGATGCAAGAAAGATACCATCAAGTAGTAAATGCTTACTACTATCTTTCAAAAATGAAAAGAGTGTGTAAAGGAGTAGATTATGACATTAATCAGAGAGAGGCCACAACCTCTCCCTAACCTCCCAAAACAAATAAAAAATAAAAGAAGCCTTATATAACTTCCCTGATATCCCCTAATGCACAACTGCAAAAATGTCTTTTCATTTGCTCCATCTGGGGAAAAAAAAAGTCAACTTCAGAGGACACATTTGGCTTTGGCTCTGGGGTAAAACTCAGGATTCCGGAAGAGAAAGGGTTTTTTCCCTATTACTACTTCATTCTTTCCTTTCATTTAAAAATTTTAACTTTAAAAGCTCCATCTGTTGGTGAGGCCACTATGTAGATATTCTAAGACTCTTATTTCAGAAATTTTCACAGGCAAGAATGAACTGGCCAGCAGCAGGGGCCTACCAGAGAACACATGGTGGTTTCCTGAGTTTGCCTAAGGTGATAGCCAGGTCTTTGAGTGGTTCAGATGTCCCTTGGTGCCATCAAGGAGCAGGAGTCAGGTCTTAAGACTCATGAAAAACTTACTTCCCTCCTGCTGCCAAGAAAGAAGTAACACAGCAGAGTCACCACGACAGCTATTTCAGCTTTATCCTGGAGAAAATGAAATAGCTTTCCTCCAATGTTGTGAGAGTGACTTTCCTTTTTTAGATAAGCCCATGGACTTCATCACATGAGCCAGAATTTGCCACCAGCACAAGCAATGTGGCACCGGGCACCGCAGCCAAATCTTAAGGACAGTATTTGTAGCCTGTGGATCTTGACTGCAGGATGAGGGGTTTCCAAGCGATGACAGACGGTCGTTCATTCGTGAGCTGCCAAGTTCTCCACTCTGCTGGCTGGCTGGCTGTTTAAAGAGTTTCTCAGCCCTTGAGATGAGGACGGCTTCTCTGTGCAAGTAAGGAGGAGGTGATTGCTTCCGTGCTTTATCTAACCTGGTGTATCCTAACAAGTCACATTTGTGACAGTTTCCAAAAATAAAACAATCTCAGCATGGTGTAGGGCCTGGAAAAAAGGCTCAGGTGTATAAATTGATTGCTTTTAGTTTGCAAAGAGTTGTGCCTGAGTCTTCTCCTACCTCAAGCCTCGAAATTCAGATAATTTTTCCTATTCTGTATCTGTCCAGGTGCATATTAGTTTGGGAAGTTGGAGCAAAGGGGCAGAAAGATGAATAATCTAGCTGCTCACTGTATTGTTGCGGGATTGATTTTTATGCTGCTTTTTAAAACTGGGCTAGACACTTTCTTAGATTATTTAGATACAAGTTCCCAAGCAAACGTCAATCAGATAGACACACATTTCACATGGGGCAGAATCATTTCAAAGTTTGGTTACTTTAATGCAATTTCTTTGTTCAAGGTAGTAGAGATACGTTAAGTGGTTCATTTCCATCCTGAAGAAAACACTAACAGCTTGTATCTTATGTAATTTTGTCAAATTCAAACATGACTCTTTGACCATTTTCTAAAAAAACATTTTTTTACATATCTTGATAAGATTTTTTTTCCTGCAACATTTAAAAAAAAAAACCTTCAAGTAGTTGGGAAACAATTGCCTATTTGCTCATTCCTCTGGGCACAGCCTTTCAGGACGTTTATCCCATCTCTACCAAAAATTTGTGTTCTCCGGGCTGGTGGTAGGGCTGCTTGATGGAGGTGATCATAGAGAAATGAGGAGCAAGCAAGCTTTGTAAATTGCTTCTTATTCTCGTAATTAGTATGCTACAATCCACCCCAGCTTCTGCAAGGTCAGACATGCAAGACAAGTACTTGGCCAAAAAAGCAGGATTCTAACTAGTGTAAAAATAGATTTTAAATAAAATAGAATCTCTATAGGAAAGAGAATTCGGTTATGATTTACATTCCCACTCTTGCTCTAAGGTATCTGTGTATGTAAGTCCAAGGAGGACTTACAGAGTTGGTCTGCCCTAAGTAAAAACTGAGAATGTCTGAGTACATTCATTTTGCAAAGTTATAGGTAAGGTTCTTTGGGAAATGCTGCAGCACATCCCACAATATGGATGGTGATTAGCGATACAGTTGGTGTGCGAACCAGTAACTTGTAAGACATTTGGGTCAATGGGGATGAGGCCCAATATAGGCTAAAAAACAATTTCGAAATGTGATAATTTCAACTTTGGCTAATTATAAAGCAGAAAACAAACTCATCATTTAACAGTATGTCTTGTTAATCTATCCAGCTCCCTCTTTTGGAAGCTAAATTCCAACGGCTCTTACTTTAATTTTGCTCAGTTACTGCATATTACAAATTATTTGACGTTTGTATTTCTAGAGAAAGTACAAAGCCTCTCTGTTGGCCCACAACAAGCATTACATGACTGTTTTAAAGGGGACTCTGTTAAAATTTGAATTTCCTGATTTAGAAACAGCCTTTGGTTATATCTTGAAAGCGTAATTGAAAATCTGCCCAAGCTCCCTCTAGCCGCAACCTGAACATGCAGCCCAATCATTTGTAAACATTCAGAAAATACTGATTCCAGCAAAATACACAATCGGCTAGTCAGAAGCCTCACTCTACATTTTCACATGGGTGATACATCTACCTGCTTATTCTTGCTAGATGCTAGGAAAACCACTATGAGATCTCAGTCTTGGAGCCACCATTAAGCATCCTTCATATTTGAGGTTCATAGTGAGCTGCAGAGTCATCAAAAATAAACAAAGTGGAAACATTATTTTTCCTACACTGGGTCTACTCAGTCTGCTGTTTGTTTTTCCTGGCTCTCCCTAGAGCAAGAAGATATGACTGCTGGAGACAAGCCAGTGCCTGGTTTACAGGCCCTGCCTCTTTCATATAACATTCGACCAGTTCTTCAATTCCCCAGAGGCAGGAGGGATGACAATGATATGAGACTAATGCTAGGGAATTTTTGTAAATCCTCAATAGCCAATACAAACCTCTAAGGCAGTTGCTATGACCTCAGGGAGGTATGATGCTTTAGTGCTAGGTGACTTTACCTACCGACCCCAGAATGCATGTCAAATAGACCAACTCAATAAATACAACAGAAAAATGCACTGCAGATTTGGGGCATCTATCAAATAGGAAGGCAAAATGGTCATTAGAATGTCTGAGGTTAGTGAACTATTATGGTTGAAAAAAGCAGCCACTTTTCAAAACACTGCCCATTTCCATCAGCTCTCCTAGTCATCAACCCTCTGCATTCATTACACCACACACTAGCAAATGAAAGACCCAAACAACTGCAGCTTGATCCTCACTTGTACTTATTTAGGGCCCACCCTCACAATTAGCTGAAGGTCCCAGCACACCCTCGCTGTGCCAGGGAAAACAGTCTCAGGGACACCTGTTTCTCTGAAGGTCACTTGCCCCTCTTGCTTCGGCCCTTTCTGGAGGGCAGCTTCCCACTGCCACCCGACGAGGTGGGGCTCGAGGCCGAGGCCATGGCAATATTGATCTGTCCCTCCTGGATTTCTTGCCGGGTCTCAGCAGGCAGGTGATTGATCTTCTGCTGCGTCTCCAGGTAGAACATGACGTCACGCAGCTGCTCCTGGATCTCGGTGATCTGCAGATCCTTCTGGTCACACGTCTCCTTCAAAACCCTCTCCTCCTCCTTCAGCTTGTTCTGCAGGAGGATCTGATTGGCTCGCAAACACTTGTTCATTTCCTGCTCCTCTTTGAGCTCTGTGGTGAGTTTGGCTACTTTTGTGTTTAGCTGAGTGCACCTTTTGCAAAACAAAGGAAGACAAAAGCACGTTTTCATTTGCTGACATAGTCCCCTTTCTGCTCTGGGATTGAACAGAAGAGTCATGACCTCAGAATCCATTTAGGGCGGACTCCTCCCTCCCATGGCCAGGGAGACTGGTTTGCCGCCATTACAACAGCAACACAAAGTAAGAATTTTGCTCTAGTTAACCCAAGTGTAGCTTCAAGATGATTTTTTTTTAAGCCCAGAAATTTTTCCATAGCAGAAATTATTCTGTGATTCCTGGTAAAACTTCTACTGCTTCTCTGTTTTGCAGTCAGTGGTTAAATGGGTGTCTTAGAGATGACAGCTATAATAAAGAAGTTATGAAGATAACTGACCTTGGAGAGTCAAGTAATCTGACTTCACTGCATTTGCTGGAGAAAGGTTTTCAAGGATAGGGATTCTCTATTCTTGATGCTCGATCTTACTCACAAATAAAGAATCACAAATTTAAACGCCATTTTTATGTGTCAGAATGCCAAAGAGCTCACACGTGAAAAAGGAGGCAGTCCCACACATTGGCACTGAAGTGTGAACTGGAACAAATTCTCTGAAAGTCAACTTGGTGATAACTAGAAAGTCAAAATTTCACATGCCCTTTGACATAGCTATTCTACTTTTAGGAACTTATCCTATAAAATAGAGATACTCAGGACTGCACTGAAAGGCACATGGAGAAAGATGCTCATTGCAATGCTGTTTATGGTAGCGTAAGACTTGAGACAACTTAAATGTCCACCAATAGGGAACTGGTTAAAATTATTATGGGACCTCCACACAATGGAACATCACACAGCCATTACAAAGATCAAGATAGATCTAGATGTGCCAGCATGGAGTCTCTAAAACAGAGTAGAATACCTAATATTATTCTAATTTTGTAGAAAAAAAGAATTCCTGTAATCGGAATAAAAAATTTGAGAAAAAAGATAATGTATGTGAGATGCTTGTATAGGTACAGCAAAGATCTGGAAGAGGAAATATTCACTAGTACCATAAAGGCTAACCTCTAGACAGCAGGATCTAGGGGATCAAAGAAAACTTCCTGTTTTAATTTTTTAATTTTTTAATACAGTGCAATTTGTTAGAGTGCTGAAAGTATAGGAGAATTTTTTATTTTTATTTCTATTAATGTTGTATTGTTTTTACAACAGTTAAAAAAAAACCTTTGATGAAGAGTTTCTATTTCGGGTGATGAAAAATTGTGGAAACGGATAATGCTGATAGTTGTACAATACTGTGAATGTACTTAATGCCACTCAACTGTACACTTAAAAATGGTAAAATGTCAAATTTTATGTTATATAGATTTTACCACACATTCACACAAACACTATCTAAAAATAATCCAATTTTTGACAGTGGGGAAAATGGGTGAAGGGTATTTGGGAACTCTGTCACTATCTTTGTACCCTCTGTAAATCTAAACTTACTTCAAAATAAAAGGCCTATTAAAGTAACTTTTAAGGAACAATTGTCCCCTTAAATTTATTTTTATCCATTTGTCTGCAAGTAAAAATCTAATTATTTCTGTGAGTAGAACTTAACCCAGGAAGGCAATTTCAATCAGTTGCAACTACCTTCCCAAGTAACAGTAGCAGAGTATATTCTTGACATGCTGTTCATGAATTTTCTGCTCCATATTCAACATTTTTGGCCTTTAATTCATAACCAAGACCAGAGCACATGCCATCTCCAGGTTAGACACAGTCTCTTTCCTAACTGCCAGTTCTCAGCCACCAGGGCTCAGAGAAGCTACAGGCTCTGGGCACAAGGAAGCTGCTTTCTACAGGCACAACTGGAAGATATTCATGCACACCGTCAGCACACAGACATGAGAAGAGGACACTGCATTCCACACGGCATCCATCTGGCATGAAGGAAACATCAAGTTTTTTAATAAACAGGAAGTCACAATAAATTTGTTCCAAATATAGGGAGACCTATGAAAACCTGGTGATACACACACTTGAAAATAAGTGTTTCCGTAGGAATGAGGGAAGCTGTCAGTTTATGGTGCCTGTTACAATAAAATAGTTAAGTTAAAAAATAGACCAATTATACCTACTTTCTTTCCACAGACTGCTTTTCTTTTAGCAGATCGTTTAGTCTGTGCTCCAGATTATCACATTTCTCAATCGTTTCTTTAAATTTGGTCTTCATGTTGTTAATCTGAAAGAGCAAACAGAGATCAGTTTCATTTTGCAAAGAAAAAGTTGTGTGGTCTTTGGGGTTAACTTCACAATTTTTTTTCAATTACCTGTATATAACTTTGACAACTCAAACTCAGAAAAGGTGAGATAATCATTTTAAAGAATTCCTGTAATAAGAATAAAAGATTTGAAAAATCCTTTTTTTCTTACAATTTCTCTATACTTGGATGAACGAGGATCAGGAGCTGGTGAATATCAAGTGAAACTGCTACTCCAGTTTTTTGTTTCCATTTTCATAAAATATCTTTTTCCATCCCTTTACTTTTAGTCTGTGTGTGTCTTTCAATCTGAAGTGAGTCTCTTGTAGGCAGCCTATGTAAGGGTCTTGTTTTCCTATTCATTCTGTCCCCCATGTCTTTTAACAACTTTATTAAAATATAAGACAATTAGTTGCTCATATTTACAGTACAATTCAATGAATTTTTTTCATAGCTGGTATACAAAATATTAGTTTATTACATAGCATAGTGATTAGATATCTATATAATTCACAGTTATCACTCCAATAAATCTAGTACCTCTTGTCCCCTTATTTATTACAATATTATTGACTATATTCCTTATGCTATATTTTATAACTCCATAACTATTTTGTAACTATCCATTTGTACATCTTAATCCCTTTGGTTTTTCAAACCAACCCCCCAACCCCCTCCTATCTAGTAACCCTCAAAATATTCTCTGTATCTATGAGTTTGTTTCTGTTTTTGTTGTTATTTTGTTTAGATTCTACATGTATATGAAATATGGCATTTGTCTTTCTCTATTTGACTTACTCCATTCAGCACAATACCCTCTAGGTCCATCATGCAACATTGTTTTCCATCTCCTTACTTTTAGTCGGTGTGTGTCTTTTAATCTGAAGTGAGTTTCTTGTTAGGGAGCGTAAGTAAGGGTCTGTTTTCTTAACCATTCAGCCATCCTATCTATTGGAGCACTTAATTCTTTTTCATTTGAAGTACTTGTTGATAGATATGTAATTATTGCCATTCTTTATTCTTATTTTTGATACATATTTTTCCTTCTTCTTAAAGAAGTCCCTCCAATATTTCCTGTAATACTGGCTTGGTGGTGATGAACTCCTTTAGCTTCTTCTTGTCTGGGAAGTTCTTTACCTGTCCTAAATGACTCTAAATGATAGCTTTGCTGGATAAAGTAATCTTGGTTGTAGATCCTGGGTTTTCAGCACTTTGAATATTTTGTGCCAAGCCTTTCTGGCCCGTAAAGTTTCATTTGAGAAATCAGCTGCCATTCTTATGGGAGCTCTCTTGTAGGTAACCGCTTTTCTTTTGCTGCTTTTAAGATTCTCTCTTTGTATTTAACCTTTGGCATTTTAATCATGATGTGTCTTGGTGTGAACCTCTTTGGGTTCATCTTTTTTTGGGACTCTCTGCCCTTCCTGGGGTTGTATGTCTATTTCCTTCACCAGATTAGGGAAATTTTCTATCATTATTTCTTCAAATAGGTTTTCACTTTCTTGCTCTCTCTCTTCTCCTTCTGGTACCCCTATGATACGAATGTTGTTACATTTGATGTTGTCCTATAGGATCCTTAAATTATCTTCATTTTTTAAATTATTTTTTCTTATTTCTGTTCTGATTGGGTGTCCTCCGCTACCCTGTCCTCTCTATCAGTGATTCAAACTTCTGCTTCATTTACTCTGTTGATTCCTTCTAATATACTCTTCATCTCAGATATTGTATTCTTCATTTGACTGGTTCCCTTTTATAATTTCCATCTCAGTGTGTGTGTGTGTGTGTGTGTGTGTGTGTGTGTGTGTGTTTAATCTCTTTAAGTTCTGAGTTCATCTACTCTTCTCCTAAGTTCACCGAGCACCTTTATAACCAGTGTTTTGAACTCTGCATCAGGTAGATTGCTTGACTCCATTTTTCCTAGAGCTCTGTTCTCTCATGTAGAACATGCTTCTATGTCTCCCTATTTTGGCTGCCTGTGTCTGTTTCAATGTACTAAGCAAAGCTCCTGAGTCCCCCAGTCTTATTAGCGTGGCTTTGTGTAGTAGGTGTCTGTCCAGTGGCACAGACACCTACTACACAAATGGCACAGAGGGAACCATTGGCAGACCAAGTTTAGACCCAGCCTGTGCCCCTATGAGTCCACTTAGTAAAATTAAGCAAGCAATCCCCAGATGGCTGACACCTGTGCTGTGCTTATAGTTGCCTCAAGAGGCCACGCCAGAGACTGAGGCTGGGTGCCACCAATGTGGGGCTTGGAGCTGTTCAGCAAGGGGCATAGGGCACGCTGTGGACCCCACAGGATGTGGCTTCGGTAGGGCCACAAGTTGGGAGTGGCAAAGTTTCAGGGAATCCTTGGGGCAGAGCGACCTCTGTTATCTGGTCTGATGACATCTCGCTATGGCGGCACCTGCATCCACACACTGGGAGTGGGGAGGGCTCAACAGAGTAATAATGGGTACCGCCAGCATGTCTGCCTGGGAGAAAGCCTCATCTTCAGCCCTTGCACAACAAATAGGCATTCCTCTGCCCTCGTCCTGGTATGTTGATGGTTCGCCTCTGAGTACCAAATGGGAGCGAGAGTTCAAAGTGAGTGAGTCCATCACCACAAACGTTCAGTCACAGTCATGGCCCCTTTAAGAAGAATATCTTCACCTGCCGACTGCAACTGCTGCAGCCTCCATCTCATTCAGCTACGTGGAACTGGGCAACCTCGCTTCTCCACCCTCTATTATTGCATGGTGATTTCTTATTTCTCTCCCTAGTTGTAGTGCCTCCATTCATCCAAACTGCAGGCCACTCGGCTTGCTGTTTGTTCTGTGGTTTTGTCACAACTCTGGTGTGGTCCCAAAAAGAGATGTACAAGGGCTCTACCCTCTATGCCATCTTGCCCACTTTTCCACCCTGTCTTTTGATTGCACCATTTAATCAGTTTACATTTAAAGTAATTGTTGATATGTCATGATTACCTTTTTATTATTCATCTTTTTGATCTTTTTCATTTTTCTTTTTCTTCTTAAAGAAGTCCCTTTAACACTTTCCTTGTAATACTGGTTTAGTGGAGACGAACTCCTTTAGTTTTCCTTGTCTAGGAAGCTCTTTATCTGTCTTTCAATCTTAAATGATACTTTTGCTGGGTAGAGTAATCCTGATTGTAGGTCCTTATTTTTCATCATTTTGAATATTTAGTGCCAGTCCCTCTGGTCTGCAAAGTTTCTGTTGTGAAATCAGCTGACAGTCTTATGGGAGCTTCCTTGTAGGTAACAGCTTTTCTCTTGCTGCTTTTAGGATTCTTTGTCTTTAACCTTTGGTATTTTAATTACAATATGTCTTGGTGTGGGCCTCTAGAGTTCATCTTGTTTGGGACTCTCTGCACTTTCTGGTATTGTACACCTGTACAGCTGTTGGGAAAGTTTTCCATCATTATTTCTTCTTACCCTCTCTCTTCTCCTTCTGATACCCCTATGATGCAAATGTTGGTATGTCTGATGTTGTCCCAGAGGCCTCTTAAACTATCCTCATTTTTAGGATTTTTTTTTCTTGTTGCTGTTCTGATTGTTTTCTGCTACACGGTCTTCCAAATCGCTGATTCGATCCTCCATTTCATATAATCTACTGTTGATTTCTTCCAATGTATTTTTCACTTCAGTTACTGTAATCATTTCTGAATGGTTCTTTTTTTTTATGTTTCCTATCTCTTTGTCAATGTTCTCACAGAGACCACTGAACATCCTTATAACCAGTGTTTTGACTCGAAGTCTGGTAGATTGCTTATCTCCATGTTTAGCTCTTTTTTTGGAGCTTTGTTCTGTTCTTTCATTTGGGACATGTTTCTTTGTCTCTTCATTTTGGCTGCCTTCCTGTGTTTGTTTCTATGTTAGGTAGAGAGAGCTGCTCTGTCTCCCGGTCTTAACAGAGTGACTGCCTTCGGTAGTAGGTGTCCTGTTTGGCCCAGTCCTGTTTGGCCCAGTCTCCCTGGTCACCTGAGCTGATGTTCCAGGTGTATCCCTTGTGTGGGTTGTGTGTGCCCTCCTGTTGTAGTTGAGTCTTGGTTGCTGTTGGATTGCCCCTCAGGCTGATTGGTTGTGAGGACTGGCTGAGACTACAGTGGAGGTGCTGCTGTGCAGGCTGACACCTTACAGAGCAGGATTCACTTTAGCTGGGCTCTGGTGCTTGTTGAGCCTGCACTTCGGGTGTGAGGTTTGTGGAGATGGTTGAGTGGTACTCTGGTGTGGTCTGAAGTTCGCCACTGGGTGAGTTGGTTCTCAGGCTTCTTGCGAGGGTCTCTGGTATAGGTCAAGGTCAGCTGCTGCCTGTGCCCTGCCCAGGGCCACTTATTATGAGCTATAAAATGACCTGCAGTTGGTTACCACTTGTGCTGGGCTTGGAAGTACTTAGCAAAAGGTACGGGTCATGCTGAGGCCAGATGCTACTTGTTTGGGGTTTGGGAACCTTTGAAGAGTTTTAAGAAAGTCCGCAGCATGAGCTAAGATAGGTCGTTTGTATAAAAAACCCACTGAAAGTGGCTTGGGTGAGACCACTAGGTGAGTGAAATGTGGTCTCAGGGAATCACCAAGGGGGGAGATAAATGGTGTTAAGCTAGGTTGATCAGTACTCGGACATGGTATCTGGTGTGCAGGCTGAGTGAGGGGAGGGCTCAAAAAAAGAACAATGTCTTCTGTCAACACTTCTTTCTGGGAGAGAACTGCTCCTCCAGTCCTCCCTCTGAAGCCAGGCAATTCATTTCCTCCCCATATGTCCCTGGTGCTTTTCAAGCTGCTGCCCCAGTGCTGGAGCTCAGAGAGAGTCCATCAGTGAGTAAGTCCATGAGCAGGCCCTTTAAGAGGAAGACCTGGGCCTCCAGCAGCCCTCTATTTCACTCAGCCATAATACCCACTGGTTTTCACAGCCAGAAGTTATGAGGACTTCTCTCCCTGGCACTGGAACCCTGGGCTGAGGAGCCCAATGTGGTGCTGGGATCCCTCACTCCTCAGTAGGGACCTCTGCAGCTGAGATATCCCTCCAGATTTTTAACCACCACATGTGAGACGAGTCCGTTCTATATCTCCATCCCTCTTGCCAGTCTCGACCTGGCTTCTTTTGTATGTCCTGAGTTACAAGACTTCTGTTCAGCTAGACTTCAGGCAATTCTCAGTGATGGTTGTTCTGTAGTTTAGTTGTAATTTCTGTGTGGTAGTGGGAGGACATCAGCATAGCGTTTACCTATCCCACTATCCTGACCGGAACTTAACATTTTCTTTTTAAACTCATTTGTCATTTGGATTCTAACATCACTGCTTTCTTTTTTTCCTTCCTTCCTTCCCTCCCTCCTTCCCTTCCCTTTTCTTTTTTTTCCTTCCTTCCTTCCTTTTCTTCTTTAAAATAAGAAAACTACTTTGTAGAAATTCACTTTAGAGCCAACTACCATTAAGTTGGAAGACTATACATACAATTAAAGGAAGATTTTAAAAATGCTTTCATTCTAATTTTGTATTAATTTTTCTCCTCAATATTGTTTTAAAATAAGAGAGCACTAAATCCTTTCGACATTTTCTCCAAAACTGGTTGCTATTAGAGAAATTGGAAAGGACAGAAATGACTATCAAAAGGAACCAAATTGTGATGTTTTGGTCACTAAAGATACTTAAGCCAAACACATTTATATCAAGATGAAAAATACCATGTAATACCAAAAAGTTTTTAATATTGCTACAGATGAATGTTATAATAGTTTAATGTTTTTTTAAAAACATTTGACCATTAGCCCCCAGTAAGAAACACTCAGTACACACACACACACACTCTAAAACAGGATTTACATAAAACAATACATGTAATACACTGATACTTTATACCTAGTCTATTCGGTTTAATAAAAATGCCAGTTGTGGCCCACCAAACTCATTTCACAGTTCACAACTGGAAGAAAAGCTGATATACATAGATCTAGAGGTCCAAAGAGAAAAGAGGTATCTTGAGGGGAATTCAACTGTCCTGATGGTCTACTCTATGTTCTTCAAATATGGCCCAATTAAAACTAAGAACCTTCAAGTGGTTATGAGAGTCATTTACTAGAATAGACTCTGCTCACATGCTATAATAACTGCACCACCTAAAGCACTGGGGGACAGGAATAATATTATAATTGAAGTTCATAATGAATTTCAATCTTCATCCCACATTAACTTTTTATGAGGCCCATGAACAAGAATCTGTCAGTGAAACCTACAATCAATTATTGTTTCTTCTTGCACATGCTCTACTGCTGGAGGTGCCAATGGACAGAGGACTGGTCAAAAGGAGTACAGTGGCAAGAACAAAAGGCTGGCATCATCCAATAACTTACAGCGAAGCAACATTTGTTATTAGAAAGCAAAATATCCTTCTCAAGCCCTTTGAGCTTTTTACATTAGGACTGCCCTTGCTTTCATCTTACCCCTACCTAAACATAAACACAAGTTTCACAGTTTTAAGCTTCCCTGCCCTTTGACTTTTCATGAGTTTATGTTGGAGAATGCAGTTAATCCTAAAGAATCTTAAAAGGCAGGGAGAAGACTGAGCATAGCTCTCAAGGGTCTGCATGAAGCACCTGAGGTGGTCACGCTAGTACAGCTGTAGAAAAACCCATTAGGGAGGCTGCTCGGGTTGCCAGTGCTCCTCCCTGGGAGTCCATACCTTGACATCAAGTGGCAGAGACCCATGATTTCTCTCCTGAGTGCTGCTGTCAGAGGCATGTCCTTCTCTCATGTACTCCAATCAAGACCTATTTAAAACTAGTAAGTCAAGTGACCTCAAGCGCCTCTGAAAGGCACTTCCATTGCTTAGGAGGTTCTTGTAAGAATGTCATCAAGAACTTTTAACTAAAGACCACTTTAAAGCTGATGTTAAGTCTTTTAAAAACCCAATTTTTCCTCATTTGTAGGCACATCCTGAAACTGGGGCCCATGGGCCTCGTGTAAAGTGAGAGCTTGGCCCTGCCTGCTAAGCTCTAGGATAATCCTACCTACTCAGAGGTGAGCCCCAAGCCCAGGTCTGCAGTTCCCATCTGAAGGCCCAGTTACTAGTGGGGATTCATAAAATTATTAAAATAATCATTAAAAATTTTTAAAGCCTTTACTTACTACTAAGTGAATCAATAAATTATGAATACTGTCTGTAGGTCCAAAACATGGTTCCTAGAATCCTAATTACCCATGAACACCCAAGTGCTCACTAGTTTTCAAACTCCCTTCTTTGGAACCCTCAGGGTTTTTTGTATATGCTGGAGACAATAGAAAAACCAATCAGGTGGAATTCTGGGCCCTCCATTCAGGTTTCCACCTAAAATCACCCCACTTTTCTTTTTTACGTGTTGGCAGTAATGAATGGCATCTTATGAATGGTTAAGGGATTACTTTGTTAAAGTCTGAAAACCACTGCCCTAGACCAATAGGGCACCACGGTGACCACTGAAGCTTTAGCATCTCCACCCAATTTTGTTTCTATCAACTTCGAAGTAACATCTTGTTGCCCTGGAGGCCCATGTTTGACTCCCTGAAGCAGCTGTTCTCAAGTTGACAAACCAACTGGCTGGCTCAAATTACAAACCCTCATGTACATACTTCTATTTTTTTTTTTTTTTGACAGAATTGCACAAGGCACTAGAAAACCTGACTGAAGTTAACAAACAACTCCCCCAATCCCCGAAATATCAAAATACTAAAGCTTTTAAATCCAAGATTTATTTTTCCCTTTCTTTTTTGGGGGGTACATACCACATATTTTATTTATTCCTTCATTAGTACAGTATACAGTTCAGCATACAGTAAGATTTTAATATATTCTTCTTGACTTAGTAATCCTAGGTGAGTATACAAATGGTTCCCTCCCCTTCTTAAATTATACTTAGTTGACAGCATTTGCAATTGAGTAATTTTGTCTCTTCCTTTTCCTCTTTTTGACTAATTTCATTCTCACTATGATCTAGAATTTCTTGTTCCCTGATACTGCCTTCATAGGCTAGTAAGTCTCTAATACAATGACAATTCAGGTGTTTAACACTTCTCTCTGGAATCCTGAAATGTAGAGTTAGGTTACTGGGGTGAGCCAATTGACTCCAAATTCTTGTTTTCTTTTTTCTACCCAACTCCAGCTTTATGAGATATAACTGACATGCATACACAAAGGTTTCTTTTTAGAGGCAGAACAGTTCTTTTCCTGTATATGAGACTGAAGAGGAAGATTCTAAGATTCTTTTTACCCTGTACTCTGCCTTTTTCCACACCGATATCAGATTGCCTTGCCATGTGACATTTCAGCAGTCACTAAACCAGAAACTTACCTCTTCTGCTGTATCCTTCTCTATCCGCACTATCTTGTTTTCCCAGTAGATTCGCTGAGATTCCAGCTGGCTTGTTAGTAAATATGAATACTAAAAGAGAGAATAAACACCAAAAACCAAGTTACTATTTTCAATCTCTGAAATCCAATTAAAACTTGACTTTTAATGACCTAAAGAAGAGTAAGAGTAACCATCAGAATATAAATTACACTTTGGTTCCACTCTACTTACTAAACCATAATTACACTCCTGTCCTTCTGGGGCTTATAATCTAGTCAGGGACAAACAGAAAAATGTATATAAAAAAAACTTACATTTCTGTTCAAACGGACTTTAAAAAGAACATGATTTTTAAATCAAAGTGCAAGTCAAACCAGCTCATTCATCTACCTCCTTCTAGGAAGCTGTTCCTGTCCCTTCTAGCCTTGAGTTAAGCTCCCCCTCTCAGCTTTTTCAGCACTGTGCCTATCATCAATAGCACTTATAACACTAGCACTTAATCACTGGGTTACCTGCATGTCTCCCTGAGTGGACTGTAAACTCTGAAAGTGAGAGTTATATCTTTATTTCTGTACCCCCAGTGCCTGGCACATGATAAATGTCAAGAAATGTTTGCTGCCCGACTACATGAATGAATGAACAGTGCTGTGTAGCTACAGAGAAAGGATAGATGGCTTCTGACAGTAAGATATGGTAAGACTTCTGAAAGAGAGATTTGAGAGGGCTCTTAACAAAGGAAAGGAGACAGCTATAGAGAGATCTCATTCCAGAGAACTACTGTGAGCTGTGGAAATTCAAGTCTCTTCAGAGATGAAGTAACACCAATGAGGCTGGGGTGTAGGGTATGGAGAGGTGGGGTCTATGGAAGGCTCTGGGGTATTATATTGAGAAATGTAGGCCAAGGAGTGGCAAGATCACATCTGCATTTTGGAAAGACTATCCTAGGAGACTAGACCTAAAATGTGTCTGTAGGCTAGAAAAGAGAATGAAGGTGTAATAGGGAGAAAGGATAACTGGGAGAATGTGTGTCACTAAAATATATGCTTCGTGAGGGCAGAGAGTTTGTTAAATGCTGCATTCCCACCACCAGAAAGAGTGGCTGACAGACAGCAACCTGCAATAAATAGTCATTGAATGGACATACTTAGTTATTGTAGAGGAGTTACTTATTCTAAAAACTGAATGTAAAAGGTCTGAATTTTTGTCATATCAATACAATTTATTAATGATAACATCACCTTTATTTTAGGCCATTCTACTGAATCTATCAGACTTCAAAAATCTGGAGATAAGCAAGTTTTCAAATGTCCCTTTCTTTCCAAGGTTAATGTATGTTTTTAAAACAACCATTTTGAAATTTATATAAAACAAGACTTATATTAAACTCCTTCAATAACATAAAATTTATACTACAACGATTTTATAGTAGATGAGATTTAGTGCTATGGAGAAAAATCAGATTGTGCTAGTTTTGTTTCTTCAAATATAAGATGCTTTACATATATAAGCATCAAATTCAGAAAATACATACTTTGAGTATACATTTGAGTATATAAGCCTCTAATTTATAAAATGCTCATACATATGGAAAAGTTTCTTGGGCATAGAAAGATGCTATTGGGTTTCTTCATTCTGACCAAGTCTGCTCAGTCTCTGACTGCTACTGTAACGCCAAAAGGAAGGTTCTTAACTCCCAGTTTTAGAGCAGCTTAAGGAAGACAACCTTAATACTGGATCTTATGACAATGAGGAATATCACTTTCAAAATAATAAGGCACAGTGAAACTCAGACTTTCAAAGAAAATCAAACAAAATAAAAATATTTTAATAATCCTTCACAGCAATAATAGAACTTTTTAAAAAAGTTGACAAGTAGAATGGCAAAATTGAAAGCCCAAACCATCTTTCAAGTTAGAAGAGTAAAAAGCAGTAGAAATAGGTAGTTAGTAGTTACTAAAATCATTATCTTACCTCTAACTGTAAGGCATCTATTTTCTCTTCCTGGCAAGTATCACCCTCACATTCATACTGTACTATTTTTCCATCTGTTTTACTTGCAACCAGCCGATGGACATAATTATCTAAAGAA
Source organism: Eidolon dupreanum (assembly GCA_028627145.1). Classification (NCBI taxonomy): domain Eukaryota; kingdom Metazoa; phylum Chordata; class Mammalia; order Chiroptera; family Pteropodidae; genus Eidolon; species Eidolon dupreanum. The sequence continues at coordinate 102,936,102 of CM053510.1, read as the reverse complement.
AAGAATGAATCAACCAAGGCACATTTCTCTCGGAATGAAAAAGGTCTTCATACATTTTTAACTTTGACAAAATTTTTGTTTTTACAGATCTAAATTGCAATATTACTTTAGAAATATTGGGCCAAATCATCTGAATTTTCAAAAAGAGTGAGAGGACAAAAATGGAAATATTCACTCTTATTATAGCATGCAATTCAGGCCATTCACAGGAAATAGTGCCCTGTAGGGCTTGAGTTTGCGACAGCTATCAGGGAGATTTCAAGCTATGAGAGAAAGTGGAGGTTCTGAAGAGGAATTTTCACATAGAATGAACCGAAAAGAGAGTTAGGGTGGTGTTCACCTCCAGCATAGTCCCAGACCCGATGGTTGGTGAGCTGCATGGCATACGTGTGCTGGGTTTCCTCAAAGTGCTTATACGCATGTCGACTTACATATCGTCCACATCCTATGTGGCCACATATTAAACAAATCCAAAGGTTCTGCCAAGAAGAAGGTTTGATCTTAATTAGTTATATAGAAATCCATGCCCTGTCCAATTTGCAGTGGAAGGGGGCTGACAAAGAATAAGATTTAGAGTGGTTTCTACTGGAGTTTTGAATAAATATGTTTAAAACCCAACAAGCAAGGATACATTTACAGGTCATTTTCTTACTCTGATTTTTATGGAACTCTAGGTAAAGAGCAAGAAAAAAAACTCATAATGTATCAATAAAAGACTAGGCTGTTTCAAAGAACAAAGAATTAGAGCATAAAGTCTTTTGCTTAGGAATCAAGTAACTTTTGTAGTTATATTTCTTGCCTGATTCTAGACCAAAAAAAAAAAAAAATCAGTTTCAAAAAAGAATTTATAAGAATTTAAGCCACACAAGACAGAAGAAAACCACAGACAATTAAAGCTGTGTTCAATATTCTTTCCCAACACCCATTACTTACTTCCTGAACACCACACTCAAAACACTTATTTTCTTCTACTGGCTCTGGAGTTTGACAGTACCGGCAAACGGGGCACCTATCCAGGATACCAAAAGATGATGGTACAGATTAAATATGAAAGACAGCTAGCTGTTATACAACCCAAAAGTCAAAAACTGAATTTTAAATCTTCCCTCTCGTATACTTTTATCATAACTAAAAAATCACTCAAAGGATAAAAACGCTTTCGAGCTATTCTCAAATAAAATAATACAGAATCTTGATAAAGCAGAGGAAAAGAGAGAAATTTTGATCTGCTTCATACCTTTTCCTACTCTCCCGTCTAAAGCTTACATAATCAAAGAATATCAATGAGTTAGAATTAGGGACTTGAAACAAGTTATTAATTTTGTTTCATGTCTGGTTATCCATAAAGTATTTTTACTTTAAACAATCTACCTTAACCCTACTTTTCAAAGGTTTAAATCACTTAAAATGTGCCCTGTCACTTTAGTTTGCTCCTAAAAATTAGAGCTAAAATCTGTAGTAAATTTCACCGAATTAGAAAAAAAGATGTTAATGTAGTTTCTGAAATGCACATGAATTTTTCCCATAAAATGGACATTATATGTAAGAAGATACCGGTACTCTGTGAGTTCTCAAGTTCTGATTTATAAAAAGCTAATAAAAATGGTACTGAAGCCAAAATCATAGATACGCAGAGTAGAAAGGTGGTTACCAGTGTCTGGCAGGAGGTAAAAATCAGGTACAAAGCTTCAGTTATGCAAGGTAAGTTCTGCAGAGCTGGAGTACATCAACAGTTGACAATATTGTACTGTGTACTTAAATCTACTAAGAGGGTAGATCTTTGATGGTCTCACCACAGAGGGGAAAAAAAAGAAGAAAAAAGGGAATGGAAAAGGTATGAAGTGATGGATATGTTGATTAGCTGGTTACGGTGAATATTTCTCAGTGTGTATATTGAGTCATATGCCTTAAATACATATAATTTCTGACTGTCAATTTTGGGTTCCATCTTTAAACCCAATAAAGATGGAAAAAAGGGGGGCATGGAAAAAAAACCCGTTAACTCTTTTCAATTATACCCAAGACAAAGCAACTGAGTTAAGTATCAGTCAAGAATATTTGTGTAAGGTGGGCAAAAATGATAGAAAGTGACTATAGCTGACGCTAAATGAACTGGCAGCAAGAAAGAATGCTCAAGATATAACTAGTATCAGTTTTCCACTCAACTGAGTAAATAAAACCAAGAAAAGAAGATTAGCAGGAAGAACAAGTTCTTGTCACAGGTAAAGAGTCTGTCTGTATTTCCTAAGAGAAAGCTAAAGAATTTAGTCTGTCTCTTTCTTTCCTATCAAAAGAGAAGACAGAAGACAAACTTGAATAACAAAATGGCAAGTGGTAAACAGCAGGCATCTTATCAAAGGAAGAATATAGCTCTCCGTTATCCCTTTAGTCTGTATGGCAGCTGCAGTCATGGTTTGATGAGAAAACAACAAACTAATTCTGAAATGTAATTTTCTACATTGTGCCAGAATGATCTTTCTGAAATGTAAGTATACTGAGAATAAAGAGGAAAAATATTTCAAAAATAAACTTATTTGTACTAACACAACTAGCACTCTATGATATGCTATCTCATCTATTAAAAAAAAAAAATTAAGTTTATTAAATTTATCCTGCCTTCCCTTTCGAAAATAATTTTGAGTTGTTATCTTATTTTCCTGAAAAGATATTTGGGGAAACCCTCCCAGAATGTCCTTTCCTGACATCTCCATGTAAAAAACCATCCTTCGAAACCTGGTACCAATACTACCTCCTCCACACAGCCCTTCCTGAGCAGGAGTCATCTCTCTCTCCTCCAATCACTACCCAGAATTGCATGCTTTCCTGTGTATGTGTTAAGTCCCTGACTTCAGACTAAACTTCCCTGAGGAGTTTCTGTGACTGAGTCTCTCACATCAGCACCCAGCACTGTACTATGCATATACTAAGACTCAAAACCCACTCGCTGAAGAAACCACATGTATACTGAGGGCACCTGCCAGGTCTTATACCCCATTTAGAAGGTTGAATTCTAGCCCCAGTTCTGGCATTCTCTGGCCATGACACTTTCAGCATGCTAATATTCACCTTGTAAAATGAGGAGGTTGGACAAGGTGGTCATTGAGGAAACTTCCAGCTTTAAAATACTATGGTTCTATGACAGTAGAACTTGTACTGAAAGTAAAATTGGAGTGGCAAGGAACAAAGTGTCCAAAATTTACATGGTGTACAGATGGACTCAAGATACAGATAAAGAGTTTACAGAATGCATCTTAGTGTGGCTTTATTCCAAGTAAATTTAAACCTGGACAATTCTCCAATAATAACACAGAATTGACTTAGGACTCTATAGTATTGGGGCAAGATTCTTTTCCAGCTAAACAAGTTATGGAAAACCCAGGGTTTATTTATTTGCTCAAAAATATTTTCAGCTACGGCCATGCCACCCTGAACAAGCCTGATCCCATCTGATCTTGGAAGCTAAGCAGGGTCGGGCCAGGTCTCCTGCTAGGTGTGAGGGGCACAACAGTAGACAAACCAGACAAGGTCCCTGCTGTGTGTGAAAGCTAGCATTCTTCTGGTTACTTGAGGATGAAGAACAGCTTCCTATGGACTTTCACCCTTCCTAACTTCTGGGCTTTGGAACATGATCTTCCCCTTCCCATGTACACCCCTCCCCCCATGCTGCCTTCTCCTTGGTCACCCTCTTCACGTGGCTAACTCCTACTCATCCTTTTTGAGATGCCACTTCTCAGACAGCCCTGGCTGTGTCAGGGCCCGAGTTCTCCAGTCATGACACTGAATACTGCTCCTTTATAACACCTGTTAATGGCTGTGACTTCACATTTAATTGTGTTTATTTGGTTCTGCGTCTTCCACTCTGTACTGGGAAACCCACAAGGCCAGCGTCTGATCTACCTTTGTAGCTAAGTCCCGTGGTGCAGTTCGCAAAGGGAGCAACAACCCTTGATTAAAAAAAAGAGGTACAGGTTACACCCTGGTTCTTTATCTGTACAACGCCACCCTACAAATAAGGATTCTGTTGCACGGAGAAATGTAGGTGTGTGTGCACTTCATACTTAGTGACTGCTATTACAACTGGCCACTGAGCCATCACCATTTATCACATTTATTAACAATGAGATAAATCTAAAATGTTAGACTGCTATAGGCCAGTGGATAAGAAAGCGAAAAGTAAATGGCAGTCATCGGTGCAGGTGATAAACGAGAGTACAGACCTAGATTTCATTTTAGTATAAGAGCTTTAAAGCTAAGCTTCACTTTTTTTTTGTTTTTCTTCATTCTCTGACTCTTGGAAGGAAATAACAACTCATGCTACTTTGTGAAATTCTACAAGAATTCAAAATCAGCACACTAAAAAGGGGTTGGTCTAGAATGCTCATTCTCATGTGTACTAAGGAACGCGAAGAGGAAAAATAGAAAGCCCTTGCACATGACCTCATTACTCTTATGGTGCCAAATATTTGGAATGATTCATTTTTGGTGGTAGCTATTTTTAATTTGGGGAAAGGATAATAGTGGGCTTTGACAGGGTGGGAGATGAGCTCCTGCACTTACGTCGTGTCGTCCCAGCGCTGCAGACACTGGCTGTGGAAGCTGTGGTTACATAACGTGGTGAGGATGCCATTCACAGACTCGTCCATGCGCTCCAGACACACTGTGCACTTGGGGAGCTCGGTCAGGTCCATCACGGGGAGGCTGGCGCCCTATAGTGAAACACCTTGCATAAGCCTCACTCTTCACCACCAGTTCTATTTTTTTTAAAAAAATAATACTTTTCCTATTGCTTTTTGACTCCTGGCAGGATGTTCTCAACACTACTGCTCTGTGGAAATAATTTAAATTAGTAAGATTTTAATTCATTCAACAAATACTAATTAAGCACCTCCTATATTGCCAACACCGTGCTAAGCACTGGGGATATGGAGGTGAACAAAGCAAAGATCCCTGCCCTCACAGAGCTGACATTCTAGGAAGGGAGACTGCTGCCAAAACCTAACAGGGAATCTAAAACGCTACCAGACTCCTAGTTCTAACTCTAAAGGTCTATGACTGTAACACAACACAAGTGAATCAAAGCAACAGAATAGGAATGGATCTGAATAGTTTTTCCACAGAGTAAATTAAAGCTTAACACTTTCTACTAAGTGATAATGCTATCAACAACACTGATTTTATTTACGTATTCATTTAACACATACTTATCGAGTCCTTGCTATGTGTGCCAGATGCTATTCTAGGTATGGAATGAAGGTAAGCGAAAACAGATTCAGTTAGTCAAAAACAAACCAACAAACCAACAAACAAACAAGGTCAGCTCCTGCCCTCATAAAGTTTAGAATCTAGTAGAGACAAAAATCAAGTTTAAAAAAAAATGTGTAATTGTCAATAGTTGTAAGTGCTATGAAAGAAAAGCAAAGTACAGGAAGCTATAACAAAGTGTGAAATATGGGACATAATGGTTTAGGTGGTCAAGAAGGGCACCCCTCAGACAGTGATGTTTGACCTGAGCCCCGTTGGCTATAAGATGGGCAGGAGTTAATGAGGCAAATGTGGGGAGGCACACACATAAGGACATGTGGAGAAAAATTACATTAACCTATGGTCCCTAAAGAGTAGACATTTACAGGAAATCTCTCAAGAAGCCATGTTCATTTAGAGAAAACAATCTATAAAACTGAGGCCTAGCAGAAAGGAAGCCTGATTTTATCACATCGATTTTTATTTTACCTAATATAGTAGAACAATCCAATCGGAACTTACTTCCATCAAGCTGATTTCAAGGTATAAAGACTTTTAGGTCTACTTTAAAAGAGTGAGTCTTAAAAAAGATAACAGAGGTGAATCTACTACTTTATAAAATGATGCAAGTGAGCACATATTTTAAGAAGGTTCCCAAGGTGGGTGGTAGCTCAGAGCAATTACAAACTGCTCTCAAAATAGAAACAACAATTAGGATGGGGATTAAGAGTTGATACTTAAAACAAAAACACTTCTTTTAGACTTCAGGCGATATGTCATTGATCTGGAATAGATGAACACTCAACTTCAATAAGAGAGATAATATCCTTTTTTTTTCTTTTTTTACATTTTTGGACAATTTTAAACATTTGAGATAAAATTTACCATTTAAAGTGTATAATTCTGTAGGTTTTTAAAAAATTTTTTTAGTATACTGAAGTTTGAGCAACCATCCCCACTCTAATTCTAGAACATTTCTATCATTCTAAAAAGAAACCTCATCCTCATTAGTTACTCTACATCCCTCTCCCCCGCAGCCCCTGGCAACCACTAACCTACTTTGTCTCTATGGATTGGCCCATGCCCGACATTTCCACAGATATCCTAACATTCGATTTTATAACACTGGGAAATATTTATAGCAAATGTAAGACTTAGTCACACTTACATCTTCAGATTTCAGTACTTCAGCCCTTTCCACATAGACCAGCTGGCAAACATCATCTTCTATTGAGTTGAACTGGCGGCCATTGCACGCCATATAAAAACTATCTGCATCGGCCTGGGTACACCAACAAGGAAAAGGAAAAAATTAAGAGAGATATCCTGAAAACATGTTTTGTATTCAAGATTCATAGCTCCAATTATTCTCTTCATCAGCTTTTAAATCTTATACTAAGGAGAGAAAGCAGCCGCCGAAAGTTACATCTATGGAAGCAGGAAGTAGGTTCATAGGCTAATCTAACTCTGCAGGTCAATATCCTTCATCTCTACTGTTTCCTGATACATGACAGTTTCACTTGAACTAACAGAAGTTACTGAAATGCAATAAGCTGATAACTAGTACAGTTTTAATATTCAACCAGCAATGGTCAACATTTCCCTTGATATCAGTATTTTTTTCCCCTCCAGTCAGCACTTTCACAGCTGCTGAAAGTAAACACTTATTTTTGCAAAACCTGGAACCAAATCATAACTGACAATTTTTAGGGAATAGTCTTTTTAAAAAATGTCAGCATCTATGTTAGACAAAAATAAAGGACCAGTGGAACTGGTTTGGAGTGAAAAGCCAACTCCTTCTCTTCAATAAATCAAATAACAATAATATATGATAGATAAAGATTCCATTAGGAGATTTTAAGCAACCTAGTGTGTAATACCAAAAGTAAAACTCTTGGCCAAGATCAAGATGAATCAGCCTTTAAAATACTAATAGTCTCATTCACTGGGAGTGGAAGATGGAATCAGAAGAAACAGTCCCCTTCAGGCAAAGCTCCAAAGGCACATGTCATTTGTGAATATGGACACAAGTTAATCAAACCTTCTAGTCTAGCCTTAGTAGAAAGTAACAAAGAGATGATTTCAGTTTTTAAATTTAGCAATTTTTTGTCTACGGCCATGTCATCCTGAACCTGCCTGATCTTGTCTGATCTCGGAAGCTAAGCAGGGTCAGGCCTGGTTAGTACTTGGATGGGAGACCATCTAGGAACACTAGGTGCTGTAGGCGTTAAAAAAAATATATTGAATAAATTTAGCAATTTTTCAACGCATCTGAAAGGTCAAGGCTTTATGGATCTCACTCCCACATAGCCATTAGCAATAGGAAGCATAGGAAATCGTGTGCTTTGGCCCCACCAATGTAGACAAGCTGCCTGGGGGTAGGAAGAGTGTTCTGCAAAAGGAAATGCCACACTGTCAACCTCTCGGAAGAGATTCCAGTCTGTACCAGGCAAAACAGTCCTGCCTGTCTACCCACATAGAGTACGGAATCTTACAGGAAACACTTGTAAGCTTTTCAGCAACTTTTAATTTCACTCCAATAATGTAATTCAAGTGTGGATTCTTGATTATTTATGCTTTCTTAGTATGACCAACTGAGCTAAACAGCTGAGGATGACCAATTTTGAATGTAGTTATATGTAGGGAGGGGCTTTCTTTCAGCAAACAACCTATGTACCGGGTACAGCACAATTTAACTTCAAAATGTTAAAACCTAATTCTTGTATAATACATCTCTTTAATACTAAGAAGAGGAGACCTAAAATGGCTTCCCTCTTCTTTAAGAGCAATGGCTTTTTCTTGAAATGCTTATGGATGAGTAAGCAGCACACTGAGCAAATGGGTTCATGAACTGGGGGAAGGGACTGCCTGGAAGCGAGGGCTACGAGGTCAGCTCTTCAGGGCCTCAAGCACCACCAGGAGCTGGCTGCAGCTGCGCCAGCTGAATGAGAAAAGGCAGTGCCCTCCTCAGACCTCCAGTTCTATAAATGCTAAGCGACTAGGTCACCTCAGAGGAAGGGACAAGGTTTGTGAAACTGGGCATGTGATAAAATCTACTCAACATCAGATAAATTATTCCTTTCTTGGAGTTGTTTATACCAGAGAAATATACTTTTCGAATGCATCGATCTCGTCTTTAAATCTTAGTATTAGAAATGTAGCTGCACTTGTTCAAATATTTACTAAGCACCCAGCATACTCCAGGCACTGTGCTATGCACTGGGACAAGAATAGAGAACAAAATATATACGATTCCTACTTCAACCCCCACTGCAATACACAAAACAAAAGCCTGGAGTTAATGGCAAAAAACATAGACAAAACAACTCTTTTATTTAAATTGCTTGCATTTGTAGGAACCCCAAATTTAAAGAAACCCAGTTTTTTCCTCCCTAGTCCTTGTTCTAATTGTTCTCTTCTCAAGATAAACTTAAGAAAAAGAAAAATCTATTATAGTCAAGATTCCTTTACTGTCATGATGATCGACTATAGTGTTGAGAACACACTTTTACTTCTCAAAAGAGGGGTCTCTTTGGCTGTGCTAATCATGCAAGTGAAAATGAGCCAACACACTCTACTGAGAAATAATCTCTCCTGCTTTGTCCCTAAGAAGTACAAAATTGAACCCCCTCCTGCCTTCCTATGTCCTGACAAATTACAAATTCCTTAACCAAAGACTAAGTTTCCTAAAGGTCACAGTTCAACCTTGTAAGCACACCCCTCTAGCATAAAGCTGAGGCCAAAAGAAATTCAAGAGAGTATAAAAGATATACAGAAAGCCTATTAGTTCTTAATAAAAATTCTTCGGTGAGAAAAGTAAAGAGATAAGAATATAGTTAGCTACCTAGCTATGGAGTCAGGCTACCTGGTTTGAATCCTAACTCTGACATTTATTAGCTGTGTAGCTTTGGGTGTGACTTATCCGTGCTTGTTTCCTCAACTATAAAAGAAAATTAATGACAGCTACCTCATGGCATTGTTGAGAGCATGCAAGGAGCTAATACATGAAAAGCATTTATAACAGCTCTTGCATTTAATAAGTGTTCAACAAAAACTATTAAGTCTATCATTCTCATTAGGGCCTAATATTAATTTAATGTCAAGTCTTATCCCAGGAGGGTGTTTTTAGGCCTCAGAAAGTCCCTGACAGAATGAGCCTCAGACCCTAATCCAGCATTAACAATAAATACAACTCATGATATCAAGGTCAAGGGTTCCCCATAGGGATCATGGGAAAGAGCATGCAGCAAGCTATTTGAAAGTCTCAGAAAACATCAGTCAACTTGAGCAACGTGCACTTGGTCGAAAGACAGAGGTGGAGAGACAGTAACAGACGTACAAAGAAAATCCATTAACAGTAACAGAAAATTTCCACAGCATCTGCATACTACGAAGCACTTGCTATAGAGAAGTTTGTGAGTTTATTAGACTTTAGACAAGTCTAATATGTTCTTGAACTTTTTTTCCTTCTGTCTCTGTGACTTTTCCTATGTTACTTGATTGCCATTAATTTTTAAGTAGAAGCTATAACTAAAATATTGCTATTACACAATTTTTTGCAAACAGTGACTATCTTCCCTTCCCCACACTTTCCTCCCACTCCTACTGGAAGGGGGGTATGCCCTAGGGCTCAATCCTAGCTCAGTCACTTAACCCTGGGCAAATCATGAACCTTTCTGTCATCAGTTTCTCCATTTGTAAAACAGGGAAAACAACAGTACTTGTCTATTTCTTCGGGTTATAGTGAAGATTAAATGAGATAATGCACGTGAGCGTTACAGAACAAGCAGTCAATAAAGGTTGCATATTATCATCACTATCTGTACTGTTACATGTGCAAACGAATTTAAAAGTTTTAAGGTACCACTTGCCAATTATTTGCAAAGCTCTTCAGTGGTCCTGGAGGGTCTCTTGACAGTCAGTAAAAAAAGTTGTTAAAGTGCTTTTCTGTTCTCAGGGTCAACTTGTGAAGTCTAAGTCTCCAGGATAGTTGAAACATGTTTTAAATATCTCCTTCAATGGTGGGGGGCTTTGAAAGACCAACTATAACAATTATGAAAGCTCTTGTACACAGAACTTCACACTTAGGGTTCTCTTTCTATGGGCCATGGAACAGGTACACCTATAATCCAACTCTCACTTCTCCTAATTTCCTCCCCATGGCAAATAAATGGCTGCTACTGCTGTCAACTCTGGATTTCTATAACAAGGAAAGAGGAAATGACAAGTGGGCCTTGTGTTATGGGCTCTCTTTCACTCACAAATCTCAGTAGCCAGTCAGAGGCAATGGAAATGATCCTACAGGCACACCCATTTTTGTCAATCTGCCAGTTGAAACTGCCTACTTATCTGGGGCAAATTCAGAAAGGCTGTTTATTAGTGAGGTGAGAAAGAAGTAACTTTTGACAAAGCTGCATTTCAAAACCTAATGAATGGACAAATATAACAAGCTATTAAAAATATACTCATAAGAATGAACATATAAAACCAAGAGATTATCTAACATCTTTAGAACTAAGACACATGAAAAATGTTGTTTAATGCAAAAAGTGAAATGGATTGGATGGTAAAACCTTCTTATATCAAAAAGTACCTATTATAATGCTCAAGTACTTTTAAAAATAGAAAATCATCATTCTTTCAGTGTTTCTGTCTCTCTACTGCAGTAATATACAATCAGAACTCTAAAGCATCTATAATACTTCAAAGAATGTCACAAAAATCCCTTTGATCACCAAAATTAAAAAAAAAAAAAATGGATCTCATTTTCTAAAATGTGCCAAAGAACATCTTTTAAAAAGAGGATGAAAACAACAGGGTCATAGTGTTATAATGGTGAATAATAATTTAGTGTCAATTTAAAAAGTTTGGGAAACTATTGCTCTACTGGAGTAGTTACTACTGGATAAACAAACAAATAAACACAACCCTAGATTTCATACTCCATTAGATTTATTAAAAAGTATGGGTATGAATTAGAGTTGTGTGTGTTAATAAATTTAGAATACTTCTAGAATTACAACAATATCTTAGAAGATACGTAGTATCAAGAATCTTAAGTGCAGAATGTTGCAAATTACACACAGCTAGTATCATACAATTTCAAAAACACAGTTTCTGTGGCAAAGAGATTTTTAATATCTTAACTTTTACCTGTGCACTAAACTTTATCAGCACCATATATTGATTTGGAGTAGAGTCTCTGATGATTTTCATTTGTTCAATTACTTCGTTAAATGGGGCGACAAACTTCATAAGGTCATGACTGGTCATTGTAGCAGGGACTGTGAGAATACACAGCATGGCACTGCGCCTCACATCTTCTTTTAAGGAGGTCATCTTACTAATAAGACAATAATTAGACTGTCTTGAATAGATGAGGTATAGTTAGTTCAGACAACACTAGACAACTTTTATGTCTAAGAAAATAGGAAAAAATAAAACTTGTAATACTTCACATATCAATTTAAATAGCTTATTATTTTACCTGAAAATATACATGGGTATTTGCAGAATCCCTTAAACATTTCTGTGATAGAGTTTAAGGTAAGCTTAGAAATGCTCTATATTGCACCCACCACTGAAATTTTTAATCTTCAGTTAAAGGCTTGTTATAATTATAAATCAGCATCAAGCAAAGCTGTAGTTTGTGTTTTATTCTCATTAGTTTTTAAATAATAATCTCTCATCATATAACTTAGAAGCACAACTCTTAACTATAATCCCACAGGGTCTAGAAGAGAAAAAAGAACTCTAAGAAAGAGAATTCTAAACCATGAGCATGTGACTTTGAAGGTTACAGAAAGTGTTGCTGGGTTGAAATAGCTGGAATAGAGGAGAAAGAAAAACCTCCCACAATGCAATATACTTTTGAAAAGCTGCAAACTCACTTCAATGGCTGTGATCCAAATGGCCGAGTGTTCACTATTTCCCATTGGGAACTTAGCAAATAAGTTAGGACAAGGAGAGTCTTTAAAGAGATCAGCTATCAATTATGCCAGGAGCTGATGGCCCATCTTAGAGATTATCTAGCCAAATGTTTCATTTCCTTTGCCCTTTGGCCTCCAGCAAGCTTTGTTTGGACCACAGAAAAGGGTAAAAGGTTATGAAATTGCAATCCATTAAATAAGTTTTCAGCAGCCGCTTTCGTAAAGATTTGGTGGGGATGTGAGATTGCATCAATGTTCAGTTTCCAATCATCTGGCATGTCTACCTTCTCAGGAAATTTTTTCCTAGGAAGTGTATCTACAAGTTTCCTTTATAAGGAGAAGCTTTGACCCAATCTACAAGATTAACCAAATGTCAAATATCTAAGAATTTCTAACACAATATATATGAAAGTACTATCTTTTCAAATCTTAAAATATTCACTTCCCTTCAGTAAAAGAGATTTTTCACTGCCCTAAGGCAAAAAATAAACCAACTCAAAAGGAAGAAGGTTTTTCTTACTTTGTCTTGTATAGATGCATAATACCATGGACTATTTCAACTGATGGATTTCCACTGAAGAATGAAATCTGGTCTGGAAGTTGTTTTGATGGAGAATCGGGAGCAGGATTTACACTTTCTTTACTTTGATCTTTACTTCTCTGTGCAGTGGGGGATGCTTCTGAAGACTTTCTTTCTTCCACTGCAGCTTCCAGCTCATCTTTCACAAATCAAAAGTTAGCAATTATAAACTGATAGGAAATATGTTGAAGGATTCTAATCAGATTAAAAGTTTGAGTCAGAAGAATAAATTTTGAGAGAAAAATTGTAATGTGTTGCATTAAGAACTATAGTCACAGAACAGCTGCATTTTGGGGGCATCTCAACTTGAAAGTGCTTCTCTCTGCCCCATAAAAATCTCATTAACACCCTCAGAAACTCAGGGATGGCTCTTAAATTTGGCAGTACCATAATAAAAACAGGTGTCTTTCATCATGCACTCCTAAGTGGGACAAATGTTTAGGGCTACTAAGTTTGAAAACCAAACCTACCAGTTCTGACCACTCCCCTGGTTGGAGTGAGCTGGCAGAGCAGAGGGAGACACAACATGCTTATCTGTATTCATTCGTGATCTGCCACTGACCTAGGTGGCAACTCGTTGAACAGAACTGTCAACCCAGCTTGTTAAGATCAATTTAGAAGAAATATTTGGAGAAGCTGAAATCTCATGTTAGGCAGTCAATGAAAGATAAAAGCATGCTAGAGGTCAAAATTGCAGGCTCATTGACCAACACATGTAAAACAGGCAATCAGAGGCTTACATTACAAAAGAGAGTCTAGGATTTTAGAAAGCATACCTGGGTTGGACTTCATGGTCTCTATGATCATATCTGTCATTTCTCGACGACCAAGATGCTGATGTATGATTGCTGCTTTCTCCCCTGGTGACTTCCCTTCTAAACAGGCTACAGCTGAAGCTAGTGTCTTCTTTTTGATCTCCTCATCCGACATTTCCCCGGCTAAAGAACACATGAATAATTAATACCTGATAATAAAACAGGCGCCTCTCCATTCTCAATGTATCCATTGATAGGTTTCACTTTTCTCTCTGCTGCCTTCCTCCAAGATGTTAAGATGCCTTTGCAGTGTCCATCTCACTCACCTCTGGGGCTGCTGCAGTGCCCAGCAGTCAATAAACATCCAGTGCAATAAGTTCAGAAATGCAAGGTTGTTCTAGTGAAATTATTCCCTTTAAGGCAAATCAATGAGAACAAGAGCTTGAAAAAGATTTCACAGTGATTTCACCCAGATGAACCAACCTTTTTGTAATACCTGGTAAACTGCAACTGTGCATTGAGGGCAAAATGAAGGCATCAAGTTATTATCATTAATGAACAAAACTTTCAAAAACCTTTAGGGTAATTATCTTAAACTACCCTAATTTGTTAGCCTCATGCTATGAATCATATCACAAAAATCTATGATCACTGTCTTAAATCAATGAAACACATAAAAATGAAAAGGAATTCGGAGACTTGACTGAAATATTTTTAACATAAATTCTGACAGGGCAGGGACCAGGCCTGTTTTGCCCATCACTTACACCATATTGCCTAGCACACTTTGGAAGCTCTTTAAAGATATACAGACTAAATGATTAAATGAATCAATGGCTGACCCATGAAGTGTATATGTGGCTAATGTAGATTTGGTTGACTTTCAGAACTCAGAGATAACTTTTAGCTTTTGAAAAGTGCTCATAACTCATTAAATCATAATCTTTAATTTGCAGCTCCAAAATTCACATACTCAAGAAAGTTTCCAATTATACCATCCTTACCTGCCCATCTCCCTCCCCAAACCAAACAGATCCTCTTGTAATAGTCCTCCAAACTGTTTCTTCCCTGCCTTCACAGCACTTATCACAGTTATAATTCTACATTTATTCTATGATTAATTCATCTATCTCCCCCAATTAACTGCTGGTGCCATTAAAGCAGGGACCATGTCTGATTCTGCACACACCTAAAGCTCCCGCAGACAGTGAGCATTCAATAAGTACTTCTTGAATGAAAGATGTTATTGTTAGGTAATTGAGGTCCAAGAACAATCTAGTTGCAGTGCCCATCTAAGGAGGTTGTGTGTCTGGTAAGGAAGAGCTCAGACTCTCAAGTTCAGCTTGCTACGTTAGAATCCCAGTTTCACTACTTACAGAGAATCATAGGCAAGTTTTTCAATCACTGGGCTTCAGCTTTCCAATTTGTAAAAAGGGGCATCCACCCATCTAACTAATAGAGTTGTTAAGATAATTAAAGAAGATAATGCACACAAGTACAGTGCTGGGGTATAGGAAGTATACGAATGTTAGTTATATTTATTACAATTGTTACCAGGATCCTAAATAATTTTTTTTTTTTTCAAAAAGAACAATTTAATTTACCCAGGGGCTGTCAGCGTCCCTGGGTTTCTAGTCCCTGCACTCATAAAGCCCAGAGGAAGGCAACTTACAAAACTCCACTATAACCCAGAGCGGCGAGGCGACGCGCCAGGTGTAAACAGAGTGCCCGTGGAAAGGTAAAAGGAGGGAGTGACTGGGAGTGTCTTCCCAGAGATGACACCTGGGAAGGCCTCTTAAGGAAAGATGGAATGAGAGGGAACCAACCACCTCTCAGTTTCTTCCTACTGTAACAGCGCTCGCCGTGGCCTTTCCCCGAGCCCGTACCTCGAGAGGACGGGCTGCCCCCAGGGTCCAGGCACAGGCTACAGGGAAGGCGGCGAGGCCGCAGGACTCACCCGCGGCGCAGAAGCCGAAGCCGGCGGGAACGGGCGAGTGTTCTGCGAGCTCCAGTCGGATAACAACCAGTGACACACTCATAGGGCAGGCGCTGGCCGGCGCGGGCCCCGGCGGGCTCAGGCGAGGCTGGGAGGCGAGCCGAGAGGCCGAGCGGCCAGGGCGAGGTGCGCCGCCACCACCTCAGCGCGGCTGTCGCCGCCTCAGCAGCAACAGCTCCTCGCGCAACCCTGAGCCACAACCACCTCCACTTCCGCCTCCCGGCCGCCGTCGCTGACCCACGGGGGCACGCATGCGCAGACCAGCGCGCGCGCCGATTGGCTGGGGTGGCAGCCGCGTGACTGGCGTAGCAACGTGGAGGTGAGCCTGAACTCCTTTAGACCGTGTTTCGGAGGGGTCGGGAAGGAGAGACGTTGCGGGCAGTGTGCATATCAGTCAGGCCGGTCGGTGCGTTTGCGCCCAGGCCCGAGTTAACCTGCCCTAGAGGCCTTGCTTGGCCCACTGAAGCTGACGGCGAGGGGTCCCGGGTTCCGCTAGGTCTCCTAATTGTCCGAGAAATCCGCGCTGTGCGGAGGCGCTTGCCTCTTTTTGCCGCATTTGATCGCTAGCTCTAGCTGTAGGCGGAGTTGCTTTGTGTCATCCTCACTTTACGGATAGGTACGATTAGACCCAGGTGAATCCGCCTCTCTGAGGGCCCTGGGGGAGTAAGGACTCGACTGCAGTGTTTCTGTTAGGTAGGGCGGTGGTCTGGTTAAGCGCACAATGCTGCAGATAGATCTGGATCCTGCTCCCCGCCCCGTCACTTCACAAACTTTTACTGTTTACTGAGAGCCTAGGCATTCATTGTTGGGGTGGTGGGAATAAATCGGTGAATAAGATAAACACCCAGTTCCTGTTCTTGTGGAGTCGTTCTTGATCACCACTTTCATGACCTTGAGCTAAGTTTTGTGTAAAATTGGAGTCATATCCTCATAAAGCTGAGAGGATGAAATGAATAGAGCCTGTGACTATATCAGCTTTTCTGAGAGTCAACATTCTTTCCAGTATGTCAGATTGCCTTTGGCATGTAGATATTGAGAACCACATCCATATATGGCATATGACCAAATGCTATTCTAGGTATATGCTATAATGATATCTGGATGTCACAGCACATCCTGGACATGTGTAGGTATCTAGACTATATATGCATATAACATGTCCACATGATAATATGTGTATGTATACTTTGTGAATGTACCCTGTGAAATATGTTTCAGTAGACATAGTTTATATTAGGGTTTCTCAATCTCTACATTATTGACATTTTGGGTCCTGATAGTTCTTTGGGGTGTTAAGCAGCATCCTTAGCCTGACCCACTAGATACCAGTGGCACTCCCCAAGTGATGACAACCAAAAATGTCTCCAGACATTGCCAAAGATCCTCTTGGGGGCCAAAATTGACTTTGTTGAGAATCATTGGTTTGTGTGAAAATACATATGCCACATGCACCACAGTACATGTATATAACATGAGACCTCATGTGACCATTTTATAGTATATTTGATGATGTGCCAGGTACTAACTTGAGTGCTTTACACACTTTATCTCATGCAGTAGTAACAACAACTTTATGAGACAGGAACTATAATTAGTCTCATTTTACAGAGGAGGAACCCAAAGTTCAGAGAGAGAGGGAGTTACTTGCTCAGGGTCTCACACTTAGTAAGTGACAGAGCTAGAATCTGAACCTAGGCAATCCGATTTCAGAGTCAACATTCAATCTCTGCTACACATCTCCTTAAGATATGACAATACACACTATACGTGCATATTTATGGCAGCATAGTTTAGGTAGCATATCTATATTACACTAATCTCATTCTGAGAGGCAGAGAGAAGACAGATATTCTTATGGTACAGAAAGAATGATGCCAGTTCCAGAGAACTAGAATTGTTAGCTACAGATGGGCAAGTTGGTCTTGTTACAGTTCTGAGGCTGGCAACCACTAAACCAGTTCCCCTGTTTTCCTCCATTTTCTGATTCATTCAGTTTATTCATCTTTCCAACTCATTTATACTGAGCACCTGCTGTGTGTCTAGAGTCTGTGCTAGGCCCTAGGGGATGAATAGATACAAAGATAAGTCCTTGTTTTAAGGAGTTTACAATTAAAGGAGCAGATAAACATGAAAATATTTTCTGTGTACTGGGGTAACTGTTCTAGTGCAGGTATGGAGAAGAAGCAATGGAAGTGAAAAATAAAAAGTAACATAGTCTGCCTGGAAAAAGAAAGAAAAGCCTCTCCAGAGGTAAAGCTGAGGCTGTAAGGTAACGTAAATGGAAGTTCATCAGGCCCATAAAGCAGGAAAGGTGGTCTAGTCATTGCATGTGGCGTGTACCGTCACCTGGAGATAGGAAAAATCACAGCATTTTACTGCTCTGAAGAAAGCACTGGGAAGTGGCTAGAACAGAGCCATCATCTGTAGATGGAAAGAAGGAGCAAGCTAGTTTTGGGAGCATTGCCCACTCATCCGTTAGTGGGAGTTTGTGGAGGACAGTGTCCTCAATGAGGATGAAAGCCCTTCAGACCCCAAAGACACTTTTCATCTCTGTTAAACTCTCACACACACTGTGTTGATGCTTTTAGGAGCCTGTAAATAAATTTCTCCTTTCATCATAAACTTTGGCCTTGGCATAGGAACCTAAAACTGAAAATGCAAATCAACCTCTAAAGTTTTCATTTTAAATTTGACTCCCCAATTCAGCAAAATTCCAATTACACAAGAAACGCGTATCATCCTGAAGTTTAACTACTTAAGCATCCTTTCTTCAGATTCTTAGTTTATTGAATCCTCAATAGTGGCACTGCTTTGACTCTCATGAACTCGTAGGTTGTCTTACCAACCTGTTTTGCTCTAACCTGATTTTTGGTAAGCTTTTTTCACTAAAGAAATCACATGAAAAGCTTAAGGATTTTCATGAGGAACTGACTGCAAATAGAATTTGTTTTAATTATTTTTCTCCCCAGCTCTTTATTTCAAACCTAAAGAAAAGTTGAAAGAGTGGGTAATGATCTCTCATTTACCCTTCATCATGTATCTTTCACTTAGATTGCCTAATTAACATTTGCCATATTTGGTTATTTCTCTCCATGTGTCTATAGGTATATATATGTATATATGTATGTGTAGGTTGTGTATATGTTTGTTTCCTGAACCTTTTGAAAATAAGTTTAAAAAAGAGGCAATGGAGTACAGTTAGGAGGCCATCGCAGTAATCTGGAGGGATGATGTGTGATGGTGACATCATAAGTGCTGGGAGAAGGTGAGTACAGGGCGTGTTGGGAATATACAGGAGCCAAAAGAAGTTTCAGGAAGGAAGTGACAGGTAAACTGCCACCTAAAGGGCAGTTTGGAATTAGCCAGGTAACAGGTGGAAGGGAGCATCCCAGGCCAAGGAAGTAGTATATGAAAGGCCTGGTAACAGAAAGAGAACCTCTGTCTGAGGAAGCTACATGTAGATTTGTGTGTCTAGATCATCCAGGTTAGAGGTGTGAAAAGCAGGGGAGGCATATCTTAAAGGTCCTTTTCAGTCAAGTTAAGGAAGTTTATCTTGAGGGCAATGGGGAGCCATGGAAGGTTTTAAATGGGGTTAGGATGTGATCAAATTTGCATTTTTGAAAGATTACTGTGGTTGAAGAGTGAAGAAAGAAGGAGAAGGAGGTTCAAGAGGAGGCAAGAGGGCCATTTAGGAGGCTAATGCAATAATCTGTGGGCGAGATAATGGCAGTGAGAGTGGCGAGAGTTAGTGGAGATTTTTAGGAGGAAGAACTGACAACACAGCAACTGGAGTTGAGGAGGCTGGGTGGAGGACTGAGAGAAGTCAGATGAATTCCGGTTTCCTAGCCTGGTCAACTAGGTGAATGCTGGAGCCCTTTACTGAACTAAGGTACCCAGCAAAAGGAGTAATCGGGAGGGCAGAGACACTGAGTTTAGTTCTGGTTGTGGTTTGAAGCGTTTTTGGAGATCAGTGGGGCTGTCCAGTTGGCACCCCTGAGCTCCAGGATGGAGGTCTAGATCAGAGGCAGCGAAGGCAAACCGTGCACTTTGCCTTCTCACGCAGCCTTGGCCTCAACATGTGCATAAGGCGGCTTTTCCAGTCCTCCCATCTCCAGAGGGCATGGAGGGCAGCCTTCCTGAAACACAACCAGTGCAGGCACCAGGAAGCCCTGCGATGGACACATTCTGGACGCAGCCCCTACAGAGCCGTGATTTTTGAGGTGGGCGGAGTTCTCATTCCTTCTCCAGGAAGAGTGGCTGCAGGTGAGCTCTTCATTTTATTTCATTTTTTGAGACCAGGGTTGGGGTGGGGGAACGGAGGGTGGTAGAGGGGAGACAGAGAGGAATATTTGGGCAACAGTGTGTCCCAGCGAGTAATATTCTGGCTCTTGAATCAAATTTCAAGCACCACTTAGTGGCTGAGTATCTTGGGCAAATTATTCAATTTCTCCAAGTCTCAGTTTCCTCATCATTAAATTAGGGCTAATAACAGTCCCTGCCGCTTTGGGGGTTGAGGAGAGTGAAATGAGAATCCATGGAAAGCACTTGCTCAGCACAGGGAATGCTCATCTTAAATTCTCAATAAGCGATAAAACTATCATTGTTATTGTTACTGGTAGAATTTAACTCCCTTTCCCTGAGAACTGCTACTTTTGAAATTTTGAATGCTGAAATTCCCCCACCTTTGATCACAATCTGCCCTCTTCTACCAACCTCACTCTAAACCAGGGGTCCCCAACCCACTGGTCCACAGCCTGTTAAGAACTGTGGGCCGCACAGCACAGCAGGAGGTGAGCAGCGGTGAGCCAGCGAAGCTTCATCTGTATTTGCACCCTCATCTGAATTTGCAGCCGCTCCCCAGCACTAGCATCGCTGCCTCAACTCCACCTTAGATCATCAGGCATTAGATTCTCATAGGAGCACCAGTCCCTGGTGCCACAAAGGCTGGAGACCGCTGCTGTAAACCTACATGATAAAACCTCTAGCCTCTAATCCTTTATCAGCTCCTCCCAGTTTTACATTTCCTACTCAACTGACAAGCTTGGTTAGTTTTGGCTACAGGTGTTGGAAAGTCAAAAAAAACAGTGACTGAAACAAGATATAAGTTTATTTCTTTTGCACATGAAAGGCCTGGCATGTGGTCTGGGGCCAGTATGTTTTCTATGACATCAGGGACTCAGGCTCTTTCTGTTGGATTGCTCTGCAGTGAGTACTCTTCATTTCCGGTTTCACCTCATTGTCTGTCTTGGCTGCTTCACCTCCAGCCATTACATTCTCATTCCAGCCAGCAGGAAGGAAATAGGGCCAAACAGCTGTCCCCATCCTTTTGACTTACTATGGTGGCTGGTTGAGCAATTCTCCATGGCAGATCAACTCAAGTACAGGTTTTCTATCCTCCTGGGCCTCTCTATTCTTCCACTCACATTCCTTTGCTTTTACCACAGGGCCATTCCAAACTGCCCTGCGAGTCTTCATAGCCCCGACCCCAAACCTTCACACGTGGCAGACAGCTGAATCCCCTCTTTTACAGAGAACATAAAGATTACTGAGGAGGAATTTTCTTGACTTTCTTCAGAATATCTTGAGAACATATTCACTTTTGTCCCCTGCATCCAGTCCTTGAGTGCCTGAATTTTGTCTCTTAGGTTAAATCTGAAAGCTTTTGCCTGGTATTCAAGGCCTCTCACAGTCAGCCCTCGTGTCCTTCTGTAAATCGTTTTTCACCGTGTGTCCACATTTCAGCTGCCGTAGACTACTTGATATTCTCAAAACTTGCCAAACACATTTATAGTCCTGTGCCTTTGCAAGTTCTATTCCTTCTGCTGGCGGCTACCCTTCCCAGCCACCTCTGCCTACTCAGATCCTACTCATATTTTTAATGACAAGCTAAATGGTCTATTATTCAGCTCAGGGCACTCTTTTGAGCACTCAATAAATCTTGTGGCTGTCATAAGCAAATACTAAAATTAAGATCATCTCAAATACCATACTTTTAATATTTTTTGTACATTTAAGCCAGAGGTCAGTCAGTTACGGCCTGTGGGCCAAATCTGGGCTGCTGGTATATGGCTTTGTATGGCTCGTCAGCCAAGGATGGTTTTTATGGTTTGAATAGTTGAAAAATGTCAAAACAAGACTATTTTGTGACATGTGAAAACTATACAAAATTTAAATTTGTGTCCATGAAAATGAAGTTTTTTTTGGAACACAACCATGCCCATTTGTTTACATTCTGTCCATGTCTGGCCCTTTTCAGCAAGTTTGCCAACTCCTGATGTAAGCTACTAGTTTATTATTAAATCAGCACACACATGACAAAAAACCCAGAGTACAGCCCAAACACCTTAGCATTCTAGTCAGTTAGTATAATGTGATCATGTTTGTCAGTGTGATGGATGTAAATGCTATTTCTGTGGGCTTTTTTTCCCTTCTATGTTATTTCAATATTCGGGTTGAGCTTTTTTTTTTCTTTTTGGTATATTTATTGGTCATTCAGTTTTCCCTTTCTGTGAATTGTTCATTTTTGTTGATTTCAAATAATAACTTTTTTTTGTCTACTATATCACTTGCAAATATTTTCTCTCTTCTGTATTTTGTCTTTTATTCATAATGCTTTTACCATACCAAATTTTTTTATTTTTTTGTTTTAAAAAGTTGGCACCTTTATTGCTTTGGGAGTAGGGGTAGTTAGGAGCTCTAAATGGGGCGAGTCTGCTTTCTCTTCACCATCACAGACTTATGGCTGCCCGGGTTAGCGCTGGCTCTGCGGGTAGCAGCCACCAGTGGATCCAGTCGGTATTCATTCTTGTGGATCCTGAGCCGGATGCCTCTGAGGGATGCCTGAGCGTTTTTGTTAATGGCAGGCCATGCATAGGAGGTGGTTGGCTTTCCTTGGCCAGATTTCTGCTTCGTGACACCCACCACACCTTTGCTGTCAGCCGCCAGCAACACGCCCACAGTCTTGTGGTGAATCAGCCCGCTATTGGGGTCAGGTGCTGTACGTCTGTTTGTCCCTCTTGATCAGGAAGCTGGAGCAGTTCCGCACACCACCTCTTGTAGGTGTGTGGACCTGGTGTCAGCCCCTCTCAGTGTGGAGGCTGAAGATGGAAAGAGCCAAACTTTTCATTTTTGTTGTTACCAAAATCATCTGTTTTTCTTTATGGCTTGAGCTTGATGAAAGTGTTTTCTTCTTCAAGTTCATAAAGATGTTCTGTATTGTTTTTTAAGTTTTAGAGTTTCCTTTTTCTGATTTGGGTATTTAATCTGTTGGGAATTTATTTCTTGATGGTGTGAAATAGGGATTTAATTTTTTTCCATATTGAAACTCAGTTATGCCTACCTTAGTTATTGAATAGTCTGTGCTAAAGGTGCATAAAACACAAAGCTGTCTTTGCCACCCTTGCCTGGTTGGCTCCAGCCTTCATTGGTTATCATTGTGAAAAATTTTGTATTTGTCCTTTAAAAAAATGCCTAAATACATATGTGAGAGTAAGTGTATGGTGTGTGTGTAGAACACGTATACACAAATTGGATCATATTCTCCAAACCGTTCCACACCTTTTTTTTTTTTTTTTTGACTCAGTAGATTATCTTGACGACTTTTTACATCAGTAGGCATAGGTCTGGTTCAGGGGTTAGCAAACATTTTTTATCAAGGGCTAGATAGGCTTTGCAAGCAATATGTCTCTGTCACAACTCTTCAGCTCCACTGTTGTAAGGAGAAAGCAACAGTAGACAATAGTAAAGGAATAGTTGTGGTTGTGTTCCAATAAAACTTTATTTACAAAAACAGATGGAGACAGATTTGGTCCCTAGGCCATATTTTATAGACCCTTGGTCTAGTTTATACATTTTAACATCTGTGTGATATTCCATTATATTGAGCTACCATAGTTGACTTAACAGGCCCTTTATTAACATACATTTACGTTTCTAGTTCTTTTTTCAAAAAAGCAACTCTGTACAAACAGCTTTGTACATAATCTTTGCTTACTTTTATAAATATATCTGTGGGAGAAATTCCTAGAAATAGAATTACTGTATCAAATATATGTGCATTTAAAATTTTGCTCTCCGTGGAGGTCGTACTTGTTTACATTTCCATCAGCAGTGCATGAGAGTGCCAGTTTCCTTATGTGTTTGCCAACTCTGAGACCATAAAAAATGCTATATGCTTTAGTTCTAAAATTAAAGAAGTATTACTATTTGGATTGAGTTATAAAAACCTTGCTGTTCTCAAAAGACATACAGCAAATTGATAACATTGTTTATTTCTGAAGAATGGGATTGCTTGTCATTTTATTTTCCTTTTTATACCTTCCTACATTGTCTGAAATATTTTCAATGCATAGTCACTACTTTATCAAAACAAAAGATATTCGTAAAGTATATTGTGTCTTAGATATAATTATGAATGCTATGTATATTTTTGCCCCATAGCAGCTGTATTATAGAAAGAAAAATCAACCTTGTACAAGAACAAGCAGCCCTATCCAAATGTTTCTAGTATACACAAATGCTGATCCATCCATTCTTAGCTCTTTGTGAATAGAAATTTTCTTCTTTATTTTATAAAGGCAGCATCCCCCAAGTGAATGTTTCAGTGTATCAGTTACAGTGCCATAAAAGATGACTAGAGTTTACAAAATTAAGGGCTTGTTTTAGAGTGCTGTCAGACTCTGGCTTATTACCTCATGTACTTCCTTCCTATGTGGCCAGGACCGTGTGAGTGACCTAATGTATATGAGCCAGCTAATGAGAGGCCAGGGAAGAAAATTTATAATGCAGTGTCCAGTCATCTCAAGCCAGGTGGTAAGGATGCGAGTCTTAGCAGCAGTATCCCCTCCGTCACACAAATTAGCATCGCTATTCCCTCGGAGATCTAAGGCTGAGATTTTGTATTTCCTGAATTTCTCCGAATTCCCAATAGAACGCACTTGACACCACAGCGATGTCACGGGAACTGGTATGGTAATTCCCCTAATCTCCCTGAACCCCAGCCATTTGCTGATGTATTCCACTTATTGAATATTGTATTTCACTTCCTATAGAATGGGAGGTACAAAATCACATCCCTTCTGGAACTATATTGAAGGCCTTCATCTCAGGTGGTGAAAATGGGCTCTGGATGAAATTTATGAGAGGAGAGACAACAAAAGAGGATTTCTTACAAGAATTTGGGAGACTCTGCTCTGAAATTGTGAGTGATAAACCTACTTGAATTTCCATATTCTTTTTGCCTAGAGTAGTGGCTCTAACGCTCATTCATATTTATTAAACTGCAAATAAAAGTGAAAGTCTACTAATCCATTATAAGTTTTTAAGCTATTTCTTCCATTCCTGGGCACTCAACTTTAACTGCATATATGAATAAGTAAAATTGTTCTTTACTAAGTTCCTCCGTCAGCTATCATTCATCTGAAATGGGAGCTGTCTGATATATGGCCTTGAGCAGAAAGCTTATTTAAGGCAATGATATTGAGCCTTTTCACTGTACTATGCATTTTTCTAAGCTCTTTATGTTAACTCATATAGCCTTCACAGTAACCCTGCTAAAATAAAATTTAAACTATAGTAAGTAAAGTTCTGTGGATGGATGGTGGCGATGGCTGTACAACAAGGAATGCATTTAATGACACTCAACTGTACACTTGAAGTTGTTAAAATAGTACATTTAATGTTATATATATTTTACCACAATTATGTGTATGCGTGTGTGCGCGTGCACACATACACACACACACACACACACACACACACAATCTTAAAAACAATATGCTAAGTGAAAGAAAAAGCCAGTCAAAAAAGACCATGTATTGCTACATATTGTATGATTCCATTTACATGAAATGTCCAGAATAGGTAAATCTGTAAGAAACAAAGTAGATAAGTGATTTTCTAGGACTGAGAGTATCATGAGGGGTGGTGGAGAGTGACTGCTGATGGGTATTGGGTGTCTTTTCAGGGTGATAAAACTGTTCTAAAATTGATTGTGGTGATGGTTGCACAACTTCATGAATATAATAAAAACCATTGAATTTTACAGTGTAAGTGCGTGAATTATATGGTACGTGAATTATATTTTAACAAAGCTGTTATAAAATGCATGCATGTATATGTGTGTGTATAAAGTAGCAGACTTGCTTTTGCAGATTTAAAACAGAGAGTTTTCAAAACCCACACAGATTGAATTTAAAAGCAAATAATTGATCAGAAATTAAAGTTCATCATGGTGATGCTGAGGCAATATGAAATCATTAAATGGCTTCTGGATGATTAAAAATTAAATGACATCTGCTTAATATACTTTTAGAGTTTAATGTAGCCTCTTTTGGTATCCTGCTACTTTTTGAAATTGATAAACTATGAGTGTAATAAAGAGCTCATTTAAGTGGAATATTGATAGAAATAGCTCCATTCCCTAACCATTGTAACCCTAATTCTAAGTCACTTTTTATAACCTTGTATGTAAAGTTCTATACTATGGCCAGGGGAGAGGATTCCTTTAGACACCAAACCAAAGGCCAGGCAGGGCTTTTACAGCCAGGCAGCAGTTGGAAGCTGGGAATATGTATTTTCCTCTGTTTTTTCTCTTAGTAAGCTGTTTTTACTCTTAATGATTGCTGGTTCTCCTGTCTCCTCCCCCATTCTTAGTCAAAGACTTCTGTGCCTGTGGACTCCTTTTTCTCTGTGCTGACCAGCAAGGAAGTGGCGAAGCAGTTCCCAGTGATGACTGAGGCCATAACTCGCATTCGGGCGAAAGGCCTAAAGACTGCAGTCTTGAGCAATAATTTTTATCTATCCAATGGGAAAAGCTTTTTGCCCCTGGACCGGAAACAGTTTGATGTGGTAAGCTTGAAGTGATCCCGAACAATGGTCAAAACCGAGTCTGTACTTCAGGGTACAATAGTTAGCTGCCTTTTAGCAGGTCTGAATGAACGAGTTTTTTATTCAGTCACATATCTGTGTTAGGTTTAGAAATAACAGGTTGAAAAGAGGACTTAAAATATCACTGAGCTCTTAGCAAGGCCAGACATTTATGAAATTTGTTAACTGGTTGAAACCTCAGCTTACAAACTCTCTTATATTCTAAATTTGAACCATAGTCATCATATAACACACTCACTTCCATCAGCCCTCACATCTTAATGGGCCCTTTGACCTTTTTTCTTCAAAGACCAGCCACATTGCCTTCTATGTCTATGTCATTAATCCTTAGACCAGCCCTGTTCAATAAAGCTTATTGCAATAATGGAAATGAACAATATGGTTGTGACTAGTAACATATGGCTGTTAAGCACTTGAAATGTGGCTAGTGCCACTGAGGAACTGAATTTTATTTCCTTTTCATTAATTTAAATGTAAATAATCACATTATGTCTAATGGCTATTGTACTGAACAACGCATGCAGTGTTAGACCGCTAAAGTACCCTGAGAATATACTGAGTTGAGATAATGGTCTTCTATGAAGGATTCCCGTTTCCCTAAGAGAAGATAGATCATTATCCTGGGATAAATATGAATTATTGATATATGACTTGCTTAAACTTCATTCAGGCAGAAAACGGATTCAGTTGAGCTGTTACTGTGTGCCAGGTACTGGCTAGGTGTGAAGGGATACTGAACATGTTGACTGTGAGAGATTATTCCACCCCCTGGAATACACACTCACTACATTTCAAGTGCTTAGTCACCACATGTGGCTAATGGCTACTATACTGGAGCTATAAGATTTCCATCATTGTAGAAAGTTCTTTTGGATAGTGCTATTTTAGAACATAAAATTCAGTAGAATCAACAGGCAGAAGTTCAGAGCACAAGTGTTGGAAGTTAACCTCTCAACCTAATTCTGTTTTCACTGTCTACCTTTTCCCCGCTCCTTAAAGGAAGCCTAGCAAAGACAGAGTTCTCTCCCCTCTGGACACTTTGCCTGGCTCCTTACCTGCTTGGATTGCTGTTTTCTCCACTCTTCCACGATGTGGCCCTCCTCCAGGCTCCATCCCTTCTCTTCCAAAGTGCTCAGGGACCTTGGCCAGATTTTAATCCTGTCTCCGCAGCTTGTGATCTTGGTGACCATGGCTGGTAGCCTTGTTTCCCTGAACCTCAATCTCCTCACCTGTAATACAGAAATAGCAATTTCTTTGTTGTAGTTAGTTGTGTGGATCCCAGGAGATAATGCATGCAAAGCACTCCGCAAAGTGCCTGGCAAATAGTTAAGTATTCAATACACTGCGATTATTTTTAGAGATCCCTTCCATCAAGTGCGGCTTCATCTAGACAAATTAAGTTGGCCAAGCTCACACCAGGCCCTTCCACTAGAAGTTATGGTTTAAAAGATCTGCGAGCTTCTTTAAAACAATGGACTTGTTTATTCAGACCTCACTGGCTCTCTGGCGTGTGCCTTCCAGCAGCTTTTCTAATGGGTGTTCATATTCTAGGTCTGCAGGAGACCTGGAGTTTTAAAAATCCATTTCCTCAAGAGCAAGGGTTTAGGTGTTTGTTCTCTAAAGCTATAAGAAAAAAAATTTTTTTTTTGATAGAGGTAAAGATAGTGTAACCACTGCTGTGATCTCTGTCAACCTTGGAGGCTTCAACCAACGTTAGAGGAGTCTGTCTCTGCTGAGTTGTATGTGGCTTTCTAAAAAGCATTTCATCTAATTTTCTTAATTAAAATTTTACATTATTTTTTATTGTAAAATAACACATTATATAAAATGTATAATCTTAACTATTTTTAAGTGTTAAATGTATTCAGATTGTTGTGAAACCAATCTCTAGAACTTTTTCATCAGGGAGAACAGAAAGAGAAGGGCAGGGATTTTATCAAACTTAAATCTTAAGAATTTTTTTAACTTTCCCCAGATGTAATCACCTATGAGAAGAGATGTCTGTTTGTCAGAGCTTGGTCCCATCCTCTGGCTCCCGGGCCTCTCTCATCTTGTTCCAGCTGGTACCACCTTGCAGCGTCTCTGCAGCCCAATACATTGATCGCTGTCTGTAACACCCAGCTTCCTTGCTACCTCTACCAACATTTCCTATAGGAGCTTCTTTGTCTTCTTTTAGGATGTGAAGGTCCTCAGGAGACCAGGAAGAGTAGGTAGAGAGGTCCAGGACATTGATTTACCAGAAAGCGCTGTTCTCACACAACTCTGAATAATGCCAACATGGAGTAGAGTTTGTCCTTGGTCTTGGAGAGAGGGTCATTCCAGGAGAGAGCCAGGGATTTATTTCTATTCTTAGGGCAGACCCGAGGCTATGGCTATAGGCTGCTATGGTCATCTGAGGCGCACTTTATAGGAGATTAAGCCCTGGGGACATTGTAAGAGGACTTTCATGGAGTTGCTGGATGGGAGATGGCCTAACACTAGGTTGGCTTTTTCAGGGTTCTCTTGAACACTCAGCAGCTCCCCTGGTTCCAGATCAGATACACAGTTAAAGCAAAGCCGTCAAGATACAGGAAGCTCTTGCAAGAAAGGAAATGTCTTTGCCACTCTCTTTGGTGTCAGCCCTCCTATGGGGTTTATCTGTATAAATTGAGTATGGCCGTTTTTTAACTTCTGAAATATAGATATTTCGTTTATAACAGTAAACAGTGCTTGATTTCTGGAAGAGGAAAGGTGAAATACTTCCCCTAAGCTGAAATGTACAGCTTTTCCTCTGCTCAGTGTAGCCACAATATCTTACATCAGCAAAATGCTTTGTCATTTTGGAACTCATTCAAGCTTTGCCTCAACCATTAAGGTAGGTAAGATGGCTATTAGTGTTCTCATTTTACCAATGATGAAACCTGTTCGCAGAAAGTCACTGTATCTGAACCTGAACTTCAGTTTTCTGAGTTTGCCTCCAGGTTGTAACCCACTATTTCCAGATTACTCAAATTATAAAAGCAACATCATTTCCTATCATAATGCTCTTAAGTTACCTGTTACAAATTTCAACTGTCCTCCTCCGCTCTTCTTTTAAAAAAAATATGCCAGTGTGCATGTGGGAGCAACACTTTTAGAGACATTTCTCTCTCATTCCTGTCCCTTTCTCAGGTCGTGGAGTCCTGCCTGGAAGGTGTCTGTAAGCCGGACCCCAGGATTTACAAGCTGTGCCTGGAGCGTCTCAGCCTGCAGCCTTCTGAGTCCATCTTTCTCGACAATCGTGAACAAAATCTCAAAGCAGCTGCCAGGCTTGGTCTTCACACCATTAAGGTAATGGCCACTGTTTTTTGAACCCCTACTGTGTGCCAGGCCCAAGTGTAAGCATTTCTATGCTGTCCTCTTCCATTCATATTTGTAGCTGCCTTTAGTGGTTTTCTACCACGTTGTCATAGTGTTTTTATTATTATTATTATTATTATTATTATTATTATTATTAATTATGATATCTGAGTGACTACCTGCTTGTATTTTCAATGGGAAGTAAGACAGACGTGTACTAAGAAGGCAGCTCAAGAAGCATTACAGAAGGAGATGGCTGGCAGGCTTTAGGCCTTTGGGAGGGCTGTCAGGTTGCTTTGGTGATGCTCTTCTGGGTGCGAATCCAGCAGCCACCAGCCAAAAGACCACCCCAGGCCATAGCTGTGAACAGGAGAAGCCACACCACACAAAGGGGTTCTCTGTCCAGCTTCCACGTTTGAGTTTTCACCATGAAGCTGACAGGCCCACAGGGACAGAGTGGATGCTGCAGCCCAGTATTCTGCCATCCTGGCATGAGGGAGTATCCTGGACTCTTCCCAGCAGATAGAAAGAGTAATGTGGTTAGGAATTAAATGGAAGAGGAAACGCAGTCTGCATCTTCCTCATTAGCTGAATACCTTGATTTCAAAGTCTTTACTAAGAAAACTGACTTCTTGGATATTTCCCTCTAAAAACTACCCTCTTAGAGAGGAGAGAGAGGCAGGGTTGACTGGTGGCAAGTTCAATATTTTCTTTAAAACCAGGTGAATGATCCAGAGACTGCAGTAAAGGAATTAGAAACTCTTTTGGGTTTTACGTTGAGAACGGTTATCCCAAACACCCGCCCTGTGAGAGAGACAATGGAAATTCCGAAAGATTCCTTGGAGAAGTACCTCAAAGACTTACTGGGGACCCAAACTACAGGTATTTAAGTTTTTGCATTTTTCTAACTCTTTCCCAGTCTAGGCTTTCAGTCTGGTTCTCACTTGCAAACCCAACAGAATGTGCTGGAGACAAAGAGGCAATGTGGTGAGGAAAACAGCCGTTGGGCCCAGTGGACCCGAGTGCTGCTTTCAGTTTTGCGTGGGGAAAAGCATTAACTTCCTTGTTTCTGGATCCCCACCTGAGGGCGTGGCGTGGCAGCAGTCACTGCAAACGACTGTCACTGTCACTGGCTGTCAGGGTCCAGGAGAGGGACCTGCCGGCTGCAGTATGTGCCCCGGGGGAGTTTGAGTGTTTCTCATTTTTTAGAGATGACAGCCTGTTTGTAAAGGTCACTTAAAAGTTGCATGAATATAAAACTAATTTAATTTTATTAATCAATGTCACCCCAATAATTTTTAATAAAAAAATAAATAGGATTTTTTTCTAGAAATAAAATGTGACAAGTTGTCTCCATCTCTTTAAAGGTCCCACCCTTTTTCTCACATTCCACCCTGAGAAATCAGGTGCCTCTTGAGCTATTAAGATATTTCTTCCTGGTAATAGAGTTTCATCTCACCCATTTATTTAATCCTTGAAAAAGTCTTTTTGTATGGAATTTCATGTTACAATGTTTTCTGGTGATTAGAGTATTCTTAGTGCTTCTACAAAGTTGAGGGGGTCCTTCCTCCCATCCAAGTACTGACCAGGCCTGACCCTGCTTAGCTTCTGAGATCAGAATGAGATCAGGTGCATTCACTGTGGTACAGCTGTAGACTGAGTGGCCCTCGCTGACCAAGCCAGATAACTCAGGCAAACACACTCCCATTTCCTGCTCTTCTGACCAAGTGAAATGAATCTGTGTCCAGAGTTCAGTCTTATTATGAAGCTGAGGGCTAATTAGGATGTTTCTGTAAGGCAGCCAAGGAATTCAGCCTACTGGGGTGGGAAATCGCATCTCATGAAAGCAGCTTTGGCTCAAGCTGTAGGCCTCTGCATAGCTCGTTTCAGCTGTCACGCCAGTGTCAGACGTGGTTTGGCTGAGTATGGGCGAAGAGATGCACAAGGGCACTTTTCATCCTCAGGCTTAAAGCATTCCATTTAGCAAGATGGGTTGCCATGACTGTGCTTGTGGTTGATAAACAGAACTAAAATGCTTTTCTTCAGAGTAGGAGTTGGCAAGAAGGACAAAATTAGACACCCATGCAAAGTGAGAATATTATTGTCGTGTAAATCCAGTGGCCTTTGCCACACTGTAACAGCATGTGATTCTGGACCCGAGCAAGTGGGTTATGCCTAGGTCTCAACCACTTTTGGTACCCAGGGACGAGGTGCTTGTTTTACAGTGCATCCCAAATCAGGATGTTCTGCATCCCAGATGCTGAACTCATTAGAAAGAAAGAACGTCTTTTAGGTCTGTCTTCCAGAGCTGGTTTGAGTTTTCTTTTATTTCCAAACTTGCAGGCCCATTGGAACTACTTCAGTTTGATCACAGGCTGTCCAGTCCAACTTACTACATCAGGCTGGCTGACTATCAGCTGCTTCTAAGAAAGAAACCCCCGGGGACCCTCCTTCCACCCGCCTGCACAGTAGAGAGAGAGTTCAGGTAAATTCCCAGGGCCCAGGGCATACTTGTACCCCTTGCCCCTGCAGCGCAGCCCCTGAGCAGACAAGTCAGCACTCCATCGAGTGCCCTGAGACCTTTAAAACTACAACTATGACTCTCCAAAATTGTTTCAAATAAGAACATGTAACCTGATTTTATTCATAAGTTTGTTTTCTTTACCTAAATCTGTAGAAGAGAATTTTTTTAGAACTTCTAGATGCAAAAGGCATTATTGAGATATTCTTTTTTCTCACCCTTTAGTCTTAAAGACTAAGACCTTTAGTCTTAACATCAATGTATGAGTGGGGCTGTAACCCAGCAAGCGTGGCCGTGAGTTGATGGTTGTGGAAACTGGGTACACGGGAGTTTTTTTATATGAATCTATCTACATATACATATATATGTTTGAAAAATTTTCATAGTAAAATGTTTAAAAGAATAAATGTATTACAGCTCATTCCAAATAAAGTGGCTTCCTTTGTGAACAGGAAAATTTAAACATGGTTGAAAAAAAAAAATGAGCTGCAAATGTCTTGGAAGTAAGTACTGAAGCGACAAATGGGCTCTGGGGTGGGACTTCCTCTCTGGAAGACTTTTGCTTCCTCCTTCCTTCCAGCCCATTGTGCTCTGAAGAAGGAAAGTTGCAGAGAGTAGTGGGGACAATGCGATTTTGGCTCCTGACCCTTTCTCGTTCTTTCTTTACTGTCTCCTCCGGACTTTTGGTTCCTGAAATTTGACTTCTCCAAGTGTTGCAGGGACCGATGACTGATGATTATGAAGCCTTAGGGGTTTATCAGAGGAGAAAACCTATAGCTATTTCTGAATATATGTATATATGCCCATGTAATAGCAGATATGTATTTATGAAAGAGACCCTAAAATATAAAACTACCACTCACTCTGTCTTATGCATCCTGCTTGCCAACTCTCTGACCATTCCCAGAGGTACTGAGGAATTTTGGAGTGCTAGAGTGACATTCCAAAAATCCAGGAATGCACAGAATTTCCATTTTAGTAAAGGAATAAAGTATGCATTTGAAAATGAAACCTAATATGGTATCTGTTTATGAAATGCCAAATGTAAATTTGAACAACTATTTTAGAAAACAGTATGACACAATTTCTTAAAAACTTCAGAGTAGTCATACTTTTAGACTTTATAATTCCAATTAGGAGATCTCTCTTAAATAGAGGAAAAAACCATATGCATTAATATGCTCACTACTGTGTTGTTTATAATAAAATTGGAAACACTCTAAAGTTATAATAATTGGGAAATGATTAAAAGTAAACCTTGGTATATCTAGTTGTTGAAATAACAACAGTAATAATAACAGCTAACATTTACTGAGTGTTTAGTATCTTCTAGGACTATAATAAATGCTTTGAATTGTTAACTCACAACAACTCTGTGTGTTACTATTATGATCCCCATTTTACAGATGAAGAAAGTGAGGCTTAGAGAGGTGTGTGAGTGATGGAGTCTGGCTTCACATCCAGGGGCAGTGGCATTCCATAGCTCAGCCTTAATGATCATGCTATTATTGTAGCCAATGAAAGTATACCTATAATAACATAAAAATGTGTATGATAAAATTGTAATAAAAAACAGATACAAACTATAGTATTATATTAACTTTTTTTTTTAAGGCTTATGCATTGAAACAAAAAACGCTGAAAAGGAGGAAACTACAGTGTTTACTATGGTCACATTTGGGCAGCATGTTAGTATTTGTCTTCAGCTGCAAGTGACAGAAAGCTGCTTAGCCTGGCTTAAGTATAAAAAAGGAGGAGAGGTGACAAACTTTATTGGCTTCATAATTTAAATCTTGCAGGCATGGCTGGATTCAGGTGCCCAAATAATGTCACCAGGACCCATTTATTCTCTCTTTTCATCTTACAACCTTTCTTTCCTTGATAACTCTAGCATACCTCCTGAGATTGACTCATCAGCCCAGTATAGTCACAGGTTTGTCGCCGAACCAATCTCTGTGGTCAGGAGGATGTATTGTTCAGATTGGCCATATCTGGGTTTTATGCCCATCCCTGGAAATGGGTTGGGTCAGTCGCACACAAACCATGTGGACCTACACTGGGGGAGAACTGTTTCCCAAAGGAAAGTCTAGGTGGTATTATCAGAACATGAAGAGGAAAGGGAAACCAGGCAGGCAAAAGCGGGAGCCAATTATTGGTGGTGATAAGACTGAGTAATTAATTTTGTTTAAAATTTAAAAAAATTTCTTCGCTACATGTTTCAGAAAATTTACCAGTAAAACTATTGGGACCTGGTGTTTTCTTTAGGAAAAGGTTTTTTGACTATGAATTCAATCTAATGAATATTAGGTTATTCAGATATTTCATCTTGTTTTAGTTTTGGTAAGTTGTAATTTCCAAGGAATTTGTCCATTTCATCTCAGCTATCGAATTTATTTTTCATAATATTCCTTATTATCTTTTTAATGTATGTAGGATCTATAGCGATCTCCCCTCTTTATCATTCCTTATGTTGATTGATAATTTATATTTTCTCTCTCTTTTTCTCATCTCTATATTTATCTCTGTGTCTCTATTTCTATCTCTATCTCTCATCAGTCTAGCTAGGGATTTATCAGTTGTGATCTTTGATCTTTTCAACGAACCAGTGTTTGGTTTGCTGAATTTTTCTGTTATTTGTTTTCTATTTTATTTATTTTTGCTCTTATCTTTATTCCTTCCCATCTACTTACTCTGTGTTTATTTTTACCTTCTAAGTGTAACCTTAGGCCACTGATTTAAAATCTTCCTTCTTTTCTAATATGCATATTTAAAATTATAAATTACTTTCTAAACACATCTGCATCCCACAAATTTTTACATGTTGTATTTTTATTATTATTAGTGTTTGAAATATTTCTTGATTTCCCTTGTGATTCCTTCTTTGACCCATGGTTTATATGGAAGTGTGTTTTTTAATTTCCAAATACTTGGGGTTTTCCCCCCGATTATTAATGTAGCTACACCAGCTTTTTTATGCTTACCAATTGCATGGTACTTCACCTTTCTACCTGTTTATTTTTTTCTACTTATTTTTTTTCTATCTACATTTTTATATTTAAAGTATGTCTCTTATAGACAGCATATAGTTAGATTTTGCTTTTCTACCCAATATGATAATATATATCTTTTAACTGGAACGTTTAGTCTATTAAATGTAATGTAATTATTGATAGGTTTGATTTAGGTCTATAATTTCACTATTTCTTTTCTTTGTTCCATTTTTTTGTTCTTCTTGCCTACTTTTGGGTCAAATACTTTTGAGAATTACATTTTAATTTCCGCATGTACTAATTTTTAAACCAGAGCAATAACTGTAAGAAGGTGTCATCACTTCAGCCAGCAATGATACTCGCTTTTTTGTTGTTCTGGCAGGATAATGAAAGCCCTTGCGAATGCTGGAGTACCTGTCCTCAAGGTTCTTGACCTCTGTGAAGATCCGAGGTAACGTTCAGATTTATTTTTACCATTGTATATTCAAGCTGCAGAAGAGGAAAACCAATATACTTAACTCAAATTCCAATTTGTTACAGTCAAGACAAATAAAATTTGGGTGGGAGAGAAAAGAGACTTTATAGCAACCTCCCCTAAAAGTTCACAGATCTTTAAGTTATCTCAAATGATAAAGAAATTCCTCCTTTTTCATTGGTGGTAGAGTGGTGAGCATAGCTCCCTTCCAAAGAAATGCCTGCTCTTGTGAGAATTGGCAAAAAACATCTTTTTTATCATTCAGAGAGTATGTAACCATCCAGTTTTATGTTGTTTTTTTGTTTAATTATTTTATTGTAGTCTTTTAAACCTGTTCTTAAAATGCTTTGTAATATGCTTTTTGAGTCTGTTCCTTTTTCTCTAACTTTTTAATTATGAAAATTTTAAAACATAAAGGAAAGTTGAGAGAAGTAGTATAATGAGCACCCATTTACACTTCATCTAGATTAAAATATTGTTCACATTTTGCCACATTTCCTTTCTATATTGTGTGTATGTGTGTGTATATGTATGTGTATTTTATATATAAAATAATTTTATATAAATAGTAATGATTAAATAAGAAAATAATTTATACATAATTATTTTAGAAATAAATAAGCATATTTTATATATATAAATTATTTTCAGCTGAACCTTTTGAAATAAGTTGCAGACAGCATACGTTTCCTAAGAATAAAGATATTTTCTTTCATAACCATAGCAGC
This sequence comes from Eidolon dupreanum, assembly GCA_028627145.1. Taxonomy (NCBI): domain Eukaryota; kingdom Metazoa; phylum Chordata; class Mammalia; order Chiroptera; family Pteropodidae; genus Eidolon; species Eidolon dupreanum. The sequence goes on along the minus strand of CM053510.1, from coordinate 102,899,682 downwards.
ATTATTGTGCTTAAAATAATTTACCATAATTTAATAATATAACTTAATATCTAGCCTACGTTCAAGTCAGGATAAAGTTATAATGGTAGCATTTTCAAAACAACTTTTTAGAGTAATAAACTGATTTCTAATAATGACTAAAAGATGGATTAATGACATTTCAGTGTGTCACCTTAATACTACAGAGTGGCATATGTTTCATTCATGCCACTGGATAATGATAAAAATAACATTAATAATAAGGGATATTTATTGAACCCTCATTGGAACCAGACACATATGACAAGCACTCCATATATATTCGTTCTCTTAATTCTTACAACTACCCTTTGAAGTTTTACAGATTAAAAACAAAGCTCAGAGAAGTTTAGCAAGTGCCTCACAATCACACTGCTAGGAAGGGGGAGAGGTAGGACTTAAACCTGGTTCTGTGTGACTCCAAAGCCCCCTCTCTCAGCACGCTGCTGTCCTATATTACCACACTTAAATCTGTTCTGATGGCTTCTCCAGGTGGACTCAAGAGAGAGGCATGGTGGCCAGGAAGGATGGCCAGGGCTGTGCGGATATGGGTTGGTTTGGGAAGGAGTACTTCTAACCCTGTCCTGTGTGCAGAGCCTTAAGGAAATGTCCCATATTCTGGGTCCGAACCCTTTCCCAGCACTCAGCACACACGCAGGACAGGCAGAGCAGTGCCGTGACTATCTGCAGCATTGTGAGTCACTGAAACATCCTGTCTGTGTCCCTCTCAGGGTCATTGGCACGCCCTTCTATCTGATGGAGTACTGCCCAGGCCTTATCTACAAAGACCCTTCTCTGCCAGGCTTGGAGTCCAGCCAGAGGCAGGCCATATACACTGCCATGAACAGAGTCTTGTGCAAAATTCACAGTGTGGACCTTGAGGCCGCAGGCCTAGGGGACTACGGGAAACAAGGTGAGCTTGAGGCGGCCCGCCTCTCGTGCTGAACACATCCTCACTGCTGCCTCTGCTTTCGGGACGTGCGTGGTGTCCGGCTGTTAACACACCAAGCCCAAGCGCTTGCGAAACGTGAGGTGGACTTATTAGCTGCCACTTGGAAATCCACTGTCATTCTGACAGAAATGTTGCTTACCTAGACATTTCGTCCTGGGATAAATCCCTTCAGGGACTACAGAATCATCTCTCTTCCTGCAACTTTTATCTCACTAGATTATTTAAATCCTTTTTCCTGATGCCCACCAAGGGTAGTTAAGATGCATCCTTCTTCATTTTTCACCCTCTTCCTTAAATATTCTTTTCAGCAGGGATAGATTTCTTAAATGCTATTGTGCCAAGGTATTTTGCCTGTACAGTTTGTTTCTGTCTTTAAAAAAAAAAATAGTTTTCGCCAGCATTTGGTTTTGTTAGGATGTTTTTTAAGTCAGTGTACTGAAGTGCAGCATTCTATGAATCTTGACGAAGGCATGCAGTTTCATAACCACCACCACATTGTCTCCATGCTTTTGCGAGCATGAACTTCAGCATGAGCCAAAGAATCTCACTGGTCAAGATTATCTGACTCTTGACCAGTATAGATTCCTGGCCATAGTCAAAAAGAATCTTTCAGCTAATTTTTTTTTTCTTCTCTCTTTCTCTGCTTTTAACCAAAACACGCCTGTTTTCCATAGGACCATATCAAAGGCTGCAATCCAGACAAAGTACATCAACTTCCTAACAGATTTCTGCCAGGTTACTCAAGTCCCTCTCCACAGGCACGTGACCTGAGTCCTCAAAGCTAACAGTTTGAGACGCTTTGCTTCAACAGAGCAGGCGTGCCAAATTCCTAGTCCAAACTGAAAGGTCCTCACTGCTCTACCCCTTCAAAGTACAACTGGATCCATATCATCCCCCCATATTCTAACCTATTGGTCAGAGGTACACGTTCAGTGTGGGGTTCCCTCCATCTCAGTGGTTTCATTGGGAAATACACTAAAAATGCAGCCGTAGTTTATCTGAAATTCAAATCGAGGTGGGCATCCTGCACTTTATCTGGCAGCCCTAGTTACCAGTAAAAGGGCCAATGGGCAGACAACAGATGTCACCTATACTGATCAATTGTTTCAGATGGAAAGAGCACTGGACCAGAAGTCAACTGTTGGGTGACCTTAGACAAGTCACACTGCTTTGTCACAGTTTTCTCAATAGTAAAGGTTTGGTTTAAAAAAAAAAAAAAAGCAGCCCTGCCTTGCCTCCTTCACAGGGCTGATGTGAAAAGCAAATGATGTGGCAGCTGTCCCAGTGCTTTGAATGAAGATAAAGCATTAGGCAGATGAAGTAATGGGCACTGTGACATCTCACAACGGCCGTGGCAAGAGAACAACTTACGGAAATCTCTCCCGTGTGCTGAGTGAATCCTTTGCCTTTCATTTTTCAAGTGGACTATTTTGACGTTCTTTCCACTGTCCTATTAGCATGAAGAGACAGAGCAGAAATTTGCTGTGATTTCATGTGACCCAGGACCAGCCTCCTGGGCCACTGGCTGTAGTTTGAACCTGGAGGCATAAAGCAGCTTCACTGATCCAGCCGTAAGGGCATCAGATCTTCCTTTCGAGCATCGGTTCCCTCAAGTTATGTAGGGAACCCAGCTGCTGGGCATGGCACTGGCTGTGTGTATATACACTACCATTTGTGTAAAAGGGGGTTGTATTTAAATAAATGTAAATGTTTATTTGCACAAGTGAGGAATATCTCCAAAAGGGTACCTGAGAAACTGGTCATGTGAGTTGAGTTGCCTTTGGGGAAGAAGGACTGAGTGACAGGCTGAGGGGTAGGAGAAGGACTTCACTAAATTCCCTTTTGTCACTTAAATTTCTGGCCATGCGAATGTATTATCTATTCAAGAGAACACATTTAAATTTGTTGAAAAAAAAAAAGAATACACAAACTGATTTCTAATCAAAAGATGCTGTTGACAAAGATCCTTTAGATACAGTCTGATTATCACAAAGACCCTTTCCACTAAGGACCCTGGAGGTGGGGGAGGGCAATTAATTCCCTCTTCTCTTCCCAGAGGGCAGGCTGCTTGGGAGGGATATGCAGTACCTCGGCAGGGGGCCTGATAGGGACCCGTTGCCAACGGAGCCAGAGACACAAGGCAGCTGCATCAGCTTCCCATGAGACGGAAAGGAATGTGTCCACCCTGAGCTGGTGTGTGGTGGGGTGTCCCAAACCCACACAAGGGAGTTCCTTGAGCTCCTTCCACAGAGGCTCAGCTCCTGTAGTTTGGTATTTGACTTATGATAATTTTCAAACTTACAGAAACATGAAATAGTCCAATGAATAACTATATATACCCACTAATTTTAACAATGGTTAGCTTTTGCTATATTTGCTTACCTATCCCTTCGTGAGTGTATGTATATGATTAACAAAGTTGTAGAGACCCTGACACTTCATTGCTAAAGAATTCAGCATGCATTTCCTAAAGATAAGGACTTTCCTCAGTACCATTTTTCCAGAATTTCTAAAACCTAGTCCATATTCACATTTCCTCATTATCCCCCTTATATCTTTTACACATACGTTTTTTTTTTTTTTTCAAATCAAGATCCAATCAAGGAATCTAGCACAGTCCCCCCAATACCTGTTTTTTAAATGAATTTTTTGAGAAACGAAGTCAGTCGTCTTACAGATTTTTCTCAATTATTTCCTTATGGTTTTGTTTACTGCTGTCTTCTGTTTCCTGTTAATTCTGAAAACCGGAAGTTCTAAAGGTTTGATTTGTTTTGGGTTAAATTTAATGGATTTTGATCTTTACCTCTCATGGCCCTGCTGGATTCTGTGAAGGGCAGGTGTCCGGATGCTCTGAGCATGCAATGGACGCCCCAGAAGGGGCTTGATCTCTCTATCCTTGCTTTCAAACCCTTCAGCCTCTGGGGACTATTTTTTCTCACATGAGAGGTGAGGGCTTGGCTTCGAACTGGGGATCTGACACATTATTTATTAATTATAAGTTATACTAATAGTGACAATTAGTAATTGACAATGACAGTAATGATGGCCACCATCCATTGAGCAGCCTTCTGTGCCAGCTCTGCATTTGGCATGTCATATGTGGATTTCGTTTAGCCTTCATGACAGTCCTGCAGAATGTGGGTATCAGTACACTCACAGGAGGTTCAGAGAGGTTTAATCGACTGTGAGCCACATTACTCCAGAATTCCTTTCAGTGTCCAGTCCCAGATGTAACTTGCAAGTTCCTCAGCTATGGTATCTCTTGGGTTTCTTAGCAAATGACTAAATAAATAGCAAGTAGTCATGTACCACATACTACATGCCAGGAGCAGTTCCAGGAGCTTTCCATATTTTATCCTCCCAACAACTCTATGAGGACCATCTCTTCAGTGAGGAAAAAACGAGGCACAGAGAGGTTAAGTAATCTGCCCAAGATCACAGAGATAGAGAATGGCAGAGCTGGGGATTCAGACCCAGGCACCAGCCCCAGCGCCCATGCTCAGCCACTGTTCTTTAGTCAGAATGGGATTTCCTAATGGCTATGAGAACGCTCACAGGCCCTCTGAGAGGGCCAGATTGGGCTTGAGGCCACTGTGGCTGAGAACAGTGCCCAGACCACGCCATCCAGCCAAGGTGAAATAGCCGGTGGCTTCCAGCTGGGGGCAGCAGAACACCCTGTGGGAAATCCCCAGTCACAGGACAGTGAAGCCACAGAGCATTACAATGGGTTTCACGGCACTGGTGAAATTTTGAAACCTTTGGAGATTGCTGGAATGGCACACCTAATCCTCTTTCCCTCAGGGGACTATTTTGCATGCCAGGTGCAAAACTGGATTAAGCAGTATCGTGCCTCAGAGACCAGCACCATCCCGGCAATGGAGAGGCTCATTGAATGGCTGCTGCTGCATCTTCCCAGGCAACAGAAGACCACAGTGGTGCATGGGGGCTTCAGGTAGACACGAGGCGGGGCGAATCCTTAAATGTGGAAATGATGGGAAAGGCATCTGAAGGGGAAAAGAAGCAGATTTGGGCCCGACTTACAGTTGTGAATTATTCCCGTTACAAAGGATCTCCCTCTGGCTTCTTAAGGCAGGGCTTCTCAGCCTTGGCACTACTGACATTTGGAGCCAGATAATTCTCCACGACGGTGGGGCAGTCTTGTGCAGCAGCGGGGGTTATTACCGCCCCTAGGTCTAAAGGCACAAGCACGTGCTCCAGTTATTACTACCGCATAACCAACTCCTCCGAGTGGCTGTGAACAATGGCAGCAGTTTTGCTCACAAATCTACAGTCTGGAGACAGGACAGTAGCTTGTTTCAACGGGGTGGCTCTCAGGCAGGGGGCTGGAATCACTCACATGCCTGGCACTGGGACAGAGGAGACATGGGATTGCTCAGGCCTCTCTCTGTGTCTCTTTGTGGTTTCCCACGTGGTCTCTCCGGTATGGCAGCTTCTGGGTAGCTGATCTTACCTGGAGGCTCAGGGCTCCACAGGTGTGTGTTCTAAGACAGGGCTGGGCAGGAAGTGATCATCTTTTCTGACCTAGTCTTAGGAGTCACTCAAGCATCACTTCAACCTGCATTATATTGTTAGAAGCCAGCTGCTTCAAGAGGCAAAGAATTAGACTCTTCCTTTTGTGGCAAGAATGTCAAAGAATTTGCAGACCTACTTTAAAACCATCACAGGGGAGGAGTAATTACCTGAACCCAGGGAGGGTAGCCATGTGGAAGGCTGGCTGCCCAAAGCTGTGGCTCTTGGGAGAGGAATACAGCCAGCACTCAGCCATCTGAGCGGGAGCTGGTGGATATGTAACCCCTTCCCATCTCCTACCAGCGTCCCCATTGGCTGAGCCCACCTGAGTCAGAGAGCAAGGGACCTGGTGGATGTGGACACGGCCCCTGCAGCTCAGGCCCCTAGGGCACAGAGGGGCTGACGGAAGACATCCAACACAGAGTACACCTTAGTGATCAGTTTTCTTAGAGCTGTCTCTCCTTTCTGTGGCTGATTCAGGCTGGACAACCTGCTGTTCCATCCCAAGAAGACCGAGGTGCTTGCTGTCCTCGACTGGGAACTTTCTACCTTAGGTGACCCTCTTGCAGATGTGGCCTCCAGCTGCCTGGCTCACTACCTGCCATCCAGTTTTCCCATGCTTCGAGGTAGGAACTGCTGTTGGGGTAGAGGGAAGTATCTAGCTCCATTCACGAAGCATTCTGGAAAACTCAGCGGAAGTAGTTGTGATTGGGCTCGTGTCTGAAATTGAGGTCGTGGTGCGTTTGGTAGAAAACACAGCTGGAATGTGTTTCTGTTACAAAGGGGAGAAATGGCTGTAGCGAGTATTTTAAGTGAGAAGGATGTGCATATAGGCACCTCTTATTCTTTCACACAAGGCATTGCTATGTGTATATGTACATTGTTTAAATGACAATGGGATACAATTTTATGACCTGTCTTTTTCCACTGAATTATACACTTTGGACATGTTTTCATGCCATTAAGTATTTATTCTACAGCATCATTTTTAATGATGGCATAGGATTTTATTGTATACAATTGACTTAATCAAGATATTTGGTTTGATACCTATTTGAATATTTAATTATTTCCGATTTTTAATATATTATCTGCCCCTGACAAAAAAAGGCAATGAATGTCTTTGTAGTAATATATTTACCTATATATGTAAGGTATACTCCGAGGATAAATTCCTGGGAATGGAATATATTATATACTTCTACACCATGAAAATGTTACAAATGAAGCAAATCAGTTAAATTTTTTATACGTTGTTATTTTTTTTTCAAAAGTTGGTGAGATCTTTCTCTCAGTACCATTCTTTATCAAATGATTGATTAAAAGTTATATGCATCCACCCTGAACTGTGGTCCAGATAGAATTGGTGGCCCCGCATTCCTTCCTTTACTGCAAATTTATTCGGAAACATTCAAGAGCCAGTTTGTGATCATGCCTGGATCCCTGCCATCTGGGGGAGGAAGAGCCCTCGCAATAATGAGCTAACCCTTTGAACTAGCTGTGAAGCTAACTTCCAAGAGAGGAAGAGATTTTCAGAATTTAAATACCTGTGACCATTGGGGAGTGTGGGGTCACTGACCGCCCAGGGTGGCTTTGTCTCCACAGGTTTGAGTGACTGTGATTTGACTCAGTTGGGCATCCCTACTGCAGAGGAGTGTTTCAGGATGTACTATCTCCACATGGGCATCCCTCCTGCTGAGAACTGGAACTTCTACATGGCTTTCTCCTTTTTCCGGGAGGCCGTGATCCTACAGGGAGTCTACAAGCGCTCGCTCACAGGTAATGGGGTGGTCCACCTGTCATGAGGGTCTGAGGCAGCGCCTTCCCCCAGAAATCCTCCTGTGGCCACAGAGACTTCAGAGATTCCTTGTATAAGATTCAGTTAATTCAACCATTTGTCATGAAGTATATATTATATAGTTATAGTCTTTAAAATATTTACAATTATTAAGATAATGTACATAAAATGTTTGAAGTAAAAACATACATGATAAAAATTCATCATATAGAAGAATATAAAATTATTTTCCTTTCTTCTCAGCACCATTCCTCAATGATAAATGCTACTATTAAGAGTTTGTCAGGCCACCCACTTTCTTCTGTATTATTTATCTTCTTTCACTCCCTCCAAATTTTATAAAAATGTGATCATCCTACATGTATTTTTCAGTACCCTGATTTTAAAATTTTTTATGCTTAAGAATTCCTATGAAATGTGTGTGCATGTGTATTTGTGTGTGTGTGTGTGTGTGTGTGTGTGTGTGTGTGTGTGTGTGTATATATATATATATATATATATGTATATATATATATAATGTGTGTATATATTTGAGACAGCTCCATAAGGCAAACTCCTTGCTTTTTTCGCTTAACTAGATTTCATAGAAACCTTTCAATGAGTATGTACAGATCCATATCATTCCTTTTGATTTCTATAGTATATTCCATCATATGCATATACTGTAATTTATTTAACCAGTTCCTCTCAATAGATGTATATTTGGATTGTTTGCAGAGTTTTGCAATCACAAATAAGTGGTTGGTGAACATCCTTTCTCACATGTGTGACTATATCTGAAGGATAAATTCCAAGAATTGCTGAGTTGAAAGTATGTGCATTTAAAATTGTTATAGATGTTGCCAAATTGCCCAGTAAGAGGATTGCTGAAGGAGAAAAAGAATTATTGTTTTCTTTGATGGTGCTTTTATATATATGGGAAAATACTGTATTAAACTAACTGGGAATTTTAGATTATGACTTGTAAATTTGAACTCTGGACAAGAAAAATTAAGTATTGCTGCTTACAACCAGCAGTTGGTCAAGTATGTATATACATGTATCACTTATAGTGTGTTTACATATGTATGTGGGGATGGCACACTTATTTTAATTCAAAAAATTGTAGGGTAGCAAATGAAATAATCTATATCCTAAATTATTTAAGAAAATAGAGAGATTAAAGTTTGTTTCCTGTGTGGAAGGAAGGCAGATAGAATCTGGAAAAGAGCCAGTAGCATTAAGTACCCCCAGTTACCCCCATTATAATCTCTAAATTCCATTCCCACCAAAAGGAACCAGGAAGCCTTAGAGAAGTGGCTGATCTCAGGTCAAGGGCAGGACATCAACAAGATGAACCGGGATCATTTTGTTGTATAAGAAAGCAAAGTAGTTGTCAGAGACTATTAAGGCCTTATCTCAGGGACTCGGGAGCCAATTTGAATAGGCCTCCAGTTGCTATAACGATAGGAAACTTGGAGCACCAATAAGGATGATAGCTGAAATGGATGGGAGCACATGAAATATGTTTAAATCCATGAGTAAAGAGTGCTGCTAAAACAGAGAGACAGAGTTTCATTAGTGACTTTGGAGGATGCCAAGGAAGCAACCCATTATTCTGAAAATTGGTAAATAAAGGAGAAAAAAATCAAGCATTTATCCTGCCTTATAAAAATTATGTCAGGCTAATCAAATAATCGATGGAAGAAGGTTTCTCTTTCGAGAAGCATACCAGAGAAAATGATAGAATTAGCATATTTCACCAATTTGCCACCCATGATACATTAATGAGTCTGGAAAAAAGCATCATCAGTCCTAACATCATCTAGAGGGAGACAGCCAGACATTGCATGGCTCCCCCGAAAGATGAACGTGGATCTGACAAAGTCTCTGGTGCCGACTACCAACTTACAGGAAACAGAGGGTTCAGAGGAGCATGTTAAACAGCACCACTGAGGCACAGCCAGTCACGAAGTCCAAGTTCTGGGACATTTCACAGGGCAAACAATTCAGTTTCTTCAACGAATAAATTTCAGGGATATAAAAGGAAGATGCAAAAAGAACCAATAAATTGAAAAAGACTTAAAAGACACACTTGCCAAATACAGTATTTGGACCTTATTTAGATCCCTGTCTAAACAAAATTTATTTAAAAAAATTTTTTTATGAGGCAGTCAATGAAATTTAAATTCTGATTAGATAGTGGGTGGTATTAAGGAGTCATGGTTACCTGTTTTTTATTGTGTGTGTGTTTTTAATTCTTTGTTTTTAGACATAAATGAGATATTTATAGATGAGATGATCTGATGTTGGTTTTTACTTCAGAAAAACCCAGGGCAGTAGGGGTAGGGATGGCAGAGAATGAAACAGACTGTCCATGCTTTGATGATGGTCAAAGCCGGGCGATAGAATACCTGTTGATTTATTATATGCTTCTCTCTACTTTTGTATAGCTTTGAAATTTTCCAAAATGAAAAAGTATAACGAAAGGCAAGTAGAAAGAAACCAGCAGTGGGTCTGCGAGTGCCATAGGGAACCAACTGGTGATAATTCATTCACAAGTATCTGAGCCTCTATGAAGCCAGGTACTGTGCTAGGTGCTACTGGCAATACGCAGCGAGAGCAAAACGGTGTCCAGAAACATTAGCGTCTAGAGGAGTTCTCATCTGATGATAGGGGTCTCGAGAAACAGGAATTCTCAGGAATGGTATTTTCCCTTCCTTTGGACAGCCCTAGCTCGAAGCCACCATTTCCCAAGTTTTGTTGCAGCTTTGCAATTAAAACTAACCTGAACCATTTATTTAAGCAGAATAATGGCCGCGAGTCCATCAGGTGAGGACAGGCCTGATTGCCTGTACACATTTTCTGGGTGCTGCAGAGTTAGTTCTCACTGGGCTCTGCTCCAGTGCCCGGGGCTAGATGAACCGATTTTGAATTGTCCGTTTCCCAATCTCCACACCTCCAAACCCCACTGGATTGTCTTCAATCTACCTATGGGGAAACCATTTAACAGTTTCTGAGATACTGTGGACTGGCTTGGCTTCCTGCTTCTCTTGCCCGGAGGTAAAACAGCTCTGGCGTTTGCTGCCACTCAGGAAAGCAGATATGCAGGCTCTTAGGCCTCTGCCCCCACCGATCCTGCCCGTCACTCCCCTGCCTCCCGGGACGCCGGCCAGGCTACTGAGGAAGTGGCTTAGTTTTCTCACATAAAAGCGGCAAAATTTGGTTTTTAAAAGAATAGTATACAGTGGTCCCCCGTCCGTAGTTTCAATTACCTGTGGTCAACTGCGGTCCGAAAATGTTAAATGGAAAATTCCAGAAATAAGTAATTAATAAGTTTTAAATTTTGCACTGGTCTGAGTGAGCAGCCTGATGAAATCTCACTCCATCACACTCGGTCCCGCCTGGGTGAATCATCCCTTTGTCTCCACGCTGTAGACGCTCCCCACCCTCTAGTCATTTTGTAGCCACCTTGGTTCATCGCATCCCTGTCACGGTATCATATTGTTTGTGTTCAAGTCACCCTTATTTTACTTAATATTGGCCCCAAAGCTTGAGTAGTGATGCTGACAATTCAGCTATGCCAAAAGGGAGCTCTAAAGTGCCTCCTTTAAAGGAAAGGAGTGTATGCACAGGAAAAAAACATGGCATATGTAAGGTTCGGGACTCTCTTGGAACTTATCCCCCATGGACAAGGGGAGCTGTCATAAAAACATTCGATGAGGTGGCAGCAAAAACTATGCGAACACCAAAATCATTTCTGTATATTTGCCTTCTCTAAAATCATTTTTCTATTTGAACAGTTGCGATATTTGATATCGCCCTGGAAAGTGGAGTTTAGAGAAGGCACCTCTGTTTCAGAGGTGTTCTGAAACTGGTGTCATTCACAGGAGACTTCACCTCATCTTCAGATTGTGGGGAGGACGATAGTGCCCAGGACCCTGGGACTGATTTACTGTCTGTACCAGCCCACCCCAAATGTCACCGTCCTTTAGTAATAAGTGGGCGCATCTCTTCCATCTCTGAGACTCAAATCCTTGTCTTAAAGTGGGGATTAAAACAGTCGTATTGCTTCGGGAATTCAGTGAGCTATAATAACACATGTAAAGCACTTAACACCATGTCTGGTACGTGGCAAGGGCTCAGCAAATGGTAGTAGCCGCTGATACAATAATGCTATGATCATATATTAGCAGCATTATTAAGAGCTGTTTGGGAGTAATCACATTTTTTTTTTTTTTTTTTTTTTTGCTTCTGCTTAGGGCAGGCAAGCTTGGCAACCACGGAACAAAGTGGAAAGCTGACTGAATTTATGTCTAACCTGGCATGGGACTTTGCAATCAAAGAAGGGTTTCGGGTTTTCAAGGAGATGCCATAAAACCGGTAACGCGGTCCTGCCACACCTGGGCCGGTCCACAGTCCAGAATCTTCCCCAGCTCGTGCCTCAAAGGGAGCTTCGGGTTATCTCTCCAGAGAGGGCCTTTCCCCACCCGTCAGGGAGCGGGAGCAGCGTCTGACGCAGTTTATGGAGTGACACGTGTACCCCGCTGAGCCAGAGCCACAGAGTGACCGGGCCATGGCAGAGAGCTGGACCCCTTCCCCACTGGTCAGAGACCTCCAGGTAAAGCGGCCTTTCGAGAGCCGGTAAGGCTTTGTTAAGGCGGGAGGACCTCAGCTTGTCCACTGAGCCCATCTGTTCCCTCCCCAGGCAGTGAAGGGACAGAGGAGCTGGGTTGAATTATGTTTGATTTCCGCCGTTACCAGGAATTCCTTGTCTGTGGTTTAGAACCCTGGGGCAGATGGGCTCATTATGCATATTTGAATTATGTAAATTTGAAACAGTATGATATTGAATACATCAATTAATAAAGTCTTTCTTTAAAGATACCATAATGTCAAGCTAAAGGGCCAAATCAGTTATAACCTGTGTTTGTGCTGTTGTCACATGATGACATCACTTTAGCAGAGAAACAATTAAATACCCACTCTTCTTTGTCAGGATTAGTCTTGGCTCGTCTCAGTTTTTAAGTTATTTGAGGTCTTCAGGAGCACATTTTTTGCCTCTGATACAACCATCATCTACTTTTAAAAAAATAACATTATCACTGTTTTTCTAGTTACAAACCTATTGCAAAATTAACCAGAGCTCATATATGACCAAAGTACATAACATAGAAAGTATTTTCTAAAATTCTCTGCCTTCTGAGATAATCACCGTCAACAATTTGGTCATTAGGCTGCCAGCCTAATCTTTTCTCTGTTATATACTAACATATGTTATTACTCCTGTGTTGTAATGGAATCATCCTGTACCTTCGGATCTCCTCCTTGCTTATTTAACTCGATGATACATTACCTTCCCATGCCAGCACCTAGAGATTGACCTCCGAGAGGTTCTGCAGTGTGTATGCGCCATAATTTGTCTGCCCTCCCACAGGCTGAGGGACACCGGGTGTCTCAGCAGTCTAGGTGCAAGTCACAGAAGCCAACTCTGGGTCACTTAAGGAGCCAAGGCCATTAGCTACCTGCTACATGGACAGGGAGGCGGAAGACGCTACATGCCTGGAAGGCGGGCTAAAGGTGGGCTACGGGAGTATGACCAAGGCTGCCACAAGAGCAGCCAGCTACGAGGTCTCCCCCGGACGCTTCCTCAGGGCTTGGCATTGGAGGTGGGAATTTTCGGCTGGCTGGGTGCAGATCCCGTGCCCATGCCTTCATTGCCAGGAAACAGGGAGGAGGGTGTGTCTGGCCCCCTCACCTTGGGCGGTGGCCTTGGCCTTGATTCCACCAAAATGTATACAGTAAGGGAGTACCCTAGCATAAGAACAGGGCCTGGATCCTGGTGCATTGAATGTTGTTTTTTTTTTTCCTTTTTTCTTTCTGTGTACGCTTACTGTTTCTACAGTATAAATTCTTGAAGTAAAAATACTGGTCCAAGAATGAGACCACTCAAGAGCTTTAATAAATATTGCCAAATTTTCATTCAAGAGGTTTTACCAATCTGTGCGCCCATCTTTAATGTGTGAAATGCCCTTTCCCCGCCTGCTAGCCAGCACACTTAATCCTCGCCCACCTGAGTACGCAAGCCCACCAGCTGCACAAACACTCATGCGAGAAATTTATGCGAGAAACATTCATGCGAGAAACTCCCCCAGACTCCAAAATCCACACCTAGGAAAAACCTAGATTAGTGACCATTCTACTTCTAGTTATACCTGAATGGGAATCATCATGATCACTAAGATTTTGGGGTATAGTGGTGAAGTTGTAGCTCACGGCTTTTATCTGAAGTGTCGTTACTACCCATAAATGAGAAGTATGTGGCCATTTACAATGCATTTCACAAATCCTGTGAAGTAAGCATTATTCACCTCAACTTAAAGGTAAGGAAACGGATTTGTCCAGGGACACAGCTAGAAAGAACAGCACCTGGATTCAAATCCAGATCCTCTGGGCTCAAATTCTGCGTCCCCCTGCCCACCCAAAGGATGATTATATTTGCTTCCTCATTCTGCCTCTCCTCAGAACTCGCTTGCTTCCTTCTTCTCCCTTCCCATCCTACTTTATTTGTTCCAATTAATATGCCCTTCTTCCTCATCATTGCATCTGAGCTAATTAGCTTCACCCAAACAATGAGACAAGTGCTTGGACAGATTCTAGAACATGTCATTGAGACCAGGCCCAGTGCATATGTAAAAAAAATCAGTTCAGGCACCCTCCCAGTGAGAAGTGATGGTGATACATCCACAATCCCTAATACTTAGTGTGGCCTGCCAGCTTCTGTGTCAGGCACTTTATAATTCTATGTTGTTTCATTTACTCTTCACGGCAACCCACTGAGGTGGGTGCTTTGGCCATTGCCTGGCTTTGGGCTGTCTGGTGTCCATGCCCCTTTCTCTTGGTAGCAGCCACCCCAGTTTCATTTGAAGGTGCTCCCTCCCCGCTCTGGCTGCATACAGAACTGTCAGTCATGGTGCCAGCCCAGCCCTCCCTGGCCAAGAAGTGGGCATGTGAGCCAAGCGCGGCCAGCCAGACCGTCGCCTCCAGGCACTGGAAGAGTGCACAGCACTTTCGAGACAGAAAACAGTTGGCACGCTCATTCCACAGCAGCGGGCCCCACAGGACGGCCAAGTGTCCTGTTGTGACGGTTCTGTAGGCTCCTGGGTCACTGGCCAGTTGTGAGCCTCGTCCTCTAATCTGAGCTCCCCATAACCTTCCCATTGGGTTCCTTTTTTCCTTTAGTTAGCCACAGTCCGTTGCTATTGCTACAGCTCAGCAGTCCTGACTGATGGGGTGGGTGGTCACTTCCCATTTCCCAGATGAGGAAACAGAAACGTGGAGAGCCAGGGTCTCGGCCAAGGACTCCGAGCCAGGTGTGGTAGAGCTGGGTCCAGCTGAAGGCCTGAGCTCCTGACCCCCAGGCTAGACTTCCTGGTTACCTAGGCTGGAGCTCTGTTCAGAAATCTGGAATTACGTGTCCTAGGAATGAAGTTACGCCTCAAAAAGGAAGCTGGTTCAGGCAATCTCCTTACGCACCATGTCAGAGCAGCTGAGGCTGCAGCCGAGGGTCCTGGGCCTGGCCCCTCTCGGGCGTGCTAAGGATCCTTCCTCCTCCTGTGCTCGTGGAGAACATTCATTATTACATAACAGTAATGCTAACAGTGACGGGAGGCGAGGTAGGTGAGGTGTATGAGATATGCAGACTCGGACTGAACTGCCTGCTGCCGTCTCTGTGCGGACCCGGCCATCCGGGCCCTGCTCATGCCACCCCCAGATCCAGCCCGATGGCGTGGACGCACATCGTTATTTTCAGCAACCGCTTCGTCTTTGGCTGTCTGCCTACCCTCTTCTCTCCAATCCCTTTCGTCATTTCCCACAGGCCAGAATAAAACTAGATCACTCACTGTGCTAGGAGAAAGCCAAGGCCAAAGGACTCTGGGACCTCTTCCCACTCTGGGAGACTGACCACCGCCCAGTGCGTGCGTCTGTGTTGACTCGTGGGCATGTGTCTGTCTGCCCCGGAGGTGCCTTCTCTAAAGTTCTCCTCTGAGTGCAAGGATGTCCTCGTCCTCCTCAGGAACGTCGGTCACACTCCTACACACAGGTTCCCTCCACCCTGCACCGGAGTCAGAAGCACCGATACAAACTTAAACTTCTAATGGGTAGGCAGCTGGGCTGGAGCAGGAAAGCAGCCCGGATGGGGGTCTGGGGAAGATGGGAGCCGTGTGAGGCACGAGCCTGGCCGGCTTCCATCTCAGTCTCTGGCCCACCAACTCCAGTGTCCTTTGTGTCAACAAAGGTCCATGGCTGGGCTTCAGGGGCTGTGAAATACTGCATTCAAAATGTTTGTGTCTCTGCGTTTCTCTGGGGAGAGGAAGAATTTTCATGAGGGTGACAGGACCGTGGCATGTGCTTCCGGGTATTTGAAGTTTTCATTATGAACCTGGGAGTTGTCATGAGGTTCCTCTTCCTTTTCATATATTTGACTGTTCTGCTCTAGACACAGGAAACGTGGAGCTCCGGGTGTGTGACAGCATGGGGGGATGGGATGGCCCAAGGGCGGGTTCCACCCCTGGAACGGAAGGCCCGCCCCTGCTTGGCTATGGTAGAGCCCCGGGTAGCAGGGATTCCTTAGCAGGCCAGACCCTTGCCAGGCCCCAGGTGGTCCCTACTGCACAGGGAATGCGGGACCCTTGCCATCTCTAAGCAGAATGTGCTGTCACTCAGGTTACCTCGTCAGATGCCACCAACGTCGTCTTCCATCAGAGAAGAGGACGGCTTCTAGGTCACACACAGGCTCAGGTGTTCGGCCTGGAGTGTGTTTGCACTCCCACTCTGCTGGGCCTGTGCTGGTGAGCGTGTCTCTCTCTGCCCTGGGAAACAACAGCAGGGGCGGCTCCTTTTCCAGCGGATACCCCAGCTTCTGTCTGTGCTTCCAGCGGAGGCTGCAAACCCTGGGAGAACCAGCGGTTCTGCGTGGGTCACCAGATGACCACACACGTGGCAGTGGTAGGAAGCTCACTCGCTCCCCCGACTCTCTTCCGTCTACCTTGGGCATCTTCCCTTGGAAAGGCAGAAGGTCACTTCCTCAATGGCGCCCCCTGTTGCCAGATCAGGTGTCTACGCCAGAAGGGGTAGTGATTAATTACCCTGCTGTGTGTTCGTCACACGTCCCTGCAGGGCCCCCCATGAGCTCCGCAGGGACCTCACCCCGCTGAGTCCCCACACCTCCCCAGGACATACATATTATTAACCCCCATTGTACAGAGGAGGGAACCAGGTCAGAGAAGTGACTTAAGGTACCAGCCCCTGCAACCCCCAAGCAAGTAGGGAATCCAGAATTAAGGGTTTGCCTGATTCGGAAGCCTGTGCCCAAAGCTGCTGTGTTTGCGCCGCCTGTGAGAACAGCAGAACGGGCTGCCAGGGGCCGAGCAGCGGTTTTCCACCACTTGTCTTTATATTTTCAACTCGGCGTGGCCCTTTTCTTCTTAATGGCTCTTATGATGTTGGATTCATTCCTCGCTGGGACAAAAACCAGCCGCTCTTATTTCTGGTCCAGAGCCTGCACATGTTTATCTGATTATGTGAAGTCTTAAAGAGCTCTGTCTGCTTGCTGGCTTCAGCTTTCCTGGCCCAGGACAGTGTCTGTGAAGAGATCTGATGGCCCTGGCGTCAGATGATGAGGATCTGTCTCTCTCCTTTCCTGGCAGGCACCCTGGATCTTTGCTGCCAACTCTGTGTTTATGGGAAAGACAGACCCACATGCCCCACACCCCCAGTGGCAGTCTGCACTCTTGGTTCCCATGGGTACCCTGGGGACAGAAGCCATCTGGCCTCTGATGGTGTATAGGCTGGAGGATGTGCCCGGTTAGTCCCTGCGCCACTCTCCTCTGTGCATGGGTCTGGGCCTGGGACACACATCCTGACGCGACACCTCTAAGGGCACAATGACATCTGGGGGACCATGTGCTTTTCGTTTCATTTCCATACGTGAATATCAACCAAATTTCAGACAGGCCTTGATACCTTTTTTTCCTCTTCTAAACTTAGAAGATAAGCCGAAATCTGTGAGATGAGAAGGCCACACAGGACAGGAAGTACACTCCAAACCTTCCTTATAGACCCCAGTGGACAGCTGGCCTCCAGGCCTGGAGATCCCCACGGGGGCTCCTCCTTTCTGCTGACGGTGTTCACACGTTGACCTTCGGTGTTTCCACAGGATCCCTATGTCGTTAGTCACATATTGCCAGGGAGTTCCAGCTTGTGGCAGTCATCGTGTTTTAGAGGAGGAATGGCAAACTATTCATTTGACATTGTATATCAGTGATTTATTTTCCATCTTTGATAAGCTCCTTCCTGCTCCCCCACAACCATGTCCCAGTTAGAAGGCTGAATAAAAAGCAGGCATACTGCCAGCCAGTGACCTGAACTGAGGCAAGGGATAAACACGTCCAAGAAACATGGGAGGGAGGAACCGTGTGGGTCCTGCAGGTGACCACGGGGAAGTCCTGTTCGAGCAGGTGCGCTTGCCCAAGGAGAACGCAGTCTGGGGCCCCGGCCGAGGTTCTGAGATCGCCCAGGGCAGACAGGGCCCTGGCAGGATCCATCACTGCCAGTGGCTGATCGAGTCCTCGGAGAGGGTCCTGGTGCTCACGGAGGCCCCCTGAGCTGTGCTTCCCCTAGTGCCCGGATCTGACCCAGAGCCACCCGTCTGTTTTGTTATTGGACCTTAGATCCTAACTGTTTTCTGAGAGCCAGTTTAGCAGGTGGGGCAAGGTATTCTCGCTAAGAAGCTTTGTCCCTGGTTTTGCTTTGTGTCTGCTACTTTGCTCAACTTGAAATTCAGAGGACAGGCCTCTCTCTGTTGAGGAGACCAGAACAAAAAGGCCGGGCTCTGTGGCAAGAGAGGGCAGGGTTCCAAGGTCCAAGGGTCACCGGTTGCTGAGGGCCAGTCCTGCTACCAACCCGTCTTTAAAAATCAGATACCGGGAAGAACCCACGTTGGTGGCTTCTGTCCCTTGGGTTCCAGCATCTAGCCCTATACTACCCTCTTCTCTGGGCATATCCAGAAAACTTTGTCCTACTGTGATCCCCTCAAAGGTTGGAAGCCCACCCGAGGGAGAGCTTTTGCTGGGAACAGTCATCCAGATCACTGGTATCGATTTCACAAACAGAAAGTAAATCCTTGAGACCAAATGTCTCACAGGAAACTATACAAAGAACACAGGCGGGCGTGTGTTTGGATTACTGAGCAAAACTTCTGTGGTTTACAGCCCTTTGAGTCGAGACCAATCTGCTTTTTTTTTTTTAAATAAAAATACTCCCTTATGTGGAACCTCAGCCCCATCCTACACTGAAACTCAGAGCTGCCTTCCCGCAGAGCAGTCTGACCCTACGGGCCAGAAGTCTTCAGGGGGGCAGAGTGCTGGCACGGCAGCCATGCTTGTAGGACTTGGTTGCAAGGGAATGATTAGGAGCCTACATAAGATTTGATTCAAGAAGGTTCATCGCAGCGCTGATTTTAATAGCAAAATGTTGGGGATGACTCAGAAGGCTAATAATTAGAGCCTGCTCAGATAAACCCTGGTACAGGCACACGGTGAAACTCCCAAGTGATGCTGTTGGGGTGTATTTATTAACATAGAGAGGTGGTCACTGTTTACTCTTACATGAAAAAAAAAGCAGACTAAAAATGCATATCTATGTACACGCCTCCACAGGGACCAGCCCCGTGTCTCAAACTGCGTCTCCTGTGTTCACAGGCAAAGTCCATGTCACCTTTGGGAAGGCCCTGCTGGAACAGGGCACGCTCCTGGCACACACGACCTAGTCGCGTGTGGAGATGGAGCAGACCAGGCTGTTGGTACGGAAAGCTGCCCATTCACGGACATGGCAGGAAATAAGGTGGGAGGCCAAGGGCCTCACAGGTGACAGGTCCTGAGGTCACCTGAGGGAACTCAGCCTGGGAATGCGTGGCTTTGACCTTCCCTGCCTCATTCAGCAAACCACAGAGAAAGAGCTTGTCTTCAGCTCTGCTTCGAACTATGTGGGCAGCTTTTCAAAAATGGAATAGGCACATCAAGGGAGACCTGAACTTTCTGTTTCACTGACCTATGAACTTCAGGGCCCAAAGCAGCGGGCCTGACAGTCACGTGGCCCCCTGGCTTCAGCTCTGCCTGGTCCTGGATGACTAGGCTCTGTTGGAACAGGCGTCAGGCAAGCTAAGGATAAGCATGTTGCAGGAAGTGATATGAAGTCCGACGGAGAAATTTGGATGCTCAGACAACTTTGTTAGAGGAAGGAGAATTTATTAGGCCGGTGGAGCGCGTGGGGCAAGAACTCCATGCACAAGCTCACTCTGGTTAGATTTATTATTACAGTTTATACTTCTGCAGTGTCCATGCATGCAAGGGACATGTGATTCCTTTGTCTGAGGTTTCACATGTGCCTCCTTCCTCAGGATGGGGAGGGGGACCTTCAGGTGGGGGGCTGCGAGGGGGAAGGAATTTCCAGACCCCCGGTCTTACAGGTCATTTGTTTTGTAGAACCTGCGACCTTGGCGTTATCAGCACCATCACAGGATTCTCGAACAGAGAGACGGGTCGCCTAGGCTGTACTCCAATTGTGACATAACAGTCTTGTTATTCCTACGCAGCTATAGAGGTAAGAACATTAGTTGGATAGCAAGTTATGAATCAACAGATGTGAGCTGGAGAGTTCTTGAGGCGGGGGAGGGGGGAGCTGTGGGAGAACACGTGAGCTGGAGAGCACTGGGCAGAATGAGGGGAGAGGGCAGTTTTCACCGTCTGTCTTTGCTGCAGGCCCTTTCCTTTGCATTGTTTTTTCAGATGCCTCCTCTCCCCTCTCAAGCACAGGAATTTCCCCAAAGAGCAGCATTACTTTCAAGCGTGATGCCATTCCCTAAACAGCTGTGAGTGCCTCTGACGGCCAGGCACGACCCCTACGTGGACCCCCGCCTTCTCCAGCTCTCCACGGGGCAGCCTTCACCCCTTAGTCGAGAGGCCTCAGTAACCCTCCCCAGGCTCAGCTTCGTGGTTCCGTGGTACTCTCGTGCTGGCTATGGTGGAGGCTGTCGGAGGCCTGGCTCCAATGCTCCAATCCGGGGCAGATCCTTGCAGCTCGGTTTTCCAGTCCTGGATGGCCTTGGTCCACTGTCGGGTTGGAGATGGAGGAGCTGGCTGTGACCACGGTCGGAGCGCAGACCACTCCCTGCTCTGCCTCCCGTGTGTGCCGGAGATGCCCCCATCATCTGGGAAGCTGTCTGCGTGCCCGAGTCTGTCCTCGACCAGGGACTTGCACACACCTCACCGCATTCTGAGTCGTCCTCAGTCACTATCACTGCGTCCTCCACGCAGATCAAACAAAAAGGGAGGGCGAGTCTTTAGTCAGTTTCGAGTACATCCTTGCAGCAAGCATATTTACAGAAGCAGAACAGAGAGCCCATTAGCCTTCTGAATGAAAATTCCTCTTCAGGATCTGGGTCTTTATTGCACCGGAGCCCCGCCTCCAAACCATGCGGGATGCCTCTTTCCCAAATCTTAATACCTGGCCCAAAGAGAGAATTCCCGGTGGCAGAAGTCACCTAGCGGAGTGGACTTGGGGACTCTGGTGTCCATGAGACAGCAAACGTGGCCCCACCTAGAGTCTTCCAGAACATCGGTTTGCGCACAGGCGTCGGGGGACTGCAGGGAAAATAGCCCTTCCGAGCCATCCCGCACAGACCCTTGTTCCCTGGGTGCTCAGAGACGAGGGCTCACCCAGAGCCCTGCCCCTCCCGCCCGGTCTGCCAGGCTCTCAGGGCAGCAGGGCTGGGCAGCGACTGCCCACGGGCTCCGTTCTCCGCCTGCGCCCGCGCTGCGCTTTGCTGACGGCGCTGGCGGAGGTGGGGGCGCCCTGGGCGCCGGTTGCCAAGGTGACCTGAAGCACTGGGCTTCGATGGGCAGGACCGCAGGGGCCGGAACGTCCCTGACGGGTCCGCGATGACCCAAAACAACGTTAAATGACAGCTTTGGAAGGCCTGGCATGTGGGATTCTTGCACCCTCCCCGGAAGCTCTGTCCAGGACGGTCATTGTGACTCTGTTGGGTCACAGAAGACATTTCTGTGGAAAGCCCTGCGTCTGCCGTTGCAGGCGAGGAGGAAGGGCATTAGCTGAGAGCTGAGTGGGTCTCACTCAGGACAGAGCCTGGAAAGCTGGTCTTCAGTCTGGGCGCCGCGGCCGGCGGCCCAAGCCCCACCCCGCCTCTGGCCTTGGGCATCTGGACAGATACCATCAGGACCTCTGCTAGGTGCCCTGCCTCTGCCCCCGCTGATGCGAGGTGGGGGGGCTTCCCGCTCTGTGGGGCCCTCCCCCGCAAGCAGAGGGGCAGCCCCGATGGACTGACCGCACCTAAAGACCCAGCCGAGTGCTCCTGGGAAAACGAAATGACACCCAAACTGTGAAGCCACTGCCATCTGATTCCCTTTGAATGCCCACAGCACAGCACACTGATTAAGATGCTGTGTTGGAAAGGGGCTTTGGGAACGCAAGGGAGTAAGAAAATACATCCCGGAGACTTAATGTGCATCTATGTCATACAAAAGGAATTCAGAATGAAGGTTCACACTTCAGACTCTCTGTCTCCCTGCAATCAGCTGCCTCCTGAGGCTTGTGTTTCCACAGTGTCCCGCCCAGTGTGGTGGCCTGTACATGTGGGGGAGGGGCACAGACGCTGCGAGCCTGGTAAGTCCCTAATCGGCCGCCTGGCCACTGCTCATGTGAACGTCGCGGATGGACTACAGCTCTGTGGTGTGTGAGGGCCCCTGTGACCTCCATGCTCCTCCATCCGCTCTGTAGTCAGAATGCGTGGGGGAGGGGAGGTGGTAGGTAATAGGCCAGCGCAGTGTGGAGAGCAGTGAGCAGTGTTCTCCTCTCGGGGGAGCGGGGTGGGTGGTGGGGTGGGGGTGGGGGGGTGGGGGTGGAAATGCTCACTTACTTGAGGTCCGAGTTCTTCAAGAAATGGGTGCCCCATGAGCCATCCACTGTTAAGACGCAGGCTGCTAATCTCAGAATGTGTGATGATGAGGCCAACAGCTGCCCACTTCAGGTCAGACCAGATGGGCGGCGACCGTCCCCCTCATCTGCGGCACTGCAAGCTTGACCTCAAGGGAACCGTTTTGCCTGTACTGGAGAGTCATGGGGGCTTGTGAAAGGGCTCCCCAGATTTTCTCGCCCCAGCAGTCTGGGGAGGCACACTGCTTGTTGTTCACAAAAAGTAGAGTTACATTCAATCCCCCAAACTAACTGCCATCACAACACCAGCCACTCTGGCAAACAGCCTTTTGCAAAAACTGTCAGAGTTCAAGCAGCCTAAGCTCTTGCTTTAGGCCTCAGGAGGGAGGAGGGTGTTTTAAAAAAGAAACTATCTTGACCAATGGCCTGACCCATCACATGCCCCTTAGAAATTCTCTTGTGGCCTTTGAGGTTAACCTTGCTTAACTAGTTCACGAGCTTGTGCAGCTGCAGGGATGAAAATAGAAGCCGTGCTGTGGGTGACCCCATGTCTCCCTCAGATACTCCGCTGCAGAGGTGGGAGGCAGGACAGTGAATGCTGCCTGGAGAACGGAAAGTCACAGGGATGCGGCCTACAGCAGCCGCTCACCCACAGTCTCTAGTTCTGCCGAATCATCCCACCCATCACCATGAACTGCACACCAGCTCTGGGCCTGGCACTGTTCCCGGCCTTGAGAAATGAGCAGGAAAACAAAACAGGGGAAGCTGCCATTCTCACAGGGCTCATATCTCAAGTGTGGGAGGGAGGTGAGTGCCCCGAGGCCACAGTGTGGTAGGCACTGCTGGGGGCTTGGGGGGTGGGGGCTCACGAGGGGGTCCAGAGGAGAGATGTGAACCAAACCTGCATGACAGACACAGACAGGCATGCTCCAGACAAAGGAGCCGAGAATGCGGAGGCCCGGGGAATGGCCCAGTGCAGCTGGCGTGAGGAGCAGAAAGAGGAGGTGTCGGATCGTGTGGGGCTGCGGGGGCCTTGGTCGGGAGTGTGGTGTCCATTCGAAATGTGACAAAATAGGTAGCAGAGTAACAAGGACTTGATTTGAGTTTTTTTAAAAAATCCTCCATTCTTCCAGTTTCACTGAGACAAAGGAGGATTAGAGCCAGTTCAAAGTTGCCTAACTTTGCAGAGGACTCCAAAAGAACCGCCTGCAAAATGTAAAAGAGAAAAGAGAGAAGAGAAGAGAAGAGAAGAGAAAAAGAAAAGAGAAGAGAAAAGGAAAAGAAAAGAAAAAAAAAGAAAGAAAAGAAAGAAAAGAAAAGAAAAAAGAAAAGAAAAGAAAAAAAAAAGAAAAAGAAAAAAGAAAAAAGAAAAAAAGAAAAGGGGGCAGGGCCTTAAGGAGATGTGAGCAAATAATCCAAAGAGTAAAGGCACTCTTACCTGGTCCTAATCTGATTCTTTAGCACCTTTAGCTGGTATTTCTGGAGGCCCAAGGCAGTAAGTAATGCGGTGGTGCCCTGGGCTTCGTACTTCTTCATGCTTCTTGAAATGAAGGTCAGTGTGTGGCTATTGGTGTAAGCGCAGTATGATAATGACCCTGCCTGACTAGTTTTATCTGTGGAACACTTAACATCTCTCCACCTTCCCACCTGCCTTCTTGTTAGCTGTCCTGGGGAAACAAACAAAATGTAATCATAACATACTAACGATTTTTTTTTTCTCACAGCAATAGTTCATCCCAAAGCAACCGAACACGCATTCCTCTGCCGTTCTCTCGGCAAGCATCGGGGGCTAGATTTGTGTGGGGTTGAGCCCTCCCCAGCAGTCCTGTGACAGCTGCAGGTCCATAGGATTCCAGCAAGGATGCCACCTCGAGCAGGGCCTCTCACCCCTTCTCGCTCTTCCTCCTCATTCCCTGTGCTGTGTACTGTGATCTTGACATCTACAAGCTGCCTGTGCTGCTCCAAACCCTGATTTCAGATACTGTCAGATAATTCTGCATGATCCTATACAGGTGAAAAGACAAACTGATTTCCAAGCAACTCCCCTAGGTGGGGCCCCTTCAAGCACAGCTGCTGGGAGCAAACCAGAAAAACAGGCTCCATTGTCCCGTGCCGCTTATCCCCATCTTAGAGTCCCCTGTGGTTGCCTAGAGATGACCCCTGTCTGTCACCACCCAGGCCTTCAAAGTTAGTTCCTCAAGGGTTTGGCAATGCTAGAGCTGGGTCACAGCTTGCCCTTCTGCAGTTGTGCTGGCTGAAAAGTTACTGCTTGGCTGTTACCATGGGAACACAACACTCTGACAGGAAGCTTTCTGCTTCTGTACCCCCGCGTGCACAACCGACCTGTGGGTTGACGGTAGAAAGAAGAAAAATAGACTTGTGTGCAAACAGAATGAAGAATAGGGGTTTAGGGCTTAAAAACCCTGTACCTCTACATTTCGGGGCTGCTGGATTTGGCGTCCGCGTACCTCCGGCAGGCCCAGCTGGTTGAATAAAGAGTGTGTTTCCTATAACTCACTGATTTCTGGTGGTCCATGTGTCTATTGGGGGCTGGCGGCTACAACACAGTCACGGTGAAATGGGGCCCAGGCCCAGGCCGGAAGCACTGACTGAGCACACCTGAGACATCTGAGTTCATACCTATACTGCCTTCCACGGTGCCACGTGGCCACAGACTTGTCCCTTCCGTGGATCTCACCAATTGTGAGCGTCGGAGCAGACAGGTAGAGAAATCCCAGGCTCCGGCAACCTGGGCTCCAAACCTGTGATCATCTGTTGGACAAGCACTCAGCGAGGAGTTTTTCGTCAAGATGGCTGAGTAGAGAATGGCTTCAGGAAAATTCACTATCGCATCAGTGTTCGATAACTTAATGGTAAAGAGCTGTCCGAGATAAAGACAGACACTAAAGTGGCAAGGACAGATATTAATGAGTGATATGCTACTGCAATAGGGACGAAGACCCAGTGTGAACTGACCTCAGCTTCCATTTGCACAGAAGGTGTTTTAAACAGAGCATTAGGGAGGGTAAATGGCCGGGGTGGAGGTGGGGGGTGGGGTGGGAGTTGGGTGCTGCACAGGGAATTTCCTGCTGAATTTACAAAAAGCACGGTGCAGGGCTGGTATTTGTAAAACCAAACCAGTTTTGCTAGCTGGCTCTTATTGAAGTTGGATTCATAGTCTCCCACAGAGACTGAATGACAAAGGGCAGGATCTTCAGGTGTTGGCTGGAACAAACAGTAATTTCTTCTGCGCAACCTGGTTTTCTCAGGCAGGCACTTCGAGGGGGCTGGGTCATTCATTCTAGGGATGCAGCCTTGAGCGGTTAGCAACTATGTAGTGTCCGTTCAAGTCTTCTGATGCGGTGGGAGTGGACTAAATAATGTGTGCTGAGAGTCTGCAGTTTTTATAGGCCCAAGTTAAAGCTTAGTCACGAATAACACTTAGAGAATCCTAGTTTGGTCAAAGAATCTTTGCCAGCTATACTGATGGAGTCATGTGGCCTTGGGTTTGAATCCTGAGCCCATGACAGACTAGCTAGGCCACATGAGAAGAATTTTTCATCTCCTAGAGTTGGTTTTCTCCTTTAAAAAATGGAGAGAACAGCACTTCCCTTCCAGGATTTTTGGAGGATTAAATAAGATGACTCCTGGCTTATAAGAAGTCTGCAGGACATGCCAGTTTTTCCTATGTGGCTGGGGTCCGCAGGGGGCCTGTGGGGTCTTCACCAGGGCCTAGGACCAGCTGGGACCAGTGAAGATGACAACCTTCTCACACTATAATGTGCAAAGGGATTAACCTGCAGGTACTAGACTTATCGGGGTGATCACTTTGAAAGGTATTTACATGTCTAATCCCTATGTTGTACATCTGAAACTAATATAATATTGTATGTCAACCGTAATTGGAAAATAAATTAATATAAAAGAAGAAATTCACTGGGGGATCTGGTTAAAATGTAGAGTGTGATTCAGCAGGTCTGCCTTGCTAACATGCTCACAAGCAAGGCTGCTTGTTTGGGGACCCACCTGGAGAAGCAAGGGTGAGGAGAATGGCTAGACTCCCTCGCTCCATCTTCCAGGACTTAGGCAGCACCACCTGGATGGCATTATAGTGACTCGGTGTTTAGTACATACCAGGTGCCAAGAACTATACCTACATATATTATGTGGAACCCTTTCAACAATTGGCAGGTCCTTTTTTTCCTGCCCATTTTAGAGGTGAGGAGACTGAGGTTCAAAAAGGTTACACGACTTGCCTAAGATCAGCAAATTCGAGCTTAAATTCAGAGACTGCGGAGTTCTTTCCACTCTGAGGCAAGGGTTTTTAAGATCTCGAAGGCGCTTCTGAGAGGTGCTGGCTGACTCACCAGGAAAAGGAGGAGGAGGAAAAGCCCCACCTAGCCAAGGAGAGAGTGTCCTGCCATGAAGGAAGCACGTGGGTTCCTCCTGATGATTCTGTTTCCAAAGTGGGGTCATCTTGGCAACGCCTACTCACTGCCTCGAGGGGTGGGGGTGGGGGAGGCTGGTAGGGGGGGTCTGCCCCTAGGCCTGGCTGCATGAGGGGTGTGGGGTGCCAGCTGTGTGCTACAAGTCTCTGTGTGTGTGTGTGCAAATAAGGAGGGCAGCCTGGCACAGGGCTGGGCCACGTTCTTCCTCCCGCTTCTGAGAGAGACTGTCTTCCCGTGTAAATGTTGCTTTGAATTACCCACCTAACATCCACTGTTTGGTTGGGGGAAGTTTCCATTGGATAGAGTTGGTGTCCCAGAACAGAACTAAATAAATTACCAAAGAGCTAAGATCTCACCTTTCGGTGATTCTAAAGGACACCTTAGTTCCCAGCTTTTTTAGTGAACAGGTGGAACTAGATATTTTTTCTAACCTGAAAACACTCAGCCGGGCCCTAACAATGGAATGTTTTTGGACTATTTCAAAGCTAAGAACCCGTATATATTCTCAGAGGAAGTGACGTGACTATTGTTTACTCAGCTGGGTGCCTCTCCCAGTGATTTCAGTACTGTGGGAGGACAACATTTATTCACTTTTCTCTCCTCAAGGGTTCATAGCATCCTAAAAAGGACTATTCTGCTTGCTTAGTTTCTTTCCCTGCTGACTCTTCTCCCCTCTCAAGATATTTTGCTTTCGTTAGCTCCATTCCTGGCAATAAGTCCATAGACAAGAGGCAGTGGAGAATAAGAAAGCTGGGCCTAGAGAAAAGAGAATTAAAAAAATCAGAAAAAGACTTACTTAAGAGCAAGAAAATACAGAAAGAACAGTGGAAAAGAGAAACGAGCCGACATAGACTGTCACGGAGAAATTTAAGCGGACAGTTAAATTGTACTTAATGCTTTGGACAGAGTGAGCCACATGGAGCCACAATATTAGGACTTTAGCATATCCAGTTGACTTTGGTCTGCATTGTTTACTCGACCTTGAACTGAAAATTGTGTGAAAACAGCAAAAGGAGGCTAGAGTGGTTGCAGAAGTCTTCTCCAGAAGATGAGATTTGGGCTGAATCTTGATAGGTAAGATTTCCTTAAGCAGAGAGGGTAAGATAGGCCTGGGGAAGATGGGTCCCCAAAACTAGAGGACCAGGGTTGAGAGAGCTGCTGGTGGGGGATGGGGAGCACCACAGACAAACAAACTAGAATAAATAAACATGTGAACCAACATGTGTGCTATGCCAAGACTCACAACCGTGCACACCAACAGGGGCCCAAGCCTGTCGCTGCACACTCTCTCCACATATATAAATGTCCATAAGCTAATGCTCACATTTCTCCTTCTACCCCCCACAACCACATATACTGCATCTCCTGGCTTCTCCTTCTGGGTGTACAGCATCATCTTCCACTCCTCCTTCACCCTCGTATCCACACAATGACCTGCCAATTCTACCTCTGAGCTCTCCCTCCCAGCCATCTCTGTTGCTTCTCGCCAGGCCCTCATCACCTCCCATGTCACCTCTCCACTTCCAGCCTGTCTCCTTTCTACAACAGATTTTCCGTGCTGTCCCCAGAAGGATCCCTCAAAATCACATGTGCACACTCATTCCAGGCTTAAAAATCTTTGTTAAGAGATATGATAGTGGGAGAGAATGACTTACAAGAAAGCTATCGTGGTCAAAACAGCATCATACTGGCACATGAATAGACAGATCCATGAAACAGATATAAGTCAGAAATACTCAATTATCTAAGTGTATTTAGTATACAAAAAATGGCCTTTCATATTGCTGGGGAAAATGGATTATTGAATAAATGATGTTAAGAATTCTGAGTGACATCTAAAAAAAGAATGAGCTCTCTAAATCTCTCTTTATACCAAAATTAATAAAAGAATCAAATTTTAGAGTGTAAAGATGAGCAATAAAAGTACTAGGAAAAAATAAACATTTAATAAATGATGTTGGGAAAAATGGATAACCGCATGCAAAAGAATGAAACTGGACCTTTATCTTCTATCGCTCCTATCATATAACTCAAAATGAAATAAAGACTTAACCATAACACCTGAAACCATAAAACTCCTAGAAGGAAACATAGGAAAAACGCTCCTTGACATCGGCCTTGGCAACAATTTTTCAGATATGGCAATGAAAAGCTCAAGCAACAAAAGCAAAAATTAATAAGTGAGACTACCTCAAACCAAAAAGCTTTTGCACAGCAAAAGAAACAAAAAAAAAAAAAAAAAAAAAAATGAAAGCCAGAGGCATAAAAGAAAGCATTGTCCAAAAAAACTCCACAAAAACAAATGAAAAAAACCCTGTAAAACAAAAACAAAAGGCATAATCTAAGTAAAAAGATAAGTGAGAATTGGCAGAAAGTATTTTCACTACATTTAAAGGACCAAATATTAATTGCCTTATATATATAAAGCACCTATAAATCAGTTTTAAAAAAAATTAACGACCAGTGTAATAGAAAAACAAGCTAGGGACATGAACGGTTGGCTCGTAGCAGAGGAAGAATACTCACTTCATACAGGCAAAGGAGCTCAAGCTCACTCCTGAGAAGTGCAAATTAATGTGACAGTGAAATGCTATTTTGTATCTATTTGATTAGCAAAGCTAAAAAAAATCTGATAAATTGTTTTGGTGAGGGTGTGAGGAATCTCAGACATGACAGGAGCTGGGGTGTAAATTAATCAGACCTCTATGAAGGGTAATATAGCGATATCTATATTTAAATTGTAAATATCCTTTGACTTCGCAGTTCCATTTCTATGAATTTCTCAGGTGAGTCAAGGATATACATTTCAGCATTGTTTGTAATGGCAAAAGGCTGGAAACAACCTAATTGTCCATCCATAGGAAATTCATTAAATAAAACTGGCATAGGCATCCGATGGAATTCTATAGAGTTGATGAAGAGAATGGGGACACTTTCCCTGTGTGCTGTTACAGAACCATCTCCTCCACATACTAAGTGAAAAAAGCAGTGGTCTGGTGTGGCTGTTGGTTTCAGACTGCAGATCATCTCCTTTGCCTGGTACTTCATGGTTGGGCATTGGTCAACCTATTGGGCCTCAGCTCTAGAAGCTGAGTCTCACACAGCAACTCAGACACTTGCCGCCTAAATGTGCCCGTTTCCTCTGCGTCTCTGCTGTCAAAACGGGCATCTTTGCACAGCCTGACTCATCCTGCCAGGCTTCTTCACCTCCTCCTTGGGCTTTTGCTGATAGCTATCTCAGTTGAAATGCACACAGTTGACCCGGTACCAGTCTCCCTTCCTATCCAACGTCCTCTCATTCCTCCCCGCATCCTCAGTGCCCAGCCCTGGGATGTCCGTAGAATAAAACAGTTTGCAAGATCCTTATTTCCTGCCCTCCTGCAGTCCATTCCCCAAGAGAATAAGAAGCCAATAAGTTTAAGATGCAAATCAAGCAAGTCTTCATTGTCTTCTAAATGCCTCAGCACGGCCTCTAGGGCCCTACCCGCCCCGGCTCCGCCCACCTGTCGCCTCGCCTCGCCTCCCAACACTCTCCGCACAGTAAGTGAGCTCTGTGCCTTCCATTCCTCTAACACACGCCGGGGTGGTCCCATCTCAAGGCCCTTGCACCTGCCATCTCGTCCGCCTGGAATGTTCTCCCTCAGTTCTTTTTAAGACCGTTACAGTTCAGATCCCACATGTCACTTCCTAACCATGGGATCTACAACCAGTGCCCTCTGCCCCAACCACGTCTTCACCCGATTCATTTCATTCCCAGCCTCTGTCACTATCTGAGATCTTGTGTTTGGTTCACGGTCGGTCTCTTCCACGAGAGTCTCAGCCCCCAGAAGTCAGGGCCAGGGTCGCTCGGGTTCAGGCTTGTACACATGAAGGATCCAGCCAAGGCGCGCTGAATTCGCGAGGTCGGGCCATGGCACACGCGCGGCGCGGCGCGCGGCGGGCAGTGCGGGGCACCCAGGTGGCGCGACGTGGGCGGCGGCGCGGGCAGCGAGCCTCCCTACGGTCCTGGCCCCCGCGAGTCCCCCTCGGCCCCGCCTCCGCCCGCGGGGATTTTCGGGAGGCGCCGCCGGGGGCGTGGAGGAGGCGGCGGGCACGGCCCCCGCTTGCGCATTGGTGGCCGCGCCGAGGGCGGGGAGAGATCGCGGGCTCGGTGCCCCTCGGCCGCCCGCGCGCCCGCCACCCGGACCAGGCCGCCAGCGCGCCATCGCGCCCACCGGCTCCCACCGCAGCATGTTGCGCGCCGCTGCGCTCGCTGTCGCCGGCCTCGGGCCCCGCCTGGGCCGCCGCTTCCTGTCGGCCGCCGCCACCCATGGGGTGCCGGCCCCCAACCAGCAGCCCGAGGTCTTCTACAATCAGGTGAGGCCGCCGGCTTGGCCCGGTTCCGCCGGCGCTTTGTTCTTTCCAGGGTACGGAGCCCGCTGGGTGCGAAGGCCCTGGGCCTCTTTGTGCCTCAGTTTACCCAGTTGGGGCTCGAGGGGTTTGCTGCCGTTTATTCGCACACACCTTCTCTTCCTCCCCGGCGAGCATTTTGGCTCCTTCGCCGCCTTGGACAAACCCCTTTGCATCATCCAACCGTCACTTGGGTCGTTTATTGGTTTTCGTCCGTCCGTGCCGCCGCGGCACCAACTCTCGGGGTTCCATTCTCCCCTACTCCCCACCATCGTCCTCGGCTTTCAGGCCTCTTAGTTGCCCCTGTGTCAGCGTAGCGCCTTCACCATCACCCACCCAAAGGACGTCTTGGCAAGTCCCTCTTTGCAGGAGTTTCAGTCTTTTCTTTGGTAGTCTCTCTTATCCCTCGACTCATGCCCTTGTCCAAGGAATTCCAAAAGGAAAAACAAAGAAAACAAAAGGGGTCCTTCTCAGTTCACCAGTTCGCTTAGGGAGAGGCCAAGTCCACTGGACGCCCCGCGCTGCTTCCAAGGCTGGGAATTGGGAAAGGGTGGGGACCTTCGCATCCGCCCAATCCCCCAGTAGTGCCGGCCTTCCCAGGAGCTGGGTCTCTCTGACCAAACCAAGGAGGGTCTGAATCTTTCCAGGATAACCCTGATTCCCAGCGGCCGATTTCTTGTTCAGTCGAGACTTCGCAATATCTTCTCTTTCCATCTTTGGCTTTGGGTAAAGTACTGTAATTCGGAGAGGAAAGTGGTTATGAAAGTGTTTTGTTTGTGCAACAAGTGTGGTTGCTGCCTTTCTCTGAGCTTCACGTTCTAATGTGAAGTGGGAAGGGGGGTACCGCGATGCCTTCTGTCACACAGGGTCTTATGCACTCCTGTAGGCACTGAGAAATAACAGCTCCTAGTTCTGTGCACGAACCTTGAACCATTCTAAACATTAACTTGTTTTGCTGTTTAATCCTTTACAATAGCCTCGTGGGTACTGTGATTATCTATGTCCATTTTATAGATGAAGAGACTGAGTTACAGAGGTTTAGTGACCTGCCTAAAGACTGAAGTCAGTGACCAAGTTGGGGATCACATCTAGAGTCCCAGAAGGAAGCCCCTAAGCAGACCATTCCATGGTTCTGTTGATGCAACTCTGGGTGGGAGTAAAGGGGTCACAGCTGACTTAGGGTACTGGAGAAGCGGCCCCCAGGGCACTACTTTCAACAGTGCACCTGCTTGTCTGGCCCAGAGTTTGGCTGCAAATCTGCACACAGGTGATGGATGGGTAAAGGCACATCGCTGTGATTTTAAAGAATGTTCCAATGGTCATTTTCAAGAGAAGAACAAAAGATAAAATTAAACCTGCTTTGTATAACACAAGCCAAAAGTGCAGTAACTGTTGCTCTCTCTGTAGGCTGCTTAACAGGAGTTCTTGCTTCACAGACTGGAACATCAAAAAGATCAAGCAGAAATATCCTCGAGGGAAAAGGGTCACACCACCAGCCTTTGTGGCCACAGGGTCTAATTAAGATCTTTCTCTTTTGTGCTCACATGGTGGTCTGCATGTACACACAGGCCTGTTCTCCGAATTGAGTCCTGGAGTATAGGTTGCAATGTTAAGTTGGAGGAGCAGCTGTTTTTCTTCAGCAGATTTTTGGAGATCATCAAAGTAACAAGTACTCACGATATAAAAATGCAGGGAGTACTGTAAAACTTCCCACATACCTGCTCCATGCCCTTCAAGAGCACTGTTAGCAGGTAGGTGTGTGACCTCACAGACTTTTTCTCTGCATTTTGAGTGGGTGTGTATGTGAGAGTGAGTGCGATCCTAGCACTTACTGTTCTGAAGCTTTGTCTCAATGAACAAAGTATCTGCATTATCTTTCTCAGCTGATACTTTCCCATCTTATTTATTCTTCCCAAGGTTGGCAGAGCCTTCCACCATGCTGGGACCAACTCCTCTTCAAGCTCCTTTGACTGTTTCCCTTGTCTTTTTGTTGCACGTCCTGCTGACAAGAATGCCAAGGCTGTTGGCTGGGTTTTCCTGCTGAGGGCCTTTGGGGGGGGTTTGGGCTTTGGGGGAATGTTGCATTTCAAGCTTGTTGTGTCTCACCTGGATGGGGGCAGGTAGGCACAGGCAGTAGGTCTTCTGCTTCCTACCTCTATCTCTCAACCTGAAAGAAGTCAGGTGGGGTGGTTTGGTCCACCTTCCTGGAGTTCTCTCACTTCTACTTGGCCTGGGTGGGGCCACAGGGTGGGGTAAACTTGGTTGGATTAGGGGGAGATTTCAGGCGCCAGGAGCTGATGATGGCCAGGCTTCCAGAAGACCAACATTTCTTGTCCTGTGTGGGTTTCAGGGACATACCTCTGTTAAGGAAACTGATTTTCATTTTTCATTCTTTTTTTCTACCCCAACTTAAGAGAGTCATTAACATCTAGAAAGACTCTGAGGAAAACTCTGAGTTACTGGTTTCAGCAAAGGAATCCCTTTGTGTGGGATTTCTTTTGTGCGGCTACTACTTTCAACTTCAGCATCACCAATTCATGTTGGCAGGTGTAATAATGAAGATGAGAATATTGTTAGATACCATTTTGCCTGCGACTCACTAGTACCAGCTTAGGTGGGTTCATTCATTCCACAGACATTTCCTCAGCACCCCCAGTTCCAATGAACGCAACAGACAAGAATCCCTGCTCGTGGGAAGCTTGTATCCTGCAAGGTAGCCAGATAAACAAATAAGCTGGTACAAAGCGAGCAGTGCTATAGAGAAAAATAAGGCAGGGAAGAGGGGGATATGGAGGGTGGTACAATTATTTAACTCCGCATCTCAGCACAGCCACATCTGTAGGTGAAAACCTAATCTCAATCATAGGGTTGCTGGGAGGATGAAGTGGGGTCATCCTTGTATAGCTCTTAGCGAGTGCCTGGCTCATGGCTACCGGTGCCTCCATATTTATTGCAGCCTTACATTTAACAGCTGGGCTAACAGTGATGCTGTTGCACTTACAAAATAATGGTGATATAATTCCCATTTTATGTGGGTGCTGTCGTAGTTGTAATTTGTTTCCTGTAGGGGTGACTTAGGTTGTGGTAAATGTTGTGGCGTGACTGAATCTAAGACCCACGGAGCCAATTGAGGTTACTTATGAGCCTTTATTAGCCGGCCAGCGACTGACACTCTACCACATAGGGTTAGAGGAGATCGATCAGTCCCCGGGTTTTAGAGAGAGGCAGTTATAAAGCCTCTCACTATATCCTAGAACAAAGCAAATAAGTACGTTACAAAAAGAAAGTTAGCCGTTATTGTCCTTTACAAAGATAAATGTATCCGGGGAATTGCTAGATCAGTCATAGCCTGGTAGACAGTCTTGTTATTTGTATCCTGGAATGTTGAGCCTCCTCCTGCGGGCTGTGGTGCCTAGAGATATCACCTCTTTGTTACTGATTTACTGGGAAGTCTTCACCCTTATATTCCCAAAAGAGGCAGTTTATAAAGCCTAAAACTACATCAAACAAGCAAGCAGATTACAGAAGCAGCACTTGGTCATTAGCACAATACATCACCTATTACCACACTCTGGTTAATAAGTGAGCAGATTACAGAAGCAGACATTGGTCATCTTAATATCTTATGCAATACATCTCCTAAAACCACACCAAGCAAGTAGGACAACTTCTGGTGTTTAAAGATATTTCTTCCCTGTAGCTGATTTAGCTAGTTGGCTCACTTGAAAATTTTCCACCCTTAACAGTAAAGTTGATGGGAGTTTGGGGTGAATTAAATTTGTGTTTATTTCTGTTCTTAGCCTCTTGACCATAACATTTCAGGAACTAAAGTGAGAACTGACAAAAAAAGAGAACTGAGAAAGGATCTCCCTACATAGAATATTCTGATTACAGTAGTAGTACATCCTCAGTACAAAAAGTCAAGCATTACAAGTCTGTGAGGTAGAAACTCACTGGAAATGTACATAGGCAAGCACAGATGTTCGTTGTCACTAGTTTATATTCGTAAAAACCTAGGAAATAAGCCATCTTGCCTTCCCTGGGGAAACAGAGGAAAAACATGTTACAGTTACAGGAAGGAATAATTATACACACGTAGTAGTTGCGATGAATTAGCTGGAGCTTATGAATGGCTCAAAAACATTTAGGGGGGGGATATGATATGAAACTAGTTAAAACTACCCAAAACAAACTTTACACCGAATGTGGATAAAAATATCTCTATGAGAAATATATAAAAATGTCCTGAAAGTGAGGGCGGCTGGTGCCTGCTTGTGGGTGGCAATTAAAGGGGATTTTCGCTTTATTGAAATGTAAATGTTTTGTTTCTTTAAAATTAAGTAGTAGCCTGTAGGCAGATAGAAAAAGAAAAAAAAAAAAAAAGAAAAAAGAAACTGACAGTCTTCCGGTATCCCACCCTTGAAGATAAGTACTGCTGTCAGTTAATATATATAGAATAGGAATTTGATTTTTCTCGTTTTCCTCCAAGGCTTCTAGTACAAAATGACTCAAATCCTGTGTTGGTTTAAGCAGCGCTCTGGAGTGGCTGTGTGCTAAAATGAGTCATGTGAAATATCCCTACACTGGTTTTATTGCTTGTTCAGGAATTTTAAGATCCTTTGTAGAAATAATAGACATAATAGAGAACCTGAAGGTTTCACTGGCCTCACCTTGGTTAATTCTGCTTCTAACGAGTTTTATTTTAAAGGAGCTCAAATGCTGTTCAATACTTCCTGCACCACCCAGAATCTGTGACAACATGCTGCTTAACAGTGACTGGGCTATAAAAACGCTTGTGGCCAACAGGTCAAGTAGAGACCAGATGTGTTTCTTGTGGACATTCGTAGGTATCCCCTGATCCAATAATCATGATTACTGCGAACGGGCCCTATGCTGAAGACTTGTACCTATATTTCTATCTGGCATCCTACTAATAACTCTATGTCCAGGTGTTATTGCTATCCTACCTTACAGATGAGGAAACCAGGGCTCAGGCAGGTCAAGTTCACATTAATTAGTATGAAACCAGGGTTCAGACTTAGCTCTGTTCAACTCTAATACACATACCCTTAGCCACAGGTTGCCTCATGCCCAGGCCCTGTGATCAGACAGGACGTAAATATTTGACGGACAACTGAATCAAATACTTGGAATCAGAAGGGAGGAGCCATGTTTATATTCCTATTTGTATTCCCAGTACATAATACCGAGATCCGAATATGATCATTGCTTAGTAAATATTTCTCGAAGGCATGAACGGTTGCCATTTATGAAACTATGCTTGTAATTTATGCCCCAGTAGTAAGGCATAGGTCCCAATATTTATACTCAAAGGGGCCTTTTTTAGGGAGTTAATGTTCCCAGAAATGTGGAGACATGCAAGGAGTGCTGAAGTTGGCCAAGGGAAGAGGATGCAGCATGACAGAGGTTTGCCAAATAGAGGGGCATGGTAGAACCAGCCCGCTCCTGCCTTGGAGGTGTCGACGATCCAGGAATGCAAAACAAAAAACTCTGGGAAACGGAGAGGAGGAAAGATGGGTTCAGATGCCAGAATGTCTCTGGCAAGTCTGGGGGAGGTGGCTGTCCTTGGCTGTGATCCCAAACTAACCCGGAGGTTTCTAGATGATGGTGTTGGAAAGTGTGAATGTGTGTGGTATTCTATGGTCATCAGGAATTTTTCTCCTTCGGACCTTGTGGTACAAAAGTAGCATATGCTTTCTGCTGGGCATCAGCCGCGTAACTGCCACTGAAGAAGGGAGTGCCAGTGGGAGGAGCCCCAGGATACAAAACCCCAGCATTTGCTCACTCACTTTGGGGGGGGGAATGAACACATTCCAGGGACAGACCCCTGATTCTTTCATGCATCAAAACTTGAACAAAAATCTTTCTAGAAGGTGCCCTGCCTCCTTAAACTGGAGCTACTGAAAGTCATTAACCTTCTATTGGGGACCGTGGGGCAGAAAATGACTATCCATTGCCATGGGGTGGAGGTGGCATTGGAATATCGCCCTGTCAGGGTCCTGCAGTCTCTGCGCCTTGCTCGGGCTTCCAGGCCAGCCACTCCCCAACCCCCGAGTTTCTGTTTGCACTTCCCAATCCACCGAGGCCTGGAAAACAAGATGCTGGAGGCAGCCAAGGACCACGTTATTCTCTGACTCAGCAATTCGAACTTTTATACTCTAATCCATCCCAGGTTTGCAGAGATGGACGTTGAAGGATGCTCGCTGCAGCGGCACTGTCGGGCACAGCAAAAACTTGTCCTAAAAGTGTATTTCTAGGTAACGGTTAAATCAGCGGAGGTTGGGTTCGTATTGAGGAATGCTGTGGTGCTTAAAATAATGTGGCGGATCTGCCTGTGGGATGTCGTCGAAGATAAACTTACTGGTCAGCCCTTACCCTCACCCTGTAGCCACAGGGGCCCTTTCGGTTCCTCCTGTCACCAAGCTCTCCCTCATGTCCCTCTCTGGCACTGTCTGGCCCCAAGGCCCGTTTGTTTCCACTTCTCACTTCGTTGGTTTGCTGGCTGACGGGGTTTCTCCTCCCCAGGACGTGTGCTCAGGGCCAGGAGTGGCACTCAGTTAAAACTTGCTGTGTGGATGAGTGAATCCAACTTACAAAATGAAGTGAGATGTATCTATTAGAATAGATATAAAAGAGAGTATTTTGATGGAAAAGCTCTATGAGTTTTGCCAATAGTCCATATTCAAAGCCTCAATTCCTGAGGTTGCTGGGATGTTGCTCTGCTTCTAGAAACTATGAGGAAGCGTGAGCTGGGAGGACGCCCCCATCCCACCCAGGGTGGCCGAGTTAAGCATGTTATGTAAGTCAGCTTTGAGTTTTGGACCGGAAATTCTGCAGCATTTGGCCTGGAGTCCACCATGGTGATTATTCAAGAGAAGTTGCTGGGAAACTCTCCTCACTTGAAGCAGAACTTCTGCAGAGGCTCAGTCTGAGGACAGTTGCACCCTCTACTCCGTCTCTCCGAGGGAGGGGTGGGGAGACCGCTGAAGTCTGGCTCTAGGAGAAGGGAAACGGGGACTCTAGGTAGAGGGACGATTCCGGGTTCCTGCAAACCCAGGATTATCTTATCGGTTAGAAGGGAGGATGGACTGTTGAAAATCCAGCTATGGAGATAGACCCAGCAAATGGAGGGCTTTGAAAGGCAGGTGGATGCTAGCGAGTAGTCTTTCCAGGGTTCGAGTCTAAGATCCGGGGGAAAGAGAGGCCCTGCCCGGGGAGGAAGGGATGAGGACAGTGGGGATTTACCAGACTGGCCCACCTCTCTGCTTCACCCTTCCTGATATTTGCAAACTAACAATTACAACTTTTTCAGGACAAACTAATTTCGTATGTCGATATGCAGACCTACCTGGCCCTTGCTCTTAGAAATATTTAATCTGACAGAGCCACAGATCTAGAATACTGCAGTGGGGAGACCCACTGTGTGTGGGGTCCTGGCTTAGGAACTTTATACCCGTCCTGCATTTAATCCTCACATTAGCCTCCAGGTACATTATCCCTAGATACCGATGAAGCATCTACAAGTGAAGGGATGGCCCAAGGGCACAGCCTATGAGGGGTAGAGTTGAGATTGAACACACGCAGGTCTGTCTGGTTTAGAGATCAATGCTTTTTACAGCATCCAGAATAAACTCTCAAACTCAAATCCACGGTAGAGCAGGGAGCAAACCATAGAGATGGAATAGTGCAAGGCCAGCCAGACTCCCTCCACCCACTGCCTCTCCTCAGGCGCCTCTGGGAAGCGATCAGAGGTGGGGTCAGAGGTGAGGCTGTGGAACCCGAGCCTGCACTCAGAGTGGCAAAGGGAACAAATGCTCAGCAAATGGTGGCAGAACCTGCACCCAGCCCTCCTCCCTGGGTGTTAGCTCTGTGCCTCCCATGAACTTCTCTCTCCTCCACATTCGCCAGGAGGAGGAGGCTGATTCTCAGAGCGGGGAGCGAGTGTGCGAGGCTTGGCCCCTTGAACTCAGGTCCACCTGGCTTTGGGCCCACTTCCCAGCCCTCCTGCCACTCCTGCGGGGGATGAAAAACAAAGGTGTGTTTCCCTCAAGATTAATGCCAACTACTGTGAAATCACAAACACATATTTCCAAAGAACCTGACCGATGTTTACCTATGTTCTCGGGCCAATACCAAGAGCTTCTTAAGGGTAGCTGCACAACCGTGGATTCCGCTGTGAGGGACTGGCCGCAAGCCAAATGTCGGCCTGGGAAGACGACCCCTGGGGGCCCTTTCCTGACCGGCTCCTTCCTGTGTTGCTCGCTCACCACGGCCGTCCTCCCAGCACTGCACGCTTACTCCACGCGAGGCTCGGCGCAGGCACCTGGGGCCACCACTTGTCCCTTTATGAGGGGCACTGTGGTGATTCCCACTTTACAGATGAGGAAACGAAGGCGTGGGAGGTGATGTGCCTTGCCCCACATGACGCAACGAGGAGCAGAAGTGCCAGGATTCATCCAGATTCTCGCCTCAACCCCTGCTCTTGCCCGCTGAGCCGGGCCAGCCCTCTGCTGGGTCTGAGCTCTCAGGCTCCAGTGTGAGCTGAGCTCCAGGCTTTGCTCCAAGGCTCCCTTCATCACTTAGGGCTCAAGTCAAATGCCTGCTCCTCAGCGGCCCTCCCCACTCATCCCGGCTGAAGTTCTCTGCCCTCCCCGCTTTCATACCCTCTCTGGATCCGATTTTTCTCCTTTGCACTTAGCAAGGCAGTCTGGGGTTGCCTTGTGCATTTATTTGCTTTCTATTTTCTGTGCCTGCCAGAGTGCCAGCCCCGTGAGAGAAAGGTCCTTACTGGGTTTGGTTTGCACCGTGTCCTCAGCCCTAAAACTGTGCCTGGCCCATCACAGGTGTTCACTAAATATTTGCTGAGTAATCCAACTCGGTTCTCACAACGACCCTGTGCACTGGGGTGGAGAGAAAAGATGCTGCAAATTCCTTGCTGCTCTTCCCAAGGAATCCGGACGTGACACACTTTAACCAATGGAATTTGGTGTCAGAAACGAGGCCCTGAGACTTCTAAAACTAGATCTTAAGAAGCTTTTCAGCTTCTGCTTGGGTCTCCTGGTACGCTCTTTCTGGGGAAGCCAAGCTGCCGTATGAGAAGTCTGACTAGCCCGAATCTGCCATATGCTCTGGAAACCCAAGCAGCCATGGGAAGCAGACACGCGTGAAGAAGCCATCGTGCACATCCAGTCCCAGGTGCCCTCACTTTGCGACCATATGTATAAGCCCAGGAGAGCTCAGGAGAGCCATTCGCAATCCATGGACACAACTGTAAGAGGTAATATAGTAAGTCATTTTGAGCCACCAAGTTTTGAAATGATGTTACACGGCACTACGTACAGATAAACCGATAGAGTAGGAAGGTACTCTTCATTTTTCAGATCCAAGATACCAAGGCACTAAAATGTCAAGTGACTTACCCAAGGTCAGTTAGCAGAGGGGGCGCTCGAGCTCAGATTGTCTCCACGGCCTGTGCTTTCAACCTGGAGGCTGCATATCTCTGAAGCTAATTCATACTTCTGATTTTTTTTTTTTTTTACATCGCTGGTAGTCAGTTTCGGGTTTAGAGCTGGTCCTGAGAACTTTCTGCCTTCCCATCATAGATCTTCATCAACAACGAGTGGCATGACGCCGTCAGCAAGAAAACATTCCCCACTGTCAATCCATCCACTGGAGAAGTCATCTGTCAAGTAGCTGAAGGGGACAAGGTGAGAACTGGTGACTTAACCTTGGGGCAGGGCTGAGCAGGGTGGGGGCGGGCAAGGATAATTTCTTTTTACCTTATGTGTTTTCATATGGTTGAAACTTTACTGTGTGTGTATTAATGTCATAACTAAAAAATTCTGAGTAAATGAATCAACAGAAACTCTTCTTTACAGACAAAGGTGCTAGACGGTACCCATATTCACTAATTCGCACAGTCATGGGTTGTAGACTTGGAATTGAATTTGAGAAAAATCTAATCTCTCTAGACCTGGAGGGAGGTGCACAGCTGGATGGAAACCTTGTTCCGTAGAATCTGGGTCTCCTGAGACCTAGCTCTTGTAGTATACTGTGTTCGAGTTATATATGCTCATAGTAATTAAACAGTAATTTTAAAATTTAGAAATTGGACTTTTAGTAAGAATTTCATTTTTTACAATAGAAAAAGCATTGAAAATAATTCAAGAATGCCTTCTGCCCTCTGCTTTAAAAAAGTCTTCCATATTCACATATAAGGCCTTGTTCTCTTTGCTAAAAGCAAGTGTGAGTACTTTTCTGGCTTATAGGGTAGTCTGATGGTACATGTGTTTAATATTAATGAAAACCGGGCTCTCCACCTCCTGATACCCATCTCCTTACATGAAAAATGCCGCTGGGCTGTTGTCACAGCTTCCGCGAGGAGAGGGAAGCTGGGTACGCCTGCATTTGTTGGGGCCCGCAGTCATCTCAGAAGGACTGGTTAAGTTCGTGGGGCTTGCTTTCTTAGGAAGGGAAAAATGGTCAGATTCCAAGCTCTAACTCCAGAGTGCCTCTCTCTCCAAAACTCTGGGGGGTGGGTTTGAAATAAAAATATGGAAATGGAAACTGTCGGGGACATTCCCTCTGTGACTCTGGAGAGTCAGGCTCGCCAGGCGCAGTCCTGTGAGGCCGGGAAGGACTGTGAAGGCCGGGTTTCTGCATGGGCACCGGCTGAAGCCCCTGTGGGTGCCTGTGGCAGTGGGGCAGGGGTATCTGGAGGCGGGTACTGTGAAGCAGGCCTGAGCTGCCTCGGTGGGTGTCTTCCAGGAAGACGTGGACAGGGCAGTGAAGGCTGCCCGGGCCGCCTTCCAGCTGGGCTCGCCCTGGCGCCGCATGGATGCGTCGGAGAGGGGCCGGCTGCTGAACCGCCTGGCTGACCTGATCGAGAGGGACCGGACCTACCTGGCAGTGAGTTCTCATCCCACGTGGTGAATGGGTTCAGGGCACCCCGTGGATAGCCAGGAACGGGCCACATGGCTGATAAGTAACTAAATGGCACAGACTGGACACTTTTGGGTGTGCCCCTACACCAACCAGAGGAGCCTCTCAGCATCTCCTTTGATATAGCGGGTTTGGCTAAGAAAGGAGGAGACTAGGGGTGACAGGGGAGCCATGATGGGGAGACTTCCCCGTGGAAACCTCTCTTGGAGCCCCTCTGTGTAATGGGCCTTCTCCTTGGCAGCCGGAGGTGGAAGAAACCGGAAGGTAATACCCTCACCTCTCCCCCATCTGTTCTGCACATACCAGCCAGAGCGAATCTTCTAGAAAGCAAATTATACCATGGTGCTCCACTCCTAAGCCTTCCATGGTGTCCTACGTCCTTAAGAGAAAGCCCTGTTCCCTGAGCAGGGTCTTCAAGGCCCTGCCTGGTCTGGCGCCACCTCCCAGCTCGTGCTGGGCCATGGCCCTCGCACACGGCTCCGCTCACTTGCCATCCCTTGACTTCTTGACTGCCAAGTTTCTTTGAGTCTCGGGGCCTTTACACGTGTTGTTCCCTCTGCCTGGGCTGCTCTTCCAATCGTTGTCATGTGTACTTTGCCTAGGTTCTGGCTTCAGGGGTGTTTCTCCTGTTGGCGTTTCTCAGACTGGGTTGGGCAGCCTGGCCTTCTCCTTTGTAGCACTCTTAACGCTTGTGATTCGTGTCTTTCCTCACTTGCTCTTTGCTCTGAAAACTTGTTTGTCTCTGTATTCCCAGCTCCTGGATCTGGCATAGAACAGAAACTCAAACATGTGATTGTAAAATGACTGAATGAGAAGGTGGTTCTTCATTCCTCCCATCCCCTTCCTCATTCTCCCCACCTTTGGAGAGGGAGGGACAATGGGCCAGAAACGCCATGACATTCAGTGGCACGAAGTGGCCACCAGTCCTCTCGGTCCATGCTGAGCCCCTCTGCTGCGTGTCGCCCATTTGCTTTGCTTCGTACCTGTGCTGATCCCGTTCTCTTTTCTCAGGCCTTAGAGACCCTGGACAATGGCAAGCCCTACCTCGTCTCCTACCTGGTGGATCTGAACATGGTCATCAAGTGTCTGCGGTGGGGCTCAGGCTTTCCTGTTCTTTGCTTTGGCTGGGCCGGAGGAGAGGGAGTATTGCCGGGGAGGCGGAAACAGAATAATGTAAAGGATAAACATATTAGACTCCATTTCATGGGGGAAATCCCTCAATACTGAGAATGTGATGTAGTCATAAATGTTTTCTTTTGCGTCTTGAGTCGGTTTTGGTAATTTAAGTATTAGTTGGATTCGTCTGTATCATTTAGGTTATCTAATTTGTTGGCTTCAGTTCATAGTATTCTCTTATAATCCTTTTTGTCTCTGTGAGGTCAATCATGATGTCCCCACTTTGACTTCTGATTTTATTTTTTATTTATTTTTTTATATTATTTATTATTATTAATGCCTACAGCAGCTGGTCTTCCTTGGTGGTCTCCCATCCAAGTACTAATCAGGCCCGACCCTGCTGAGCTTCCGAGATCAGACATCAGGCTTGTTCAGGGTGGCATGGCCGTAGACCATGGACTGTGGCTCCACTGGGGCGCGAACCCAGGACCTTCTGCGTGTAAAGCAGACATGCTAACCACTACACTATGGAACCACGTCCTCATTTCTGATTTTAGTTATTTGTGTCTTCTCTCTTTTTTCTTTCTAGCCGAAGGTTTGTCAGTTTTATGAATGTTTTCAAATAACAACTTTTGGTTTCGTTGAATCTCTCTGTTGTTTTTCTGTTCTCCATTTTCTCTCTCTCTCTGTTCCTATCTTTCTTTCTTTCCTCTCTCCTGGCTTTGGGTTAGTTTGATCATAAACATTTTAGTGACCAAGAAAAACAAGGTGAGCAACAAGAGCTCTTTGGTCGCCAGTAACAGAGACGCAGTGTAACTTGGGCGACACAGTCAGGGCTCTTAAATCCAGAAGGCCACTGAGTCCATGTGCACCCTAGCCCCAGTCCCCACCACTTGTCTCTGGCCAGGAAGAGGCTTCGTTTTGGGCTGTGTTTGTTTCTGTTATAGGAGCCCCAGGAAGGACTTGCAACACTTTTTACAAAACAGGCAACAGGTCATAAAAAAATTCCTCTCTCTGCCTCCTTCAGGGTCAGTTTGCATGTTGGAGCCTGGCTGCGCACAGCTGGGCTTGCTTCTGTATGCATGACTGCAGCCAGACTCAGCTGCAGTCCCTTAGTTCTGATGCCAAATTTCTAGCCTTGAGTCTGATCACCTGTGGGCTGGGTAGACTGATCATTGTGCAAATAATGGCTGTTTCCCTGTGACCATGTGGATGAAGGTGGAGAAGCAGCAGCAGTACCAGAGAGGAAGGGGTTGGACAACATAACAGTTTTCAACCAGGACAGTTAGATCACTCAGGGAGCAGTGGGCAATGTCTGGAGACATTTTTGGCTCTCACTACTAGGTGAGAAGGGGTGCTACTGGCATCTAGAGCGTAGAGGCCAGGGATGCTGCTAAAATTTACATCTTACAACGCACCAGAAAGCTACCCACTGTAAAGAATCATACAGCCCTAAATGTCAACAGTTCCCAAATCAAGACCTTCTCTCTGCAAGGACGCCCCAGAGAGAGCAGCCTGGTGGATCATGGGCAGAGCCCCACGCCTTCCTGGGTGTTGGCAGTGTGCCTTTGTGCTGATGAAA
The DNA here is from genome assembly GCA_028627145.1 of Eidolon dupreanum. Taxonomy (NCBI): domain Eukaryota; kingdom Metazoa; phylum Chordata; class Mammalia; order Chiroptera; family Pteropodidae; genus Eidolon; species Eidolon dupreanum. The sequence goes on along the minus strand of CM053510.1, from coordinate 102,854,896 downwards.
TAACTATTCTGAGGCCTGCAAAACGCATGTAATGCAGACCTGGGTGGAGGGGGCTGCAGTGCCAGTATAGACCGGCAACTTCCTGGCTATTTTTTTCCCCCGGGGTCACAAACCCCTGGTTCAAACCCCAGTAAACTTTGGTCTCAGGCTAACCTTGCCAGACATACTCATTTCAAAGATCTTTCTTTTACCCTAGATATTTCATCTTTCCCCTAGTCTGCATTTTTCCTACTTCCTGGAAAGCTTAATCATCACATACTATAAACATCTGTTCTTTTCTCCCCAGCTTTAATTTGCTATACTTTTCTGTCACTTGTGTCCCTGTGTGTCTAGGTAATAAGCTTTATAAGGGTTGGAGGCCAGTTGATTTGTTTTTCTGGTGTCTGTTCGCTCAATCTTAGTACAGTGCTCTGAACAGAGGAAGTGCCAGCTGTTTGATGTTTTTGCATTTTTCCACCAGATCCAACCCATGGTTCTCAAATGCTAACCTATGGTGCTGAGCTGGTACAACAGTCATAGATAAATCTGAATGTTTATCACCCCCGAGAGCCAGACTGTAGGTCAGAAGCGCGCGCTTGGGATTCGGTGTTTTTTATGAGCATCCCAGATGATTCTGAGGCTTAGAAGTTAGTTCCCTAGAGTGAATTATTGTGACCTTAGCAGTTAGTCTTTCTGGGAACAAGCCAAGAGCACGGGCAATTATCAGAAACCCCCAGTTGGACAGTTTGAGCGTCCTCTTTCTGCCAGGGTTTATAGGGGTCCCTGACAGCCATTGATGAAGCTTGGACTTTCTTTTTTAGCTATTATGCTGGCTGGGCCGATAAGTACCATGGGAAAACCATTCCCATTGATGGAGACTTCTTCAGTTACACCCGCCTCGAACCAGTGGGGGTGTGTGGGCAGATCATCCCGGTGAGTGGGAGCCTCATAATGAACGAATGAAGGTTTTTCAGGCGAGCCCTGAGAGGCAGCGACCTCCGACAGGCTCATCGCACAGGTGGGCGGGTCTGGGATGACGCTGGAGGGCGGCCTGGCCTGGCTAGTGGTTGAGAA
>CM053510.1:102800040-102853343 GCA_028627145.1 Eidolon dupreanum | reverse complement strand
GGCTGTGTGTCCCTGGGAAGCCACGTGCCCTCTCTGAGCTGCCATCCTCCCATCTTGACACCCACACTGCCTAACTCACGGGGTGGCTGTGAAGTGGAAATGTTAATGGCGGAAAGCACTTTGTAAATTACACACACAGCATGACTACTAGGAGCGACTGTGCCAAAGGGCACGCCCGCTTCCAGGACCTCAGCCACTGCAGAGATGTGCCCAGGACACACACGGGCCTGTCACCTGGTTACCTGGGGGTAGCGTGGAGGGCCATGGCACGAAGAGCAGAGTGCTCTTCTGAGCTGTTTGATTTAAAGAAAAAAAAATTTTTTTTTTTTACCATGACCGTGTATTTATTTTAATCAATAAAACTGTAGCCAATGATACTTAATTCTAAGGAATACAGTGCCTCTCCCCGCCACTTCCTCTCACATCTTGATCCTTTTTCCAGCATTGCCCTTGGACCCAACCTGTCCTGGGCTCACTCTCCACAGGGCTCTGCGCTGGCCGCCTCCAGCCACGCCCTCCCAGGGACCAGGAGTCCACAGGGCCGGGGACGCTCCCAGCTCCCACAAGTCCCTGCCCATGTGGCCACAGGTGCCTGTGCAGGCTCCATCCTCCTGAGGGTGTCTGAACTGCGGTGTCCACCCCCCAGGTTCCAGGGCTAGCCAAGGCACCTTGTTTTGTTTTGTTTTGTTTTGTTTTGTTTTGTTTAAATCAATAGACCTTATTTTTTTAGAGCAGTTTCGTTTACAGGAAAATGAGCAGAAACTGTAGAGTTCCCATAGATCACCAGCCCCTCCAGCTCCCTCGTTCCCTTATTATTAACGTCTTGGATTAGTGTGGTACGTGTGTCATAACTGATGAACCAGTATCGATATTATTACCTAAAGTCTAGTTTATCTTAGGGTTCATCTGTGAAACAAATGTGAAATTTCAACAAATGTGAAAATGTAAAGACATGTGTCCCTCATCACATTTGCTCCCCTAAAATTGCCCTGTGCCCCACTTATCTACCCCTTCTTCCCTCCCCCCAACCCTTGGCAACCACTGATCATTTCACCATCTTTTATCTTTTCCAGAATGTCTTATAGTTGGAATCATACAATATGTAGCCTTGTCAGATTGGTTTCCCCGCCCCCAAATTGGCTCTTGTAACTTAGCAATATGCATTTAAGGTTCCTCCATGTATTTTCATGACTTGACAGCTCACTCCTTTTTATGCCTGAATGGATGTATCACCTGGTCTTTATGTGCTCCTCTGTTGACGGACCCTCGGGAGGTTTCCGCTTTTTGGCTATCGTAGATAGTGCTCCTATGAATCCCAACATCTCTTTTTCTCTCTTATTTTGCTTTGTGGTTTGCGGCTAATTATTAAGGTGATGCAAATTTCTATAAAAATTTAATTAAAAAGTGTTTAAAGTAAAACATAAGACCTCCCCCTTGCTTCTCTCATGTCCATCCCCGTAGGTAAACCCCCCACATACACACAAAGTTAGGTTTTTATGTGTGTTTTAACAAAAATAGGATTATTTAATGTGTATTTATTCTACAATCTTTTCCCCCTTTTTACAGAATATGTTAGGCTATCTTTCTATGTCAGTTCTATTAACGATGACACAATACGTGGATGTACCATAATTAATCTGTCTCTCTACTGATGTATCTTAGAATTATGGCTGTTTTTTGCTTTTACAGAGTGCTCCCCAGTGCATATCCTTGTTCAGGTCCCTTTGTCACATGTGGAATAAATTCCTAGAAGTTAAATAGCTGGGTCAAAGGGAATGAACATTTAATTTTTGACCGATGTTCATAAACTACTTGCCGAAAGAGATGTACCTGTTTACAATCCTCCTTTTTTTAAGTTGAGCTACAACTGACGTACAGTGTATTTATTAGACCTTCTAACAGTGTGTGAATATTATAGTGTATGTAAGATACCCTTGCCATCATTGTATTTTCTTACTATTTTCAATGTTTAGTAATCTCATAGTTGAAAAATAAAAACTATGGGTTTGCTCTGCATGTCTTTGAGGGCTAACGAGGTTGGTTGAACCTTTTTTCTTATGTTTATTAGCCCTTTGTATTTCCCCTTCTGAGCTTTGCTTAGTCATGACCTTGGCCCACTTTCCAGTTTTCTCCTCACAGGTGTGGTTCTAAGCCTGAAGCCAGGAGAGGCCTGGCTTTAACATCTCTGTAACTCTGGGCTCTTTCTCCCATAGGTGGATGAAACTCAGTTTAAGAAGATCCTTGGCTATATCAAATCTGGGAAAGAGGAGGGGGCGAAGCTGCTGTGCGGTGGAGGGGCAGCCGCTGACCGTGGCTACTTCATCCAGCCCACTGTGTTCGGGGATGTGCAAGACAACATGACCATCGCAAAGGAAGAGGTTAGCACGGGGCTGGCAACTCTGGGGAACGTTCTTACAAGTGGACAGTTCAGCTCCACATCTTGACACTGACCCAGCAGCTGGCTTTGGGCTCTATGCCTAGGACAGATAGTTCACAATTCACATGTGATCTCGCCACTCCTCTTCGGCCTCCTATGGCTACTCACTGTCTGGGAGAATGTCTACATTCCCCGGCATAGCCTACAGGCCCATTGTGTTCTGGTCCCTGTGAGCCGCGAGTCCAGGAACAACGCTGCCCAGGCTCTCTGGGGTCTTCGTGAAAGCAGGACATTGTATTAGACCAAAGCGCTGACTTCCCCAGTGGCGAGAGTTCCTGGGTGTGTACCCCTCGGCGCTCATTATGACGGCAGGGCAGCAGTTCTGTCTCATTTGTTTGTTTTACAAATATTGAGCTCCAACTGTGTGCCAGGCCCTCTGCAGACCCTGGAGAGCCAGCGGCACCCATAATGTGTTCTCTGCCCTCACTCCACTCCCCCTGGCTGCGTTCAGCCCTATAGTGGCCCTACTGGAGGAAATAGAGTGTCACTACCTTTCATGTATAGTTCAAAGTGAAATATTAAAATGCAAAATCAGGGTAATAAAGTTCAATACACTTGTGCTTCTTTTCTCATTATGAATACTTTGATTTTTTTTTTTTTTAATTCTCAAATATCAATTTTCTGGAAGGGTTGGGCAGGGGTGCCTCTGCCTGGCTAGTGCCCAAAGCTCACGATGCCACCTCACATCCTTGCTGCAGCCACGTGAGGTCCGGGCAGGCTTCTCCCTCTGTCTTGACACTTTCCAGTCCTGGAATCAGCCACTTCTTTAAGAAGTGCTAGTTTCTTCTGGGGATTTCATGAGAATGGGCGCTGGGTGGGCCTGGAACTGCTTCTCTCCCTGCCCTTCACCCCATTCAGGTCTGGCCAGATTCTCTTCCCATATAACAGCTCAACTGTCACTTCTGTGGAGTCCTTCTCAGACACCCCTCCCCCCCAGCACTCAGGCCCGGGGACTGCTCAGTGCACTGCTTCTAATGGTTGCATTCTAGTCACCTGATGACATGATCACTGACAGTCTGTCCCCCTGGTGTTATGTCCCCCTGAGAGCAGCCATACCCCAACAGTAACAAGCACACTGAGCTCCTACGTCTTGGTTTCTAAATCCCCTTCTTCACTAAAATGAACCAGGATTCCTTGCAGAAATGGCTCATTCCAAGATTAGGGCAGGGAAAGTAAAGGATAACCCTACATGTCTTGGGAGCAGAGACTGTATTTCGTTTATAGTTGTTTCTTCAGCGTCTAGTGTGTGCCTTGTTGAATGACTGACTGACATATTTTTTGACACTAAATCCATGTGTAACGTGCCAGTAATGCATACGTTGCAGGATTATTTAGAAATAAGATATGGTCTGTAAAGCATGGGGCACATAGAAGGTAGCTGATCCCTGTCAGCTTCCTTCCCTTTGTGTTTCAGTGAGCTTGGGAGCTGTCGCCTTCCTCTGGAACTGTTAGGGTACGTCTAGGGCCTTGTTCCCACATCTGGAAACATCTGCTCAGCTCTGCGAAAGCTGGATAGCAAGTGGTTCTATGTCTGCCACACCCTCCCACTCTGCTCTCTCACCCCAGATCTTTGGGCCAGTCATGCAGATCCTAAAGTTCAAGACCATCGAGGAAGTCATCGGGAGAGCCAACAATTCCAAGTACGGGCTGGCCGCGGCTGTCTTCACCAAGGACTTGGACAAAGCCAATTACCTGTCCCAAGCGCTCCAGGCTGGTACTGTGTGGTAAGAGCCTCTCAGCAGCCCCTCACACCTAGGCAGGGACCCCCAAAGCCAGGGTCTTCTGGAATTCAGTGCTCACACGCCAGAATTTGGGGTACTGGGCTCAGGGCATGCTACAGCAGATAGATGAGAGCGTTTCCTGCCCCCTCTGCTCCAAGAACAGTGCATACACCCATGTAGCTATTCTCGGGCAAGCAGATGGATGACCAGGGACTTCTGGCCAAGCTGGGACAAGAGTGGGAGACCAGGACTAAGGGCCTATCCCTGGTGTTAAAAGCTTAGCACTTACTTCAAACCCATTAGGATGGCTGTAATTTTAAAATACAGAAAATATCGTGTTGGTGAGATGTAGAGAAACTGGAACCCTCACACGTTGCTGGGGGGGGGATGGGAGATGGTGCAGCTGCCATGGAAGACAGGCTGGCAGGTCCTCAGTGAGCTAAACATAGAACTCGCACAGGCCCCGGTAATTCCACGAAGAGAAACAGAAACGTACGTCCGCACACAAAAAAGTGTGCCTGAATGTTCACAGCAGATTAATCACAATAGCCAGGATTGTGGCTATTGTGGAAACCACCCAAATGTCTACCAGCTGATGGCCAGATAAACATATGTGGTCCGTCTGTGCGGCGAAGTACTGTTTGGCCATGAGCAGGAACAAAGTACTGGCACATGCTACGACATAGCTGAATCTTGAAAACGTGATACTAAGTGAAAGAAGCCAGACACAAAAGGCCACACATGTTGTATGACTCCACTTGTAGGAAATGTCCAGGATAGGCAAATCCTTAGAATCAGAAAGTAGATCAGTGGTTACCAGGGGTAGGGGGCGGGAGGTGGGGTGAGGAGTGACCGCTTTATGAGGACAGGGTTTCTTTTGGGGATGACAAAAATATTCTGGAATTAATTAGTGGTGATGGTTTGGACAACATTATAAATATGCTATAAAATACTGAATTGTACACTTTAAAATGGTGAGTTTTAAATTCAATTACAATTTAATAATTTTTAAAAATTGCAAAAATGTGAAGCACGGCATAGGGAATATGGTCAATAATATTGTAGTAACTCTGTGTAGTGCCAGGTGGGTACTAGAGTAATCGGGGGGATCACTTGCTAAATTATATAAGCAACTAACCACTGTGCTGTACACCTGAAACTAATATGAAATAATACTGAATGTCAACTCTAATAGAAAAATACAATTTTTTTAAAAATTGCAAAAAAAAAAAGCTTAGTACCTAATTAGCAAAAGTGAGTCATTAAAATGGGATGTACCCTGTTACTGACATCCACCTGTGACCACATCAGGAAGGACAAAGATGACTTACAGATTGGATTCACGTGGCTTGCTTTCAACTCCTCCATGGCGGGTTTTATATGGTTCTTCCCATCTATTTTTTCTCAGTGAAATTTTAGAGCAATGTAGGAGGTTCGAGGGGTGTGTGACATATATCCCCCAAGAGTTACTTCTGAAATCCGATTTCAAATTACAGGGTTAACTGCTATGACGTGTTTGAGGCCCAGGCGCCGTTTGGTGGCTACAAGGCATCTGGGCATGGCCGGGAGCTGGGCGAGGACGGTCTGAAGGCCTACACTGAAGTGAAAACCGTGAGTACGGGCGCCCTCCCGCCTGTCTCCGTTGGGACAGTCCATCAGTACTCGTTACTTGTTTCTCATTTGAAGCCAGAGAAGCTACAAGACAGGGTAAAGACTCAGTCCGTGCTCTGCCCCAGGGAAAAATAACTAGACTTGGCCATGCCTCTGCCTGCACTGTCTTTTGTTGGGCTTCATGATAAGCCAAGTTCCGTAAAATGTGAGACGAAGGAAAGGTCCCAGTAGGTTGAAGCAGTGAGGAAAATCAGGTGATGTGAGTAGATTCTCAAGGGCCATAAATACACCCATATCCACACTCATACTGATTTTGTAATTTCAGTGATAGGGATATAACCCAAGGAACTAATCAGAAATACAAAGAAAGCCTTATTTCCATAACTATTCATCACAGCACTATCTCCTTAAGAGGGAAACAGCTGTAACTTACATGTTCAGTAAATTGTGGAACACCTAAATCATGGAGTTCTAATAGCTGCAATAATATTTTTGTAGAATATTTGATATGGAAAGTGCTCATCCTTTAAAGTAAAAAAGCAGGATTCCAAGTAACATGCAATATGTTACCAATTTAAAAACTGCATATGCACATATATAGATACTGAGATATCTTTATTTATAAACATAAAAAAAGATAGGCAATACAGACACTAAGGTGAAAATGACCTTTTCCCTACAGTGAACACTACGGTTTAGCCAGGAGACGTAATCATAAGGGGTATTTAAAGAAAAGAGAGAGGGGCGAGCTGGGCTTTCCCAGAACTGGGAATGGAAAAGCCCAGGGCAAGCAGACCAGCAGGATGAGCAGGGTGAGAGAAGGCAAACTGGTCTCCACTCAGTACTACAGTGGTGAGCCTGAGCGTAAATGATTCCTAAGACACACCTACATTCGTAGGAGACTCACTAGAGTGAAACATACTTGCTTGTTTATAGATAATTTCCCCATCTGTACAAGAGGTGAGACCCAGGTTTGAAACTGACAACGGGACATCACTGGCCTGTTGGCAAAATGGCAGTAAAGGATGAGGTGATTTAGGTGTGGAGTGGGGGGGCAGGGATGGCTAGGATCGAGCCCCAGGAACTGCAGTATCTAAGGATGGACTGGAGGGCAGTGGGAGAGTCTGAAGAGAGGAAGCTTGAGTTGAGGTGACTCGTGGAGGAATACAAGTGTAACAGGCTGTTGACATGGGAGGCCTCAGGAACTAAGACATTGGAGAAAACAAAGCTTTTGAGGAAAAAGGTGGCAGGACCTGATGCATCAGTCCGGCACCCACACTGTGCCAGGCACTGTGCTGTTAGTGCTTGTGATAAAGATTCTTATATTTTGAGCTTTGGAACTCAAGTGACGATACTAACAAAAATAGGGATTTTTCAGAAGTCAAGTTTGCAAGCAGGACCGATGAGAAAATTTGCATTTTTAAACTCATTTTTACTGAGTCTTACTTTGTGTCAGAATCCGTGCTAGATTTTTTTGAATACACGACCTCATTTAGTGCTTACGACAACCCCATGAAGGAGATGCTAGCCCATTTTACAAGTGAGGAGACAAGGCACGCAGAGGTGAAGCACTCGCCCAGTTAGAGGGTAAAGCTGGAATTCAGCCCCAAATCCAGCTGAATCTGGCATCTTCCCACTTCACCCACCGAGACACCTGTCAGCTTCAACACATTATGTCTTTCTTTGCTTTGATTCTTCTGGAGGAGAATATGGATCTCGGTCAGGGTCTCTCAGCCTCGGCACTCTTGCCATTTGGGGCTGGATAACCCTTTGCTGTGGGGGGCGTCATCCCTGACCTCCTCCCATGGATGCCAGTAGGAGTCTCGTCTCCGCATCCGTTGACAATCAGAACGACTGGGTTAACGGGAGGCTGAATGCGATCTTGTGCAGAACACAGCCCTAGCGGTTCCTGGGACTGGCCAGTTGGAAGTAAGGAAAGCCCTCTGCTCAGAGTGAGGCGGCACCCAGCCGCAGGTGCCTACAGAACACAGGGTGGCATGGAGACTTAATAGCTTTTCTGCACCCCTCTTACAGGTCACAATCAAAGTTCCTCAGAAGAACTCATAAAGGAGCACACTGGCGTCTTCCGTACTCATCCAGTGACAGAAAATTCAACAAGACCAACAACAAAACCAACGAGATCAACAACAAAACCTAAAAGTCTCCAAAGAGAAATTCTCTCACAAAAATCTTTTGGAACAAGAAAATCCCAGAATTTGAATTCCTGTGGGGGGGTGGGTATGGGGTGGAAAGGGTATGGGAAGCCTCTGAAACTGCAACAGTACTAGCATTCAAGGTGATTTTTCAAAAATAGATTTGAATGTCTCATCCCGTCCATTTGATATACTTTTGTAACTTGCCTTTATGAGGGAAGAAAAAGGCCACTGTTTACAATTGTACCAACACTGAGGCCATAGCTAGCATCTTGCTTTGTATTCTGGAATAAAACTCACTAAAAACAGTGCTGCTCTTCACTTTTTGGGTAACTTTCTCCATATCAATAACCCGAGGAAATGCCACCACATAGGCATGTCGTCCCCTGGGTTTGTATGCTAACTATACTCCTCTCCTACTGTGGGCAAACAGCTTTGGTTCTGTGTGTTTAATTAACAGATATCTGTGGCTCATCAACCTGTGGCAGGCCTGTGCTAGGCACTATGGATGATACCAACATGAGACTCCCAGCCCCTCACAGAGGGGCAGGTAAAGCAGGAAAGAGACACTTGACATCCAAGGCTGTCGTCTTTTTTTTTTTTTAAGTTCAAAATGTGATCAAAACAAGAGAGATAGATTCGTGCTGGACCAAGTTCATGAGATTGATTTGGAAACCAGATATCAATTTACTCATTTTAAGTGAGGTCCGTATTTCCAGTAACCAGACCTTTTACATCTCCTATCCAGAACACTGCCTTCCTTTAGGGACCTGACAAATTAATTTGTATTATTAGTAAATTAGGAATCAGAAGATTCCTTGGTGAGCAATGGAATCAGAGCAAAAGGAGCTGAATCACAGTAGAAGTGTGTGGAGTAAGTGATCATGTCTGGGTCCTAGAGTCCTTTAAGAATTTGAGCAAAAGTTTGATCTTCTCTTAAGAAGAATACACTTTCTGTATAATTTTGCAGACAGTGTCAAGGGAGTGATGAAGCTCATTGGTGACCCCTGGTCTTATATTGCTCAGGCTATACCATATCATGATAAATCGTCCTTATTTTGCTAAAGACTAATATGACTTATTTGAGTAGCACTTCACACTTTTTGTCATATATGTATAAACCTGTACTATTTGCTTTTTTCTTTAAATCGACTATTATAGTCAGATAAAATTAAATAAGCACCTTATTGCCATACTTAAAACAATAGCTTTAACTGCCAGAAATAGAAGGCATTATACAAAAGATAAAGCAAAATGATGTTACTAAGTTCAAATAACGAAATACAAGTAGACCTAATTGTTTAGATTATATATTTATATAACAAATGAATCTAATCGTTCTACCACTGTTCATACCTGAAATAAGTGCGTCACTGAGGAAACTAGGATTTGACCAGTTGGCAACAACAGGTTATTCCAGTTCATGATGCTTCAAGATGAAATCTAGTTCACTGCCAATAAAATGAATCTATATTTTAGTTTTCAGGATAACCAGCAGCAATAACGCCATGATGCGTAAACCTAGCGGCAAAGGGCAAAGCTTTGAGCCCGGCCCCCTTCTGTCCTGCTCTGTGGCCTCCTCCCAGGCTTCAGGTAGCACCGGGGATAGACGGGTCAGCTGAAATGGCTATGCCTATCCTCACCGCACTTGAAATCTATTTTGATATGTTTAAAGAAAATTCCTCTTGAGATTTAGGGTGATGCCTTCCGTATGTCCAACCATACCACCAAATTAACCCCAAAACTCTCATGATGTAGGATGAGATTACTTCTAACAGGGTTTATACAGTCTATCATTTAAGAATATTTTAGCTGCAAATGTCAAAACCAAATTCAAATCAGTATAAGAAGATGGCTCCCACATCCTAAAATTCTGGGATCTTGGCTTTGGACATGGCTTGGTATAGAAGTTCAGAAAGTTTCCAGCTGTTGATTTCAACTCTGCCGCAGAGCCTTCATTTTCAGGCCATACCCATCCATTTTGGTTCTGGCAGGTCTGGATCCTTAAAGGACCCAACTGCCCTCAAGAGCTGTAGCCTCACACCATGCCAGGCCCAAGTCCACTGGCTAGGAGAAAGCCCCTTTTTGCTAGCTCAGGCAAAGACCTTGAGGCTCACGCTGATTGGTCCAGTTGATGGAACATCCCACCCCTATCCCAACCAATCGCTGTGGCCAGAGGTATGAGATGTGCTGATTCACTTACACCTGAGTCGTAATGGTCCACCCTTGTACTCTGCAGTGGCACTTCCTCTAAGTCCACCTGGGCTGAGAATAAGAGAGGGATGGATCCCCAAGAGAAACTTGGGGCTCTTGCCTTAGAAGGGGAAATGGAGACTAGAGAGTCCCCTACTGAGCTACTGCCAACCTTTTAGTACTCCCAACAGTGTTGCCAAGAACCCGATTAGGAGTGAATTGGAAAAAACATATAATGTTTCTTGCACTCAAGCTCTATGAATCAGACTCACTGTAATTTTAAGAGAATCCATTCTTAAGCTGATGAATACAAAGGAAATGCTAGCTATGAAGAGATGTCTATAATGTTGATCTGACATCCTAGACTAAATTAATCTTGTGTTTTCAGCATCAGGAACCAATTAGAACCTTTAGCTGTCTGAAGCAAAAACGAAGTTCTCAGGTTATGAACAACCTGATCTCTCTGGGTATTTGGATGTGGGTCAGTCACAAGAGTATTGGGTGTAAAGCTGCTGTTTCTGTCTTTAGGCTTACCGAGTGCCCAAGAGGAAATGCTTATACTTCTGTCTGAATCAAGGACACAGAGCTTTTCCTGCAGCTTGGAGAACCTGGCTGATGAGGCGTTTTTCTAAGTATAGGCGCCACCTCGTGGGCAATAAGCACAACAACAGCGCTCATCTTCAGGAGCTGATAGGATACACCTATCTGCTGGGTTTGTCTCTTTCAAAGACTTGTTACAACATGGGCAAAATTTGGCAGGCAATGCAGTGAGAAAGTAAAGAGGCTAGGGTCACATCAAATAACCGAAAACAGGGACTCCGATGACAACCTGTACATGAATGTTCCCAGCAGTACTGTTTACAATAGCCAAAGTCCATCAAAGTCCATGAATTAATGATAAACAAAATGTGGTGCATCCACATAACAGAATATTATTCAACCATAAAAAGGAACGAAGCACTGACACAGGTTACAGCATAAATGAACCTCAAAAAACATGCTAAGTGAAAGAAGCCAGACACCAAAGGCCACACATTGTGAGGTACCATGTATACGACCTGTCCAGAATGGGTAAGTCCATAGAGACAGGAAGTCGCTCGCTGGCTGACAGGGGGCAGGGGAGTGACTACTTAATGGGTACAGGGTATCCCTCTGGGAAGATGAAAATGTTTTGGAACCAGATAGAGGTGATGGTTGCACAACACTGTGAAGGCACTAAGTGCCACTGAATTGTTCACTTTAAAATGGTCAGTTTTATGTTGCGTACATTTCACCTTAATTAAAAAAAGCAGCTAGGGTCACAGCTGTTTGAGGTAACAGGGATGAGTGGTACAACCTCTGGGCTTCCATTTCCTACTGTCATTTCCAGCTTTCTTTCAACTATTTTGTGAAGGATAAAGAACTGATACTTAAATAGATTTTATTAACCTTTTTTGAAAATGAAATAAATACGCATGATAAAAAAAAAATCAGTGAAATATAAATCTGGCTCCTAATCTTGTGGCCCAAAGAAATAATATTTATTGTGTACCTCCTGAGTGCTGGGGAATGCCGATGCTGATGCTGGTCTGGTGGCCACTCTCCAAGAACCACTACCCTAGAGGAAAAAAAACAACAACACATTCTTTGATTCTTCCACATAGAAACCCTCATCTCAATATGAGAGGGATCAAAACTTCCTCCAGAAAGATTTGGGTTTGCTTTTCAATTTTTACTTTGAAATTATTTCAAACTTACAGAAATTTTAAGAACAGTACAACGATCTCACATATTCCACTCAGATTCACCCATTTTTAGTATTTTCCCATTTGCTCTATCACCTTTCCACCTCCTTACCTCCTATATATATTTTCCTTTCTTCTAGACCAACTATGAGTAGGTTACAGGCATCAAGCCCGTTTTCCTCAATACTTTGTGTTTGAATTTTTACCTTGGATATTCTCTTACATAATAACAGTTCAGTTACTAAATTTGGAAATTTAATTTGGTACACTTTGACACAATACTTGTGGGAGCTTCTGACAATGCTGGAAACATGCAGGGACAGAATTATCCTAGGGGAAGCAGATGACATTTCCTGGTCCTTCTCTGCCTCCCTGGAGACTCTCATACCCTATGAACTAGGAAGAGGTCCCTCACTCAGCCATGCTGGCTGGCACTCTGATTTCATGTTTGCAGCCTCTAGAAAGGTGAGAAACACATTTCTGCTGAGCCGCTCAGTCTATGATGTTTCGTTACAGTGGCCCGTACAGACTAAGATGGCACCTGACTTTCATTCATTTGACTCCTACTGACTCCTCTTCGATCCCATTGCCAGGGTTGGGGGTAAGGATATCAGTTCTGTATATTACCTGGCAATACTAATAAGAATAATGAACAGTGTTTAATGGTTTATTTTCAAAGCTATATAAAAATGTCATGTACCTGTACAATTGAGGTAATCTGTTTCTCATTCCTCAGTTAGAAAGTAGGAATCAATTGTCAAATGAGATATAATTCTTAGGGAATTTTGACTTTTCAGAATCTCACTTTCTACCTGGGCTTCAAAAGCCTACAAACGAAGTTGTGTAATGGGTACAGAGTTTTGGTTTCGCAAGATTTAAAAGTTCTAGAGATTGGTTGTACAACAATGTGAATATGCTTAACACTACTGAACGATATACTTAGAAATAATTTTGATGGTAAATTCTGTGTCGCACATTTTTTTTTTTTTTTACCACAATAAGACAATAATTTTTCGAAAAGGCCACCAAGTGAGACATCTGAGAAGCAGTCCCAGGGGAGGGGTGATGTTTCTGTGCCTCTCACGCGGACAGAAAGGCTGTGGGCGGGCGGTTCAGGCCAGGTCAAGGGAAGCGTTCCAGGGGGGCCTGCCGAGCCCCCGCGGGGATGCCGTGGAAATGCAGAGCTGTACTGTGGGCACTGGCTTGGCGACAGTCCCTTCCAGCTCTGAGAGGCTGAAGGATTTGAGCTGAGTCAAGTTCAGCAAATGCGAGAACTTTCCATTCACTGACTGTCAAATTTTACTACGATATATTTGAGGAACAGAAATTCAGGTAAAAAAAAAAAAACACAGTGAGCTTTTACACGATAAGAGAATACAACTTGGCGTGGACTTTCTGGTAGGAATCCACCACTAAAAATGTATCCAAGGAAATAACTGGGTGAGTGTGTAAAGCATGTTGGGAAAGAGCACTATTTCTAATAGCAGAAAACTTCGAACGACTTAAATGTCCATTAAAAAAAAAAACAGTGAGCACCTAGCAGCATTCAGAGGGACAAGACAATAACTCAAAGTGTCAAGTAAAAGTTAGATGTTTGGGGGGGACGGGACAGGAAGTGCAGTGGGACGAGAACCGTGCCTTTCTGCCCCCCCCCTCTGGGCACACTGGCTTTCACTACTTCACTATTCATGAAGCAACAACTGCCTCCGCCTGGAAGCCATGACCCACGACCCATGACTGGCTTAATGTTCCAGTCTCAGTTCCCAGGAGGCTCTGATGGGCCAGCTTGGGTCAGCTGTCCATTCCTGAGTCAGTCAGCTGTGGCTGGAAGATGGGGGTCACATGGCACTCACTTGGAGTTAGCTAGGCCCATAACCTAAGCTGGGGCGGCTGGGTGCTGGGCACCCTGGAAGTGTCTACGCTCGCCCATCAGTGTGGTCCAGAACCAAATGGCAACATCTGCATCACCAGACAGCTTCTTTGCAATGCAGAATCCTAGGTTCCACCACATACCTAATGAATCAGAATCTGCATTTTAACAAAGTCTTCAGGGGTTGGTGTGCGTTAAAGTTTGAGGGACACTGGTTTATCACAAGAAAGGACAGTTGACTCCCATTTCCTTCCTTCCTCCCTTCCTTCCCTGCCCCGCTTTCCTTACTAAAACAGCTTAACTGAGATATAATTCACATAACATACAATTCACCCGTTTAAAGTACATAATGAAATTTTTTTAGTATGCTCACAGAATTGTGCATCTATTACTACAATCAATTTTAGAACATTCTCATTGCCCTACAAAGAAACCTATATTCCTTGGCTGTCATTCCCTTATCTCCCCCCACCCCCATGCCCCCTTCTCCCAGTCCCTGGCAATCACTAATCTACTTTGTCTCTAGGGGACAGCTGTATAAGAAATTGTACTGGGGCGTTATTGAAGCACTAGACTATTCTAAACTCACTGTCCCATTGGTCTGTGACAGTGAAGGAAAGTGGACTCTCAAAGTTGAAGAGTGCGACTGAGGGAGCACTAGAACTTCGCTAGTCAAAGGATGGGTCACGAGCCAGCAGCATCACCGCTGCCTGGGCACTTGTGAGAAATGCTCAGACCTACTGAACCCGAATCTGCATTTGGACAAGGTTCCCCAAGGCATCTGTACATTAATGTTTTGTAAGTGCTGCACCCGAACGGAGTTGCTGGACCTTTAGGCTGAGTGAGTTTATTCTCGTCCTAAGTAGGTGATGGGACTCTCAGGGAAGGTGCAGTAGCACCTTGCAGCGACCCTCCCTCAGCTACGTCAGTGGGTGCTTGGGAGGGAAATGGGGCCATGGCAAGAGAAGAGGGTCTGTTCTTGTCCCAGGATTAGCTGCCACTTAACCACCTCAATGATCCAGCCCATTGCTGGGGACACAGTAGGTCTTCAATAAATATTTTGATGAATTAGTGAATGGATTAAATATTTTGAACGAATTACTGATCAATTGCTGAAGATTGATTAAATCTAGTTAGCTTCTCTTAGTTTCTTCATCTGTGGAATAGGGATGATGACAACCAGAGTGCCCACTTCCAAGGGCTGCTGGGAGGTTACATGAGATAAGGCAGGTGGCAGTTACTGCAGAGGTGGAAGTTCCTATCATGGGCGAAGCTTGGGTTTCTGCGGAGGTTTTGTAAAGGAGATAGGCCGCATTTCCACAAAAGCGAGCTGCAGTTTGTCGGGTGCCATGCAGTGAGCAGGTCCATGCACCCTTCATTGCAGAGAAGAGTAGTAGAAACGCATGAACAAAGCTGGCCTCTGATGGTCAGCCTCTAGATTTTCACTTTCTGCATTAACGCCTATGTTGTTCAGCTTTTTAAAAATGACATATATAATGCTTCTGAAATTGGAAAAGAAACCCCACTACACGGGAAAAGAAAATGGGGTGGGGGAGGGAGAAAGACTGTTTGGTTTTCAACTGCTTTTTCATCTCACATCTTTAAAGGCTCCAATAGGAATGAGAGCCATACCACGCCAGCAGGGGAGAATGAAGCAAACACGCTTACAATGACCCCAAGTGGATTGTCCAATAAGTCAGGTTATGAAACATTTAAGGCTCAAAAGTTCACCACCCTTGTTCCAAGCACATAGAGAATCCACCGAGAAGCCTGGATTAGTAGCTAGTTAATACTTTAAACAGACTTTTAAGTGTGTTATTAAGTAATTCAGTTTAAAAAGGAAACATCTTTCTGAGAGTAATGGAGTCAATTAAGCATCATAGAATTTTTTTTCCTCATTAACATAAAATTGATCTTTAACCATTTCAAAGTGCCTAATTCAGTGGCATTTGGTGCGTTCACTTCATTCTATTTCCAAGAGCTTTTCATCACCCCAAAAGGAAATTCTGCACCTATTAAGCAGTTACTCCCAATTCCCCTCTCCACCCAGTTCCTGGCAACCATGGTCTGGTTTTTCCTCCACAGATTTGCCTTTTTCTGGATGTTTCTTAGAAATGGAATCATAGAGTATGTGGCCTTTGTTCTGGCTTTTCACTTAGCATCATGTTTTCAAGCTTCATCCATGTTGTAGCATAAATCAGTGGTTCATTCCTTTTTACAGTTGAATAATATTCCACTGTATGGATGAGCCACATTTTGTTTATTCATCTGTTGATGAATATATGGGTTGTTTTGACCATTGCAAATGGTGTAGCTATGTACATTTGTATATAAGTATTTGTTTGAACACCTATTTTCAGTTCTTTGGGGTATATATCTAAAATGGAATTGCCGGATCTTACAGTAATTCTATATTTAACTTTTGGAGGAACTGCCAAACTGTTTTCCACAGTGGCCACAAATTGCTTTACAATCCCACCAACCAGTGTAAAATGTATGCAAATACGAGGGTTCCAATTTCTCCACATCCTCTCCAACATTTTTTTTTTTTTTTTTTAAATTATGGCAGCATCACATTGCTTCTGCCAATCAGGGTTACTCTTCTGAAACTGCTGATTAAGGGCAGGTGTGTATCAGAGAAAATGACATTCAGTGACAGGCTGACTGCATGTTCTCATCCTTCCACCCCGACATCTCAGTCAATGAGCCCCTGAAAGGGCTACTCTGTAGCCCTTTTTTCTTCCAGTGTGCTCGACCTTAGTAAATGCGCCACTGTCCACAGGGTGGCTCGTGCCCAGGAACAACCTGAAAATTATCCTTGCCACGTCCTTTGCCTTCATCCCTCACATCCGATTCATCACCAGCTCCTGCTGATTCTACCTACAACATGCATCTCAGATCTGTTCAAGTCTCACCAATTTCTGCTGCCATTATCCTAGTCCAGGCCACCATGACCTCTCATCTGTATTCCTCTTTTTTTTTTTAACCACCTGTATCAGTTACCTATTGCTTCATAACAAATTGCTACAAGGGCAGCAGCTTAAAATAACCTACACATCTACGGGTCAGATATCTGGGGCAGCTTTGCTAGGTGCTCTTGGTTTCCAAATGGAAGTTAGGGTATTAACCAGGGCTGCAGTCATCTCAAGACAACTGGGGGCCAGGCCATTTCCCAGCTCCCTCACGTGGTTCTGGTCTCAGGGCCTCTATGGCTATTGGCCAGAGACATCAGTTCTTTGCCACATGGACTCCTCCGTAGGGCAGCTAGCTACATGGCAGCTGGCTCCCTTCAGAGCGAGTGAGCAAGAGAGTAAGGGAAGAAGCCCAAGGCAGAACTCGGCGTTCTTGTAACCTAATCCGAGAAGTGATATTCCATCACTTTCCTGTATTCTGTGCATTAGAAGCGAGTTACTAGTTCCAGTCCACCTTCAAGGCATGAGGAGTATAACACGAAGATACCACCCAGGGCCATCTGAGAAGCTGCCCACAGTGATCTGTCCTCTGGCAGCCGATGATGCGTGCCATTCCCACATGTGAAATGCATTCTCCCTCCAAAGGGCTCCAAAAGCCCCATTCCAGTACAGCAAAAGTGGGAAGTCCAGAATCTCAAGGCTAAGTCAAGACCAGGTATAAATTAATCTCCTGAGTGTAGTTCCTTAAGTACAGATCCTCTCAATCTGTAAAACTGTGAAAGTAAGGAGACAAATTATTTGTCCCTTACACTCAACACACTATGGTGGGACAGGATAACAGTTATGGACATTCTTCTTCAAAAAGGGGGGAAGTGAGAGGCATTAAGGAGTCGCTGGTCCAAAGCAAGTCTGAAATCCAGTTGGGCAGATGTCGGAAGCTCCATGATTAGTTCTCAGAGCCTGAGAGTAATTATCCACAGCTCTTGGTTCCACTCAGTCACTCTTTTTCATAAAATGTAGCACATGTTTGCAGTTGAGCAGAATTCTGCTTCCTGACAGAATTGGCTTCAAGTTCTCTCTTTGTTCTATACCATCACTTTCTCCCTCAGGCCAGGAGTCCATATGTAATGCTTTCAAGGACTTTATGGGTTTCCTGGGAATCTTCTGGATTTTACACTTGAGACCTTATTATTTGAGAGGATCTGTGAGATGTACCCTGAACCTATTCTTTAAAGGAACTTTTCCATGAGTAAATAGTTTTCTGAGGCAACACCTTTGATCTTAATAAAATACCACAGTCACACCTTCTACTTTAGCTTTGGCCATGTTATGGACTGAATGTTTGTGTCCCCGCAAATTCATCTGTTGAAGTGCTACCCCTCAATGTGATGGTATTAGGAGGTAGGGCCTTGGGGAGGTAATTGGGTTTAGATAAGGTCATGATGAGATTAGTGTCCTTATGAGAAGAGGAAGAGACCAGAGTTTGCTCTCTACCACGTGAGGACACATGAAGAAGGCTCTCACCAGGAACTGAATCTGCCAGCACCTTGATCTTGGAATTCCAGCCTCTGGAACTGGGAGGAATAAATGTCTATTTTTAAGACACCCAGTCTGCAGTATTTTGTTATAGCAAAGACAGATTTCAGTACTGAGAAGTGGGATGCTGCTGTAATGAGCACCTAAAAATGTGGAAGTGGCTTTGGAACCGGCCAGTGCGTAGAGGCTGGGAGTTTTGAGGTGCGTGCCAGAAATATGGATATTAAAGGCAATTCTGGTGAGGGATCAGAAAGAAAAAAGGAGAGGCAGAGACAAAGCTTCCATTTTCTTAGAGAATACATAAGTAATCATGAACAGAATGTTGGTAGAAAAATGGAAGCTAAGGTCCATTTTGGTGAGATCTCAGAGGGAATGATGAACATGCTATTGGACCATGGAGAAAAGCTGACCCTTGTTATAAAGTGGCAGAGGATTTGGCTGAACTGTGTCCTAGTGTTTTTGGAAGGAAGAACTTGAGAGCAATGAAATTGGTCATTCAGTTGAGATTTCTAAGCACAGTGTTCAAAGAGCAGTTTGGTTCCTCCTGACTGCTTATAATAAAATGTGAAAGGAAAGAAATGAATCGAAGAAGGAATTGTTAAGCAAAAAGGAATCAGAACTGAAAGATTCAGAAAATTCTCAGCCAGTCCGTATTGCAAAAATTAAAAGTGCAAAATACCAAGGCGTTTGGCTGGACTGTCACTTGATATAGAGGTTATTGAATTACGCAAGCAGAAATGCTACCCATTTAAACAAAAATAGACCAAGACAGAAAGAAATGAAGGCTTTCACACTTCGTACCTTAGACAGGACAGGACAGTGAAGCTATTTGGCTGTGAATGTGTCCTATTTTTCAAGAAAAGGGGAAGAATGGCTCCCAAGTCAATTCAGAGATCATCAGAGCCACTGCCTTGGTTTCAGTAGACCAGACAGCCTTCATCTGAAGACATGGTGGCAGGGCCACCTGGTCCAAGCCATGGAGGTAGGATCCTCACCTGGCAGAGCTGCAGGGGCAGAATGCAATCCCAGGGGGGTGCAGGACAGAGCAAAGAATCAGGGGATTGTTCTTGAACCTTATAATCTAATGATAATTGCCTTGCTGGGCTTTTGACTTGCTTGGGACTCATCACCCCTTTCTTCCTTCTGATTTCTCCCTTTTCAAGTGGAATGTCTATCCTAAGCCTGTCCCACCATTGTATTTTGGAAGCATATACTTATTTGGTTTCACAGGTTCGCAGCTGGAGAGGAATTTTCCCTTAGGATGAATCACATCTAGAGTCTCACCCACATTTGATTTATATGGTATTTAGATACTCTGGACTTTTAGAGTTGAGGGGAGTTAAAACTTTTGTAATGTTGTGAATGTATTTTGCATGTGAGGACATGAATTTTTTTTTGGGGGGGGGGGGTGCAGGTATTTTGTTAACAGCAGCACAAGCTGACTAAGCCATTTTCCTTGCAGTGCCCTGGGTTTGAGTTTTGCTTGAAAGCCACTGCTTAATTTTAGCACTGGTTGCCATCTACAGACACTCAGAAATTTCAAAACCATCAAGTGATGGCTCCTTATTATTTAATAATTTATCTCTCTTCTCACATTTTACTACAAGCATCAAGAAACCAGGCAACACCTTCTTAGAAAGTGCCTTAGATCACCCAGTTCCTTAGGAAGATCTTTCCACACTAAATGCAGGAGTGTTGCTAAACCTTTTGCCACTTCGTAAAAGGGATCCTCTTTCCTCCAGCTCCAATAACGCGTTCCTCACTTCCGTTTGAGGCCTCCGTGGCAGCATCCTCAAAGTCCAGATTTCTGCTAAGTTTGAGATAATTTAGTCTTTCTCCAACACACTTAAAATCTACCCAGTCTCTGTCCACTGCCTGGTTCCAAACCACTCCCACATTTTAGGTAGTTATGATAGCACCCCACTTCTCATCACCAAACTCTGTATTAATTTTCTATGCTGTGTGACAAATTACCCCAACACTTAGTGCCTTAAAAACCACCTTTATTATCTCTTTTTCTGTGGGTCAGGAAGTTGGACAGCACTTATCTTGCTGCCTCTGGTACAAATCGAGTTGTTTGCCAAGGTTGCTATCATCAAGGCTCAATTTGGGGAGGATTCATTCTAAGCTCACTCATGTGGCCACTGGCAGGCCTCAGGTTCTCAATGGTAGTTGGCAAGAGATTTTAGTTCTTTGACATGTGGGCTGATTAGTATCCCCTACAAATTTGTGTCCACGTGAAACCTCAGAATGTGATTGTATTTGGAAATAGGGCCTTTGCAGATGTAATTAAGATAATACTGGATTAGGGTGGACCCTAAAGCCAATGACTGATGTCCTCATAAGAGGAGGACACAAAGATACAGAGAGGAAGACCATATGAAGACAGAGATAGAGACTGGAGTAATGTACCTACAAGTCACACAATGCCAAGGGCTCCCAGGAGCCACTGAAACCTAGAAGAGGCAAGGAAGGACTATTTCCTAGAGCCTTCATAGGAAGCGTGGCCCTAGCAACACCTGGGTTTTAGACTTCTGTCCTCCAGAACTGAGAGAATAAATTTCTGTTGTTTTGAGCCAATCCGTTTGTGTCACTTTGTTATGGCAGCTCCAGGAAACTAATCAATCAGCTTACATTTGAGCTGGCTCCCTCTGGAGCAAATGAGTGAGAGTAAGAAAGGCAGCCCAAGACAGAAGCCATGGTCTTTCTGTAACCTAATTTTAGACATGACATCCCTTCATTAGAAGCAAGTCACTAGATCGACCCACAAGCATGGTGAGCGGACTACACAAGATCATGAACACCAAGAGGTGGGCATCATGGCTATCTAGCTCCCACTTCCATAGCAAAAGATGGAAGAAACTTCCCCTTCCTCAGGGCTCTGCTTTCTCCATTCATTGATTCCTTCGACATATATTTATTAAGCACCTGGAGCAGGCTGTGTTGAGAATATGACCAATAAAATACATAAGAATTTTCTCACTTGTTGAGATTTAGTCTAGTGGGGAAGAGGACACTAAAGAATAAAAAATGAATATATAAGAACTGTGATAAGTACAAAGAAGTAAGTTATGAGATAACAGGAACATCTGATTTAGTTTGGGGACAAGGGTTAGGCATAATTTTTCTGATAAAATGGTATTTAGAATGTAGCTGAAGAATGTGTAGAAATTAGGGTGTGTGTGTGTGTGTGTGTAGGGGGGTTTATTGAGAGGGGAGTATAAGTTTCTTGTAGAGTGAGCTTGTGCAGATAACAGCCCCAAAACTGATCTGCCAGATTCAGAGCATTTGAGGGCAGGGACCTCGTCTCCTCTTCGTCTTTGTATCTCTATTATGTAGCACAGTATGCCTGGCACAGAGAAGCACTTGATAAATTCTTGCTGAATCAATGACTGAATGAATGAATCTATTTTCTGTTGTGCATAATGCCAATTCAAGTCATTTAGAAAATTTCTCCCAAAGTTTACTGCTGGATCACTATTCTTATTGGTGTTAGCACAGGCAAAGCTATCATAAGAAGACTCAAATACATAAAAGCTCAAAACAGCAGAGGTTTATTTTTTTTTCTCGTATAACAGTCCTGGGTAGATGTTTAGGTCTACAGAGGCAGAGGTCTCTTCCACCCAGGAATATTCCATCTCGAGGCCTTACCTTCTCCAGAACCTGGTTATCATTTTCCAGCTGGCAGAGTAAGAGCACAGAGAACTTGTTGATGGATTGTGTGGGCCAAGCCTGGAAACTGTGCACATCTTCTGCTTACTTTCCATTGGAAAAAGCAGAGGTACATGGCCGCATTTACTTTTTTTTTTTTTTTTTTTTTTTTTTTGCCTACAGCACCTGGTCTTCCTCCGTGGTCTCCCACCCAAGTACTAACCAGGCCCGACCCTGCTTAGCTTCTGAGATCAGACGAGATTGGGCAAGTTCAGAGTGGTATGGCTTTAAGAGGGCTAAAAAATGTACTACAGGGGTATAGCCGACAAAGAGGACAATTACATCTGCACAATATCCAATTACGTGCTTGGCTGATCACACAAGAACCTCAAATTAACCTAGAGAAGACAACATCTCTGGATTCCCCACCCTCGACCTCATCAAGTCCTTCATTCACCATCATCCATCTAGTTGCTTGAGTCAGACACCTGGACGTTATTGATTCGTTTCTTATTCTCACCTTCCACACTGAATCCTTTGGGAAGCCTTGTCAACTTTACCGTCAAAATGTATCAAAATGTATCATAGATCCATGCACTCTTTTACTGCCACCTTCTTAGTTCAAGCATCATAATAATCTCTTCTATAGATTATTCCAATAGCCTCTTAAAAGCTCTCCTTATCTCCATTCTTTTTTGTTTTTCCTTTGTTGTTTCTTTTTTCTTTTTCTTTCCTTGCCTCCATTCTTGCTGGCCCACATTTCATTCTCTATACAGCACAGTGACCTTTTAAAACATAAACGTGATCACCTCACTCTTTAATAAATCTTTCAATGGCTTAGAATAAAATCCAAAGTCCTTACCATAACCTTACCATGACAGCCCCTGCTCACCTCTCCAACCTCATTCTCTCTCTCCTACTTTCTGCTCCAGCTACGACCTTCTTGCTGCTCCCTGAACACAATTAGCTTATTTCCACTTAAACACTTTTGCACTTGCTGTTCCATCTGCCCAGAAATCGCCTCGTCAGATTTCCAGTAGACAGCTCGTTCTCATACCTCTGAGGTCTCAGTTTCCAAATTACCTGGGAAACCTTCTCTGATTTAAAAGGAAAAAGTCCCCACCTCCAGTTATTCTTTTAACTCAGCAGCCTGTTCACTTTTTTTCTTTGCATCTATAAACTCTGTGTTTCTCTGTTTACCTTCTGCTTCTCTTTCCCCAAAGTAAGATCTGTGAGTAGCTACCGTGTCTTGTTCTTTCTATTTTCTCAGTGTCGAACAGGCCCGGCACATAGCGGTACTCAAGTAAATAAGTGAACGAATGAAGAAACATTCATGAGGTGATCAGCCAAAAGCTCCTGCAAGGTCCTTTGGGAGGCTGTTGGTACCGTGTAGGAGCACAAACCTGGACCACTTCTCAGCTCTGCGCGAGTTCCGCTCTCTGGGCCTCAGTTACCTAATCTGTCAACGGGCATAAGAACATACTTACCTTACAGCGCCAAATGCCCACTTTGTAAAGAAAAAACCAATGAAGGAAAAGAGCTTCACGTAAAATTAACTCTCCGTACGTTGAACTATCGCAGCTACTATTACACATAATTCTGTTCTCTCACCGCAGGACCCGTCCAGGGCCTGTGTCCTCTTCCCCACCGCGAGTGGACAGCCCTGACTCCCGTGTGCAGGGTGGTCTTAGCGGCTGGCACCTCCGCGGCGCGGGCTAGGAGGACCACGTCCCGCGCTCACGCCGCCCTCGAGTCCCGCCGCGTCTCCGCTGGCCCCGCCCCGTCGGGCCCGGCCCGTGGCGTCATCAGCGCGGCGCCAGCGCTGCGGAGAGCCCGGGGGCCTGTCCTGGCCGCGGCGCGCCTTGGGGAGGCCCTGGCGGGCGCCTGCGGACCAAACGCGCGGTTCGGGGGCGGCCCCGAAACCCCGGCGGCGGGCGGCGAGGGGCGCGCGGAGCCGTGGGGGCACGGAGTCGGGCGGCAGGCGGGGCTGCCCGGAGCTCAGGCGGGGCACAGCGCCGGCGGGCGGGCGGCGGGCGGGGCTGCCCGGCGCGGGTGTCCCGGCGATGTGTGGCGCTGAAGCGGCATCGGGAGCAGCAGCGGCGGCGGCGGGCTCGGCCTCGGCTTCGCGGCGGTGCCGGCGGCGGAGGCGGCGGCGCAGGCTCCTCCTTAGGACCTGGCAAGCCCAGGCCTAAGCAGCGGCCCCGCCAGGCCCCTGCACAGCGACCGGGGCCCCTTCCGTCTCGCCCTGCCCCGGGAGCCTGCCTCCCCGGCCGGGGATGAGGCCGGGAGGCAGCCGCGCAGGGCCCAGCACAAAGGCTTGTCCCCAGGGGCCACCGCCTCCGCCGCTGCCGCCGCCGCCAGCCTAGAGCCGCCCGCCGAAGCCGAGCCGGCGCCCGGGCCCTCATCCCCGCCGGCCCCTGGGGGCGGCCGCTGCCAGTCTCCCCCAGGCCCAGGGGCTGGAGCGCCAAGCCCCTTGCTCCCTCGGCTGCTGTGGGACCGGGCAGCTGCGCAGCCTTCGCCTCTCCCGGCCGCGGTGGCCTCGCGGAGCATGTCGGAGGAGAGCGACATGGAGAAAGCCATTAAGGTAAGTGGAGATGCTTCTTTTCTCTCCGCTTTGTCCCTGTGGCATTCCTCTCGGCTCCAGCCTCGGAAAGGCGAGAGAACTTGCAGTGAGAGCTTTCAGGGGCTCCCGAGTTTCGATCTTGCCGGGGTTCCGTGGACTGCGTTTTACAGCCCTGGGGCGAAGGGTTTGCGTGTGTGAAGGGGGGGATGTCCGACTTCTCCGACTAACTCGATTGAAGCGGGGATGTGACTTGTGCTCAGCTAGGACGGAAGGTGAGTGGCGTGGAGATACTCTGAGTGGGACAGGGGGGCTGCTATACTGATCACTGCCCAAGTGCGGCCAGCATGTTTCCGCATGACGTAGTGCGACAGCACTTGGAGAGTTGGACTTTTACCCCTCCCTCCGATTTGTTTGAAACCAGCCTCCTGGAAATCTGCGGTTCGCCTTCAGACAAAACCTGTCATTTGGAGAATAGATTGCCTTCACTTTTCCGTGTGTTCCTCTCTCCTTTCTCCTCCTAGAGAGCATTGAGTTTTTTTAGAATAAAGTCCTAGCGGTGCCCTGTGGCTTACTGCTCTGTTAAGCAAATATGAGTTCTAAAATGACCCAAATAAAATGACAAGTTTTCTAAAACTTGTTTTTTACTTTTCTTTTAAACAGGCAAACTTTGAGGAACTATGGCACCAAAGAGAAAACTATCATCTAGCTGTAGCTAGGAAATTAGTCTTACAAATTGAACATGAAGTTTAAAGTATGATAGGTATTTTTTGCTTATTTTACAGTGTTAAGTCAACTCCATGCATTTAAGACTTTCATTTTTCTTTTGAGAGGCAGGCATCCATTAGCAACTTAAGGTTATTTTCCCCTTCAAGACACAAACGCTATTTCCAGTAACTAGTTAAGAAGTTACATTTCTAACAATTTTTTGGTTGGTAAAGTTTCTAGAAATCATTAAAGAAACTTTGTCTTTAAAAAGGAGACATCAGAATATAATGTACACATTAAGGAAGTTGAAATTTTAAATAATAGAAATAAAGGTTCTGAAAGACTGCTTTGATATATCCTTTTTTTCTTTCTGGTTTGGATTTTATTGATACAGGAGGGTCAAGAATTGTTGCCTAAAGTTATATAACTGGGTTGTGAATCAGAGCGTGTGTGGCAGATTTTTAAATTCAACAAGTGTTGTCTTCTTTGTGCCAGGTGCTGTCTTAGGCACTGGTGGTACAAAGCCAGCCTCTTGGATTGTCACCACTCTCATGGAGCATTTATTCTAGATGGCGGAATTAGGTAATAATACACATTGCCGGGGAGTTATAATGAAGAGGTATGAAAAGGGTGAGGAGTACTATTTTAGGAAGGGTAATCAGGAAAGGCCTGAGGAGGTGACATTTATGTAGAGCTCTGACTCAAGGAAGAATATCACAGGCAGTGGGAACAGCAGGGACAGAGGCACGATGTAGCTGCAGGTCTTTTGTGATCCAGGAGCAGCAAGGTGGTGAGAATGTAGTGGGTCTGTATGGATTATGTTTTAGAGAGGCAGTGGGAAGCCAGAGCAACATATGGTCTTCTAGACCATTGTAAGAACTTCGGCTTTTACTCGGAGTAGAAGGGGAACTTTGGGAGAGTTTTGAGCAGAAGAGGGACATAGTTCTAGCAGGCAAATATATAAATAGGGAGACAAGGTTACTTGGTGGTCGCAACTGTTTATCTTGGTAGACTCATGGGTTGAAATCTCAGCCTTGCTATTCATTAGCTGTGTCCTTATGTAAGTCAACCTCACTTCTCTGTCCCTTAGTTTCCTCACCCACATACAGGAGATAAAAACACTCCCTGGCTCCTGGGGTGGTGGTGGTGGTGGTAGTCGTGTCGTTGTTTGAGGATTTAATGAGCAAATATGTCTAAATGCGCTTATGACCATAGCTAACATTTAGTGAGAGCTTGATGAATAGTAGCTTATAGCAATTCAAGAGTAGTTCAGAGTCATCATTTTCTTCACTTAGTCACTATTGCCCAGTCTAATTTTCTTGTTTTTTTTAGCCTTTCTTCACATACTTGACAGGTCATTGGTGACTTTTCCTATTAATTTGGTTGTGCTTAACCAGTACAAATTAGTGGAGTTGAAAATATCTGAACTGACAACCAGTATTGACTGGGATGTTCTCTCTTGGAAGCAAGCCAGCATCACATCAAGTAAAACTTTTGGTCTGTGGCATGGTGTCGTGTTCATTGTTTGGCACTTCTGCTGTTTCCCTCAGATGGTGAGAACTGAGACCTCTCAAGTTCAGCTGGAAAAGCTGTTTTCCTGGGCTCTAGCCACAGCGCCTGAACTTCTGCTCCCTGACTACCTGAGAGCAGGCCAATTGGGATTTTGACAGGGATTCCATTGAATCTATGGGTCAATTTGGGGACAGCAGCCACCTTAATGTTGTCTTCTAATCCATGATTAAAAATTTATTGACACTTAGGATCTCACATGTGGTTTATCCTGCAGAGTATTCCATGTGCACTTGGGAAAAAATATATATTCTGGTGTTAGAGTGTTCTGTAGATGTCACTTAGGTCAGGCTGGTTGACAGTGTTGTTTTCTGTATGTGTCCTTGCTGATTTTCTTTTAGTTTTTCTCTTTGTTATTGAGAGTGGTGGTATTGAAATCTCCAGCTGTTATTTTTGAATTGTCTGTTTTTCCATTAAATGCCAATTTTTGCTTCATGTGTTTTTGGACTCTTGTTAGGTGATATGTATATGTTTATAATTGTCGTATCTTCTTGATGAATTGACCTTTTTGTCATTATAAAAAGTACCTCTTTTTTCCCTATTAACATCTTTTGTTTTAAAGTGTGTTTTGTTAGTGTAGCTAGCTCCTCCACCTCTCATGGTTACTTGTGGTATATCTTTTTCCATGCTTTTACTTTTTTTTCTTTTCTTTATTGTAGCAAAGTACACATAACATTAAATTTACCATCTTAACCATTTTTAAGTGTATAGTTCATTGGTATTAAGTATATTCATAATGTTGTGCCACCATCACACCATCCATCTTCATTAACTATTCATCTTGTAAAACCAAAGTTCCATACTCATTAAGTGCTAACTCCCCATTGCCTCTTCTACTTTCTGTCTCTATGATTTTGACTACTTTAAGTACCTTGTGTAAGTGCAATCACATTTGTCTTTTTACGATTGGCTTATCTCATGCTATGATGCTCTCAAGGTTTATGTAGCATATTGCAGAATTTTCTTTTTAAGGCCGAATAATATTCCATTTTATGGGTATACCACATTTTGTTTATGCCTTCATCTGTCAGTGGACATTTAATTTGCTTCCATGTTTTAGTTGTTGTGAATAATGCTACTGTGGAATTGGATGTACAGATAACTCAAGACCATGCTTTCAATTCTGTTGAGTATATACTCAGAAGTGGAATTGCTGGGTCCTATGGTAATTCTATTTTTAATGTTTTTGAGGAATTGCCATACTGTATTCCACAGCAACTGTACCCTTGGTATATTCCCACAAACAGTGCACAAGGGTTCAGTTTTTCCACATCCTTGTCAACACTTGTTATTTTGTTTTTTTTTCTGATAGAGGTGATATCTCATTGTAGTTTTGATTTGCATTTTCTTTATGGTTAGTAATGCTGAATATCTTTTCATGAGTTTATTGACCATTTGTGTATCTTTGGAGAAACGTCTATTCCAATTCCAGTCCATTGCCCATTTTTTAAATTGGATTTTTTGTCGTTGTATTTTAGGAGTTCTCTATATATTCTAGATATTAATCCCTTATCAGATGTATGATTTGCAAATATTTTCTACCATTCCATGAATTGCCTTTTGTACTCTGTTAATAGTGTTTTTTTCGATGCACAAAATTTAAAAATTTCACGAAGTCTGTTTTGTGTATTTTTCTTTTGTTGCTTGTTCCTTTGGTGTCATATCCAGGAAATCATTGCCAAATCCAATGATGTGAAACTCTTGCCCTCTGTTTTCTTCTAAGAGCTTTATTGTTTTAGGTCTTACATTTAGGTCTTTGATCCACTTTGAGTTAATTTTTGTATATGGTGTTAAGGGTCTAACTTCGTTGTTTTGCATGTGGCTATCCAGTGTCCACAGCACCATTTGTTGAAATCCTTTTGTTTTTAACCTGTTTGCATCTTTGAATCTGAAGTGTGTCTTACAGATAGCATATATAGTTGAATCTTTTCTTTTAATTCAGTAAATAATATTTATATTTTATTATATTACTTTTATATTTGTTACATAGAAGTATTTTTTATTACTTTGTAAATATTATTCATAAAAACAATCAGGGAATAGATTTGCCTGTGGGTTGTAATTTGCCAACCCTCGGTGTAGAATTCTGAAGGATTACATTATTCGACATATCTATATCCTTACCAATTTAAGGCAGTGTATATATTCCTTCAGCAGATTTTTATTTTTATCAAACCTCCTATGAGTGTGTGTTTTCACTAGAGTTGAGGAGAGGAGAGGTTCGGCAAATGATTTTACTCTACGACGAAGCTTAGACTGTGCTCTCTTTTTTCCCCAATCCTGTGTTATTCTCCACTTTCTTAAACGCCTCTAAATCCAACAGGCCAAGCAGTGGAAACGTGAAGAAGGTAGGCAGGTTAAAGGAGTAGGTATGAATTGTGTTTAGGAGGTGGTTAGTGTAGACAGAACCTGGGACCTCCCTCCCTTTGGGGCAAGATCCATCCCTATTCTTCAGGCTCAAGT
This sequence comes from Eidolon dupreanum, assembly GCA_028627145.1. Classification (NCBI taxonomy): domain Eukaryota; kingdom Metazoa; phylum Chordata; class Mammalia; order Chiroptera; family Pteropodidae; genus Eidolon; species Eidolon dupreanum. Next base: position 102,824,235 of record CM053510.1, on the reverse strand, counting down.
CTGGACAGTTACCCTTGATAGATGGAATGATACTGGGAGGAGGCCAAAGCCATAGATTGTAGTCTCGTTAGTGCTCCTGACTTACTGTGTGACCTCGACAAGCTCCTTAACCTCGATGTACAGTTTTTCAGAAGGGAGTTTATGTAGTAATGGTCTTGCTGGTCTGTTCCAAATCAATATCCCTCCATCATCTGTCTCTAGTTCATCTTTCTAGTCATCGATTCCACAAATTTTGAGCATTTCTTATATGATGAGAACCTTTATCAAGACGGCAGCAGAAAGGTGTGAAGACGAAGGCTGTTCTCAGCTTATTTTCTATATTTGCATATTTATTGGGCAGAAGCTCTGTTTTCATCTCTGGACTTAGCCTGGTGTCTGGCACATACTCACTGCACAATGACTGTTACATGGACAGATAACCTGTTCTCATGCATGCACTGGAAATCAGGATTTCAGTGGTGAATAGGATCTATTAGATTTTCATTGCAACAGAACAATTTGAAAGTCTCATGAGTTTAGGCCTCATTTCTCAAGGTCTGCAGTTGGTTTCTTCTACCTGGGGAACCTTGAAAAATGAATTTCGGCCTACCACAATTTAATACATAGCTTTCTTGCCTAAAAAAATACATGGCAACAGAAGCTAAACATACAGGGACCAAACAGGAATTCCATGAAAACGTTCATTAAACTGTAAAGGTTCTATCTAGAACTATTGAAAGCTATTGAAAACTACTTATTGAAAAATATAAAAAATATAGTTACACAATGAATGGCACAGAATATCTTTGTACTGCAAATGGTGCTGTTGAAAATTAGGTAAATTTACTATGATATTTACTGCCATTTTATTTGAACTTTTAAGTCTCAATTCAGTTATTTCAACAATTTGATCAACTTCTTCAAGGATGTAGGCCTCTATGTCATAGCAGCACATATCAGACCAGTCTTTCTGGACTCTCAGAAAATACAATTGACCATTTTAACAAATAAGTATTTAGTGAAGCATTTGAAAGATGTCTTCTCTCACACCTCAAAGAAAAAACAAAACATTGAGTGTCAACGCAAATGGACCTTGTAGATGAGCTGAAGAATTTTCTTATCCTAACGTTCTTGCTTTCTCTCTTGTTGGAAAACAATGCCTAACCTAATCATTTAGACAATTGCCTGTTACAGAGCTCTACAGAATACAAAGCTGTGCTTATCAGATTCGCTCAGAAGATGAGATGCTGAGTGATGTCTTCTGTTGTCCTACCTGTTTAATTTTTCAGCCTTTTAATTGGTGAATTATTTTCTGCCCCCTCCCTTTTTATTTTAATAGGAAACCTCCATTTTAGAGGAATATAATATCAACTGGACTCAGAAACTGGGAGCTGGAATTAGTGGTCCAGTTAGGTAAGAGACCCATGCGCAAACTATGACAAAACTGCTCTAAAAAAAGCCATTTGAAATATATCTTAAATTATAAGCATCAAGGGGCCAGATTTGTGAAATAGCCTTACTTTAACAAGTGGAGATATTTATGTTAGGCTATTTCTCATCTATTTAGAAATATATTTAAGTGACCAAGTCACATGGTCTTTAACAGTTATTTACAGTGTTGATCCAATGAGCCACTATGAGAGTCACCTTTGTCAAGACTGGAGCCACTGTGAGTCATCTGTAGCCAGCAGAGGCCATTATTTCTTTGTTGGCCAACCTTGGTTTGATTTCATGAGGCCTGTCAAGGGTGGGTGAGATGCTTCTCTGCCCCTCCACGTGCTAGCCTTGGGGGCAGGTTCGTTCTGATGCACCTGGATATATTCTTGATTAGAAGTATAATTCTCAAAGAAGAAACTTGCTGAATTTGTGTTCACTATAACATAGATGATTTCTGATTTGAATTTTTTGAATTTTTTTCCCTCCAAATTAGAGTCTGTGTGAAGAATTCTACCCAAGAACGATTTGCACTGAAAATTCTTTTTGATCGTCCGAAAGCTAGAAATGAGGTATGATCCTTCATTGCTTTGACTTGCCTAAATATTTGAAGTGCTTAGGAATTATTCTTTTTACAAGCAAGGAAGCTTCCTGGGGAGAATACATGGATGTGCAAAGAATTTTTTAAAAATATAAGTTTGTACTTATCCCTTTTCCCTATTTATGTTATCATCATAAAGCAGCCCTATAACTATCAGTACTAAAGGCTGTTAGAGTCTTGTTTCCTTTTAACCACCTCTTGTCCTTTTTCAATTAATGTATTTTACCTTGACATATACAGGTTTACTTCAGCTTTTGCTTTTCGAAAAAGTCCTTGAAGAGTGGAGATAAAATAATGCAAGGAAGGGTGTGGTGAAGTGTCTCTTGAAAGTGTGCTGCAGGAGGGTTCTGAGGGTGCATTTCTAATTTTTAAAAATATACATTTGTTTTAAATTATCTGGATGTGGTGATAACATGTTAATAACTTGTGCATTGAAGGACTTACTCTTTTGCTTAGAGATGTATGAATAATATCTGAAATAAATTATTTGCCAAATTTTTCATTTGTTAATAAATAGGACAGTAGAAAGTAATCTTGTTGAGGTCTGATTTATGGACACAGCATTAAGGAGGTAATCTGTGTGTGAAAAGTCCCCCCTCCTCCTTTTACATCATTCCAACTGATAATGTTTTTTACTGTAGTAGGCTTACCCCGTGCACCTAGTGTGGTCAGTGTTTTTTGGGGGAAAGGGAGTTTGGAGAGAAAATATTGGCATTCCCCATATACAGAAACATTTCCTCTGTTCTCTTTAAGGTACGTCTGCACATGATGTGTGCCACACACCCAAATATAGTTCAAATTATTGAAGTGTTTGCTAACAGTGTACAGTTTCCTCATGAGTCCAGCCCCAGGTAAGACTACACAGGGTCATCATCACATGCCCACCTCTCCATATGTAGGCCAAGGTGTAGTGGAGTCTTCCTTTCTCTTGTGCCCCTTCTTTTTCCCCCTTTCTTCCCTCTCTCCCTGTCTGCCTCCCTCCCTCTTTCTTTTTCTTCTCCTCTATTTTTTGTTTTGGAATGTTTTAAACATATTTAAAAGCAGACAGAATTATGTAATGAATCCCCAGGTACCCATCACCCAGCATTAAGTTATCAGCTTGTTGCCAGCCTTGTTTCATCTGTACCTCACCCACTCTTCTGGCTCCCCCTATTCCAATTACCTTCTCTCTCTCTCTCTCTTTTTTTTTCCAAAAAAGCATGTAATGTGGAATTAAAAACATTCTATTTCAAATTAGCGAGCAGAGACCAAATATTATTCTAGGCAATGTCTTAGAGGTCGATATGGTAAAAAGCCCTATTGCTTAGTCTGACATTACTTTTAAAGGAAAAAAAATCATCATTATTCTTTCAGCCACCAAATGTTGGGCAAGCCTGTTGGGTGGCACGCTAAGTCTCTTTCAGTGAATTCAAGATTAAATAAAGTATGGTTTCTGTTGGGGGGACCAAGATGTAAATCTGTCATCATAGCAGTGTGATAGGCACCAAGGAGAGGCATCCATAAAATATTTTGAACTTACAAAGGAGGAGAGCTAATAACTGTAGGCTGGGGAGGTGAGTTGTCTCACAGAGTGCTTTTGTGGGGGCTAGGTCTTGAAGGGGGTAGGTAGAAGTTTTCTAGGTGAAAAAAGAAGATGGATTTGTAAAAACAAATAGGAAATGAAATGATTATTTCCTACAACTGTGCTCTGTTGGTGAAAGCATTTGGATGGAAGCTGGAAGCATTTATATCAAAGAATGGTAACCAACATTCAGATTTTTTTTTGACAACATGAGAATTTTTGCTTTTATTGAGTAGCCATGTAACCTTGCAGCTCTCTTGCTGGGCATACTGTGGGTCACATGGAAAACTAGAGGAGTCGGGGTAGGGAATGTGGGGGAAAGACACACACACACACACACACTCACTCACTCACTCACTGAGAATGAATAACTAAGCCCAGTATCCAGCCAAATGATTTGAAATTCATGTCCTACAGAACGTCTTATTCTGTTTTCAATATACTTGCAGTCTAGCTGCCATAAAATATGTATATAAAACGTCACCTAGAGGATCATCCCCTCTTTAACATCTAGTAATAACAAGTAGACTATAGTATCTTCAGAATGATCATCGTCTTCAAAACTAATTCTTTTGCTCACATTTTAGCTGCTTAGAAAGTGTTAGGTCAAGGACATTCCTTAGGCATAGCGTCCAGCCGGTAGTGACAAGGGGTCCAACTCAAAGGGGCTTGGTAGGAATAGACTTAGGGAGTAGTTGCACACTTTGTAGATAAGATATCTTTAGGTTAGCTACTTGATGTTTCAGTTTTTTTTTTTAACTTAACAAAATCAAATGCTTTCAAACAGGGCTCGACTCTTAATTGTAATGGAGATGATGGAAGGGGGAGAGCTATTTCACAGAATCAGCCAGCACCGGCACTTTACAGAGAAGCAAGCCAGCCAAGTAACAAAGCAGGCAAGTTAACCCCGGGTACCAATCAAACTGCCAACAATATTGGTTAACAAGCACAATTTCATTGGGGGGAATAAAAGAAAGCTTGAAGAAAAGCTCTTTTTGATCTTTCATTGCCTGCTTTGTTATGTAATCAGAAAAGATGCCTTGACAGGAGAAACGTGACCCTTTTTATGCTTTGGAGAAAGTGGTTGTCAATTGTTTATCTATTACAGGATTTAAATAAACTCTGGAAGGAAGGTAATCTTAACTGTAGACTGTAGATATCTTTAGACATAGAACTTCTAAGCACTATTATCAGATAAAGCACTGCTGATACCACCTGAAAGATTGGTGTAAAAATATGTTCTGACAAAAGATACTTTTTGCTTATGAGTCACCTTTCATCAGATTTTAGTCATATTCCAAGGTCTTTGTAATTCTGGGTTGTTCCTGGTTATAGTGTATTTTGACATCACATTTTGTTGCTAAAGAAATAATTTATGTCGCAAGCAATACTAGGTATCCAACTGGAAATACCCTTTTGAGGAGGTGAAAAGCCAAACCGCCAAGGCTTATCTTCAGGCTAAGCACACCAGGCAAAGAAAAGCAGAAAGCATAGCCCACTTGGTTTTTAATAAAAAATTCTTACAGATTTTCTGAGCATTTTTGGATGAATCCTTTCCGGTAGGGAGGAACTGATTTTTAGAATGCCAAGACAATCCCATATTGAGGGTTGAAGAACAAGTAGAATTTGCTGTATTTAACTTTAAAAATATACCTTATTTTTTTCCAAATATCAGGACTAAATGGTGAGCTCTGATAATCTTCCATAAAACAAAACCCCTTCAAATCCATCTGAACAGACAACATTTCAGCAAGTGGGATGAGCACATTGGAACAGCAGATGGAAAAATCCAGTTAGCTGCTTTCCATTTTTCTTGAAGGCAGAGCTTGAAGTTGAGCTCCTTGGAGAGCGTAGCTTTCTTCTGAGCCAGGCGTTGGTGCCCGCCGCCCTGCTGGGGGACACCAGGCCTGCTGAAGACCGCCCGGCACAGTGTGCACTCTGCAGTGCCTGGCACATCGCAGATGAATGGAAGTGGAAACATTTCATTTTCCCCATTTTGTACAGGATTTAACCATCAGCTCATTCTGACAGAACTGTTTTACTGTCGCATTTTTCTTTTTGTTGAACAAAATACAGGTTGCAGTTAAACTAAGCTTAATTCATTTCTATTTCTTGGAACTAAAAGTCTTACTTAATTTCTGCTTTAAAACTGAAAACTGACCACGGTCTTAATTGACTTAATTAAGGATCATTTTTTAACATCCTGAGTTCTCTAAACCAGGGGTGTTAAAAAATTAACTCTTCTAAGATGTGGTTGCTCCATTATGTCCTTTTCCAGATAGCTTTGGCTCTACAGCACTGTCACTTGTTGAACATCGCACACAGAGACCTCAAGCCTGAGAATCTGCTCTTCAAGGATAACTCTTTGGTGAGATGCCTTGCTTTTCTGCGTTTTAGTGCTGCCACTCACAGTGTAGTTCAGGGTGTGTAGGTGTGTATATGTTTGGAGTGCTCTGAATTCATGGTGAAGAGGCTTTAGGCCACAGTGCTTCAGGCAGCTTACTTTTCTCACGTGTTCTGTTCTGCTAGAGACTCAGGGAAATTGTGCCAGACCCCTGGCATTGATAATTTTGGATCATACTGATTTGTATTTGTAGGACTTGAGGTTTTGGATATTATTTGGAGGGACTTTAGGAAGGGGCAGGAATCTATATGCTGTTACATATTACCTTGATACTTAACAGTTGTACTTGCTGTTAACTCTGTTAAGGTGTGTTTTCCTCTCTAGCCCTACTCCCTGCCCCCTGCACCATGTCCCATCAGGTAAGTTGCTCTGGCTATCATGAAGCTGATGTTACAAGTGAAGCAGCACCCTCAGTTGATGAGAGATAATGGGCCACTAGCTAGTCAGGGGGCATTTGGTTAAGATTTGATTTTATTGCTGCCTTTATAAGTTATGAAACAAGGCTAACTGTGAGTGGGTAGAAATTCCTTTCTTCTGTATTACTAAGACCAATTCCTAAGTATGAATCATTGTCTGCATGCCTAAGGACCTTCTGCTCGTGGGCTTAGGTCTCAGCCAGAAACTGGTGAGAACGCGAGGTGACATGTCTTGCTCCTGAGTTTCCCTTTACTGAGAACTCTGGAGCAGGGACTCCCATTTGTTTGATTTCAGGATGCCCCAGTGAAGCTGTGTGATTTTGGATTTGCCAAAATTGACCAAGGTGACTTGATGACACCCCAATTCACCCCTTATTATGTAGCACCTCAGGTAAGCATGTGCTGTTTCTGATGTAGGACGTGTCACTGAGACTCACATTTTTTCTACTCTACAGCACAAGTAGGCATGTATTACAAATAGGAGGAGGAGAGCTCAGCTTCAGAAACCGATAGGCTGCTTAATTTGGTGTAGGCATTTTATTCTTTGAAAATCAACTTTATTTAGGTATACAGTAAAATACTCCTACTCTAAGTGTAGTTTGATGAGTTTTGACAAATGGATACTCCGGCATGATCACCACCACAATCAAAGTACAGAACTTTCTGTCACTTCAAAAGCTGTCTTGTATGCCTTTCCAGTCAGCCTGCTCCCAACTTAATTCCCAGCCCCAGGCAACAACTGATCTGCTTTCTGTTATTATTGGTTAGTTTTGCCTCTTGTAGAATTTCATAAGAATGGAATTTGTGTACCTTTTGTGTTTTAGTTCTTTCACTTGACGTTTTAGAAATTCACCCATGTTGCTGCACATATGAGTAGCTAGTTTTTTTTATTGCTAAGTAGTATTTCATCCTATGACTTAAGCCATCTCTGTTTATCCATTCACTGACTGACGGCCATTTGAGGTTGTTGCCCATTTTGGGGTATTATGAATAAAGCTGCTAGGAACATTCATTTACAAGTTTTGGGAAACGTATTTTCCCCTCTTAAGTAATATCTTTTTCCAAAATGGTTACAGCATTTTGTGCACTGGTAATGTATAAGAGGTCCAGTTGCTTCATGTTCCTGCCACCAACTCACGTTCATTAGTCATCTGATGGGTACATGGTGTTATTTTATTGTGGATATAATTATACATTTTCCTGATGTCTATTTTTTCACTTGTTTATTATTTTTTCATGTGTTTATTGCCCATTCTGTTGTGAAATATGGGCACAACATTCTGTCGTGAAGTATGGCTACAAATCTTTTGCCCTTTTTGTTGTTGGTTTTATAATTGAAATATAAGACTTTTATTATATTCTGGATACAAGTACTTTGTTGTACATATATATCAATTTTTTACTGTGCTGTAACAAATTGCCATAAACTTGGTGGCTTAAAACAGCACATATTGAAAAAAAAAAAACAGTACATATTTATTGATTTATCAATCAGTTTAGCTCTATGATCCATTTTGGGTTCATTTTTAGGGACATTCAAGTTCATGTTTTAGCATTTGGATATCCAGTTGTTCCAGCACCATTGTTGAAAAGACTGTCTTTTTTCCACTCCATTGCTTTTGAGCCTTTGTCAAAAATCAGTTCACTGTATATGTATGGGTTTATTTTTGGATTTTCTATATTGTCCCATTCATGTCTTTGTCTGTCTTTGCACTAATACCATACCATCTTGGTTATTGTAGCTTTATAATAATTCCCGAAATAAGGAAGTGTTAGCCCTCCAACATTGTTCTTCTTTTTCATAGCTCTTTTGGCAATTCTAATTTCTTTGCATTTCCATATGAACTTTAGAATCAGCTGTTAGTTTCTACAAAAAAGTCTGCTGGTATTTTGACAAGGGCTGTTTTAGAGGTACAGTTCAGTTCAGGAGCACCGACAGCTAACAATATTGAGCCTTCCAACCCATGAACAAGCCATATAGTTCCATTTCTTTTGTCTTTAGGTTGGCTTAGCAATATTTGTATAGTTTTCAGTGTACAGGTCTTTCACACCTTTTGTTAAATTTATCCTTAATTTTTTAAATGCTGTCATAAATGGTATTTTCCTTTTCAGGTTTAATTAACTCATTTTATTCTTCTTGTGCGAAAACACTATTTGGTGTCCATAGCTAGAACCTGGGTCCTATGCACAGAGGCTCTGGTGTGAGTCTTGATGAGATGGTCGGTGAATTCCCGATAGGGAGGCTTGGTGAACAGTCTCTTTCCACAGGTCAGGGGTGAGATAGCTATAGGTCTTAGAGATGTCACTGAAGGTGGCTTTAGAAAAGCAGCCTATGACTGAGGTGTACCAGTTGTCAGTACCAGCCGTCAGTAGCAGCTTTGCAGGTACAGGGGCCAAGACAGTAGTAGTGGGTCAGATTGTGAGGATGAAGCATGCCGGCACAGAGCCACAACATCTTGTCACTTTGCAAGGAGCATGTGGGGTTTGCCATTCTTGTCCCCTAGGAGTCCCACTGCACAGGACAATGGAGAGGTTGGCCGGGCTGATGGCCCCATGGATGGCAGTGGTTGCCTCTTGGAACATTTAATACTGAGACCTACATAACTGTTCTAGTCCCCAGAGGCAACAGGTGCCTTGACTCTGATCTGCTGGGTAGCACCAGTCTGTGTTTACACAGACGTGAAGGATGTCCCTAGGAAAAAGTGATCTCCGATGCCTCAGTGGACGGGAGGAATTGTTAAATGTCTTCCAGGGACTTGAACTTAATGTACTCGACTGGGCAAACACTGATAAATTGCTAGTTGTAAGAGGGGAAAAAGATTTTTGAAAGTACTATATTTATGTGGAGTTTTTTTGATTGGTGACTCCAGCGTCTATCCTTTTCAGCCTTCCAGCAGTCTGTCTCAAGTTGTTTGTCATTGGTATGATTTTCAGTAAGTTGTCTCTTTTGGTTTGACTCTGACAGGTACTAGAGGCACAGAGAAGGCATCAGAAGGAGAAATCTGGCATCATACCTACCTCGCCAACGCCGTACACTTATAACAAGGTAGGGGAAGAGATTGATCTTTACTCCTTGTGTGTAGCCTCTTTTCTGCGAGGTGTTTGTAGCACTGGGAATGTGGCTTAATTCTATTCTTACTCCTTGATATTCCCATGCAAAAGGCTGGAAGCAGCCACACATAAAACAGAGTATTTGGAATTTGTTTTTATCTGATGAAATATGAAATAGGGTTCTCATCAATTTAGGTTTTGCAGCAGGAACCAAGGGCTATGGTCACCTGTTGGGTATTTATTTGGCCAACTGTACAGTCCAATTATCACATTGAAAAGATGGGGTTGTCTTGCTTTTTGAAGGTAGACGTTTCTGAGAATATTCCTTGGCCATTTATGGTACCATTCTTTCTTACCCCCATAAAATACCCAATTTAGAATTGTATCTAGTATACAAAGCAAGCACTCCTAAGTGTTAACATGGTATTATCACAGTTCTTACTGTGTCGCCTACATATCAAACATCTCTGTTCTAAAGCACAAGACGTTCAGGGCCTCGTGAAACGTGTCCTGAAGGTCCTGGTGTCACCAAGTAGATCAGAAAAAAAATAGTGCTGCTTGGGGACTCAAGGTTACATATTGATGCAGAAGTTGCTGAGAATGATAAAAAGGCAGTGGGTCAGCTCTTCCTAGCTCCCATACTTCAAAGGTCCCACATGTTCCCAATGTGTGTGTGCGCTTGCACACACACAAACCAGCATTTATATGAAAGAACATATGGCTCTTTGCCTCTCAGGACCCTGCAGTTGACACTGGCATAGTATGACCAGAACCCTAAACATCTACTTTCATGATTAACATTGTTCAGTCCTCAAGTAATCACTGGTCCACACGTTCCTGCCTTTCAAACTCAAACTATAGGCAGCTGTCCCCTTACATAGTGAAGGCCTGAGGGCTGTGCCAGTTAAAGTATTTGAGTCAGAAACTGCTTCCTGCTTCCCAGTGTAGACAGGAATTGGACAGTAGGAGCACTTAGATAACATATTTATTTGCTAAAATCTCAGCATGAATGCAGTGGATTCCTGTGTGATATAATATTTCCCAGTATTATTTTGCTTCTCTTTCTGTTCTATTTTGTGACTTTAATAGTGCCTTTAAATAAGTATGGTATTCATAAAAATTACACACTGCAGACAATATGTTGAAATATTATAGTTCGCATTACTTTTAAATATAATATATGTTGGTCTAGATATAATCTTTATATTGGCAACTAAATAAACACTGAATGCTACATTTGCAAATAACTTTTTAAATATTTTTAATAAAAATAAGTAATAAGATGTAATTTTTTGGGGGGAGAATTAAATAAATACACTAACCTTAATTAAAAAAAAAAAAGAAACAGTAGGCCAGGAGACATGCTCTGGCTCTACGTGACATTAGTTAAGTCACTCAGTTTTACTCTTGACAGATGACCTTAGAGATGACAAGATCTCTGTAGTATCAGTTTCCTTATGTGTAAAATGAAATATTTGAACTATTTTTACGATTCCTTTTCACCACTATAATTTTATAACTGTGTTCTGCAGCATGGGTCATGTCATCTACAAACATCCATGATGCCAAAACATGGATGAGAATAGCTGAGACACCCCATTTTCCAGGCTTCTCTTAGAGCATCTATGGCATGAAGGAGAGCATGTGACCACAGTGGTAGGCTTCCTGGGCCACCTTTCTTAGGAGGACACTGGTTTTGTCCTGCAATTCAATAGAGGCTTAAATTGAAGCCTTTGAGGATCCATTTTTTATAAGTTTCCAAGAGAAGTGGAGCTGCATTTAACTAAAATAGGAGTTATTTATTAATAAGTATGCCTTTCTTTATTAATAATCATGCTATGACTACAGGCTGAGGAATCACCTTACTACCTACAGACACGGTAGTTGGTGGCGGCATCCTTTCTTTCAAAGATCTAGTTGCCAAGACTGGCGCACAGCCTCACAGATGGGCACAGCGAGTCCTCTGTGGCCAAAGGACTGCTCTTAGGCCATCCGCTCCTCCTTCCAGTGCCTCCCCTTGGTCTTCATCAGGTTGCTCTGGGCCTTTACGAATGACTTGTGCTGTATTACGGGGTCAGCCTACCTGTGTCTCATCTGCTTTGTTCCTGCACCCTCAACGCTGCCCAACTTAGCAGAGTGCTTGTTGCTCTTGCTCCTGTGACCGGGGATAAAGTATTCTGCATCTGCACCCGAGGATCAGAATGCAGCTGGGCTTAAGCAGTGAAAATAAAAGTGACTGTTTATTTTATCCCAGATTGGCCTTGCGTGCTGGTGTGTATATGTGTAGTGTTGGTGGCATGTACAAAATATGGAGTAAAATCTTTGTTCTCTTAAGACTTCCTGAAACTTTTTCAGTCTCTGTTAAGTGATTCTTGGAGATAGCAGGCTGGGTGTATCTGGGCTGGGCCTGGGGCTTTAATGTGGAGCTGTGCTTCTGCTATGAGTGACCATTTTATTTTTGCTTTCAGAGCTGTGATTTGTGGTCTCTAGGGGTGATTATCTACGTGATGTTGTGCGGATACCCTCCTTTTTACTCCAAACACCACAGTCGGACTATCCCAAAGGATATGCGGAGAAAGATCATGACAGGAAGTTTCGAGTTCCCAGAGGAAGAGTGGAGCCAGATCTCAGAGATGGCCAAAGATGTCGTGAGGAAGTGAGTCCCCAGCCAAGGAGGCCTTAATGTGTTGGTGGCGGAGCACAAAGGAGTGTTGGGTAGACAGAAGCCATTTGTCTCCTAGGCACGCTTCTTCCTATTTAGCATCACAGAAATCTTATTCTTAGAGCCTGAGGTGAGAGCTCTCAGTGTCCACATCTCAGTGAAAATGGAGCTTTGCTCCCCCCTGTAGCCAATGTCTCTGTGAGCATTAATTTAAGAACTTAAATGATGATTGGTGTACCCTCTTGTAAGCCAGTCATTTGGGACAGACATGACACCAGGAACTGAACTGGGGTGCTAAAATGACAATGATGCTTTTGGCTTTTCATTCCTTGGCTTCTGTGGGAGTATGTGATGGATGGTGTGGGGCCTGGACCCGACCCTTCCAGGCTTCACACTGCTTGTTGGTTGCTCTGACATATTGATGGGAAGTTTTAGAATTAGGGCTCGTGAGTAGATGAGGGAGAGTAGACAGTGTCCTTTTGCAGCTGGAGAAGCAGGTAAGAGGTCAGACCTAAATTTGAGGTACATTTTCTTTTTCTGCCCATCTGTGTGTCAGTGGCCTAGGATTTGGGCACTTTTCTTGTATTCCTACTGCTTAGTCTCACTGAGCAATTTCTCCTCTTTTGGCTTCAGTTTCATTATAATGTGATGAAGATCAGCATTAACTTCAGTACTTGGAAACTGTCTCTTTACAGTATAGCCATTTCTCTTTGGAGATTCTTCCCTTTCAAAAGTGAGCCTGTCCTGTTGGTTAGGGGTCTATGTATATAGAGAATGACCAGTTTCAAAATATACAAGTAAAAGCTTTTTTGGAGGGCAGAGGCAATGTTTAAGTCATCATCTGTCTTCCCATGCTATTCTCATGCTGTATTCTCCGCTACTTAACCTATATCCTCTCGTGGTTCTTTGTTAGTTCTGTAGAATATATTTCCTGTCCCTAGAGCAACATTGATTATCCTCTTTTGGCTTTGGGGTTCTTTCCTAATTAATCCTTTCTTTAAAATCCAAAGCTGTTTGCTCAGAGTGATCCAGAAGGTTGCAAAGAACCTGAAAGAGCAAATAGGCATGTTGTCCCGACTCTGGTATCCGGAATTAGAGGATATGCAGGTGGAAGGAGGTGCTGTAATTAGCCCAGAGAAAATGCTGAGGTGAGCCAGAAATCGTATCAGCATGAATGGACAAGATATAAAGAAGTAGGATCAGGGTAATACGTTAGGCTTAGAAGGAAATGCCATCCCCTTCTCAGAGACTAGATGTTTAGCTCTTGAATGTCTCTGGAATAAAGGACTCATGTCATGCTATGTGGTAACGTCCAAGAATTTTATCTCAGGTAGCAACCTGGATTTTCAGAACCTCTGGACACTTTAATTTTGTAGCCACTGTCAGCCAAAAGAACATTCTTAGTCCTTTTTGGAAATTAGAGCCCACTGTCCTAGAAATATCAATATGGAGATTCAAGGTTTCAGGAAGCATAAGCCATATGTAGGATTATCTTATTGAACCTAGAACTCAGACCGAAGTATCACTGGATTAAGCCTTTTCCTACTGCTTTTATCTCACTTTGTCTGGTATAGATCTGAGGACACAGTGCCCTCACATGTAGTGGTCAGGGATTGGAACCCCACCCCTGCCCTGCAAATGGAAAGCCTAGGTTTGTAGGAGTTGGGAGAAAGTCAGAAGCTAGAGCCAGACCCTGGAACTTCCTGGCCTTCTGGAAGCAGTCGTGCATGGCAGCCCTGTTGGCCTTTTCTCCACAGGCTCTTGAAGGTCAAACCAGAGGAAAGACTCACCATCGAGGGAGTATTGGACCACCCTTGGCTAAACTCGACTGAGGCCCTGGATAATGTGCTACCTTCTGCTCAACTGATGATGGATAAGGTTTTGAATGACACTTATTTTATTGGCTGAAAAGGCTGTGTTGAGAAGGAATGCTGGGGCTTAATTTCGCGAGGGGTTAAAGGCAAAACAATGCAGAGCACACAGTCTTTTCCAGAGAAGCATCTCTGGTTTCCTGAAAATCAGGATCAGAAATAAAGAGCTTCTTTCTGTAAAAGACCAGATGAAGGCCCAGTAAATATACACAGTACTCCAAGAAACATCCTCCTTATGATCTTGTCAGTGGCTTCATTAATGGGAAGTCGGTTCGATAGATGTGGCAGGGCCAGGCTGTGAAAGTAGACAGGGGTTTAGTTTTACTGTAGTAGGATGTAATCGAGAGGCCATTGTAGATTTTTGAGAGGAGACTTGCCACAGGGAAGGTTAGGGATGGTCAGCCAGACTTGCCAACCTAAGACTTCTCTGGTAATCTAGAAGTTGAGGGGTGGCTCAGGGAGCAGAGGAGTAGTGATAGATGAATTGGCTCAATGTTTTTGAAGACAAATTTCAACAATTCTTGGTGACTGACTAGATATAAGGGGACAGTGGATGGCACATCTAGTGATACCATGACCAATTAGAAATCAGGAATAAGGGTGGTTTGAGTGAAGGGAAGTCTCTTAGGTTTCAGATATTGTTTAGGGTAGATGGACACTGAAATGAATGCAGTGTATGGTGTAGAACCAGAGTGTGGCTGAGAGGCAAAGGCAGTGGCACAGACTTGAATGTTGCCCGCTTAGATGGGGTTGAAGTGTGACAAAGAAGCGAATAGGAAAAGAGGATGCTAAGTCCTCCCTTAGATAGTGGATTATGGGAGAGAAAGGAGACCAGGAAGAAAGAGTTCTCTGCCATCTTGATTTACACATGGTTATCTTCCTGGTTTAATTATGCCTAGTAGTACAAAAATGATTTGGTCAGCCCCAAATCCAAAGGGATTATTTAGATCCTTAGGTCGTTAGCACATGGGGGTACAGTGTAGGTTTCCTTAAGAGCTTGGAAATGAAGAAGTAATTACCTTCTGGAGTTACTTTAAAATTTGTGCATAAGAAGTCAAGAATGCAGAATCTTAATGAGAAAGAGTGGCTCTTAAGCCTGTAACGTGGAACTGCAAGGTGACAGTGTATTCCTATTTTTAAAGAATGATGTGGTCATGATGTGGGTTAGTCAGCTTTGGAAGTGTAGAAAAATGTCCACATATGCAGATGTTGAATAATGTCCATCTAAGCCCTGACTAGGAGACGGAGCCTGAGTTCATGACCTTGAACTGTCCCTGTCTTTCTGGTTGGGCCATCATTGATGAAGAGGGCTATAACCAGGGCCAGCTATTACAGTTCCCATAAATGAGTCTGAACTCTTCCTGATCTTGATTGCACGCTTACCAAGGAATTATATTTTTTAAATGGTCAAATTTTATTGTTAAAATTCAGACAGATACATAAAATAAAAAGCACAAGTTCCCTTTCATTGCCTTGCCTCAGTCTCACCCCTTAGATATGAGGTAATCTATGGCCTGATATATCCTTCTTGATCTTTTTCTGGGGAGACATACACACACTCAGTTTATCCTTTTTCAAAATACAAAAATGGGATCCCCTCATTCTTACAAAGTTTTTTGTTGAGTATTTACCTTCCCTCATTGGTCAGCCCATAGTGAGCTCGCCCTGGTCGTAAAGACACAGACCTCAAGAGTTCTACACTTCGTGACAATTATTTGTCATTGTAAATTAGAGATCAGTTCTGGAGGGTCTGCCATGCTCACTGTGTGAAATGGTTGGGGTTCTGAGCCATCAGGGCTGAGGCACGTATCTTTACCATGGGGGCAGTAAATAAATGCCAGTCTGGGAGGCTTCTTGGGCAGTAGCCTGCCAGACTCTTCCCTGAGGTACACGTGTGCCTCTCTTCACACTTGTCTTTGCCAATGACTGTGAGCATGAGACTTGTTCGTAATTCTTACTTGCATGTCTGTTCTGCCACAGGGAGGAAGGGCTGGTATTCCCTGGACCCTGCTGATCTCTGGGGAAGAATCTTTGGCTTTATCAAAATTTGTGTATGGCCAGCATAAGAGCAAAATTGCCTTCTTAGTTCTTTGAGCTTCTTCCCACTCTTAGATTGGCTTTCTAGGTGCTTTAGAAATGAATGAAAAACTGACGACAGTGTTTGCATTCAGGCGGTGGTTGCAGGAATCCAGCAGGCCCATGCGGAACAGTTGGCCAACATGCGAATCCAGGATCTGAAAGTCAGCCTCAAACCCCTGCACTCTGTGAACAACCCCATTCTGAGGAAGAGGAAATTACTTGGGTAACTGAGCTTATTTCGTCATTCTCCTTCATGGCTGGTGTGGCTGAGTGTAGGCTGGCAGGCTACTGCCCTTTCTCTGCCTCTTAAGAGAATACAAAGGATAAGCTGTTTAAATAGCATCAGAAGTTGGAGATACTCTGTAGCTAATTATTTGTCTGAAAAATCTGTTGTCTTATTTTTAAAGTTAACATCTGTCGAGAGTTGGGTTTTGGGGTCTCACCTTGTTATCACCTCTCTCCCAAACTTTTAAAGTACCAAGCCAAAGGATGGTGTTTATATCCACGACCGTGAGAATGGAGCCGAGGATTCAAATGTTGCCTTGGAAAAGCTCCGAGATGTGATTGCTCAATGTATTCTACCCCAGGCTGGTAAAGGTCACACCATTTATGAATGCTCAGTGTGTCTGTGTGTGCATGTGTGTGTGTACCCATGCATGTGACTGAAGGACTGGTTTGAGGTTGTCTGTTTCATCTTTGTGTATAAGAAAATAAGTGCATTATATAAACTTATATATAAGTCTGTGCCCACTCAAAAGAGTGGACATTGGGAACTCACAAATGTGGTAAGTTCTACCTTTCCTTTGGTTTTCTGTGAAATTTCTAATTTAGGTTTAATTGCCAGTGTCAGGTACAGCATATAATTTTATATTTTCTTAGTTTGTTAGTGGGAGCATAGGGTACAGAATGGAAAATATGGACAGAATCAGAATCAGTTTGGGACAATTGGGAAACTTCATTTCCAGAGCTTTAGGGTACAAGGCTTTATTAACTGTGATTATAAAGAGAATACTCCCAAGTTCAGAAGTGGCCCCTGCTGCTACTCATAGCATGGGCAGAGTGTGACTTATACATGGATTCTTTTGAGTCTGAGCTTGCTTTCTATATGTTCTTTCTCCACTCAATGGGGTGTGATGGGCTTTCAGGAGAATGAGATGCTTCAAGTAGTAGGCCAGACAACTGTTGGGTTGACCTAGATTCTTTGCATTTTAAGGGAACTCACGTAGTGTACCTCATGTAGCCTTCTAAAGTAAGAAATGAGCTTAGGAGAAGGAAGGTAGCCCACTGAGCCTTGTTCTCCGTCCCTCTCTTGGTCTCTTAGGTTAACCAGAGACCTAAGCTGTTTTGCCCAGCAATAGAGTCTGACACTGCCGATTTTCCATCCCTCAATGCTAAGGCTTTGGGGCCATCAGAGGATTTGTGTGAAGCTGTAACAGAAGAGTTCAAAGAGACCAGAAGTGGTCTATGTGTAATGTAGGAACTAGCAGTAACAAGTGTCTGATCAAATTTGTACCTATAATCATTACTTATCAACAAGTTGTCCTTCCGTCTCTGACACTAAAGTCCCATGATGCTGCAGAGAAATGCAACTTCATCTTTATCAATAGGAGAGAATGAAGATGAAAAGCTGAATGAAGTAATGCAAGAGGCTTGGAAGTATAACCGGGAATGCAAACTCCTAAGAGATACTCTGCAAAGCTTCAGCTGGAATGGTAGGAGCCTTAATCACTCCTTTCCCCAGGAATGCAGAGAAGTGATTATGTTTAGAACACGTAAAATCTCTGGGGGCCGAGCAAGGTCTGTTTTCAGGTGAAGCGAGGCTAAAGAGTGAGTGGAGTATTGTGGGAGGGGGATGAGCTCTATCTTAGCTCTACGGGCATATCTAGACATATGGCCCTTTCACTTGTTCCCCAGAGTTCAAATAAATTGTGTTACAGATTCAACACTATAGAGCCCCTGTTAACACACTGGGCATAAAACCCCCTCAGATCTCAGAACTCTCCCAGAGACTTGAGCTGTTCACCAGGTCACTCAGGAGCAGTGTACTCTGAAGGGGAGAGAAGGCAAAATACCAGGGAGTCCGCCCTGCTGATGTGCTTAGCTTAGAGAAGAGCTGGTTCACTAGTTTTTCAAGCCTACTGCTTGTTGAATTTTTTTCCCCAGGCAAACAAGGTAGAGATGTATTTCGTGAACTGCTCTTTGTATTGTCTTTCTAGTTTAGCAGTCTAAACCATAAACTAGACTTAAGCTCCAGGATGCTCAGGGAAGGGAGCAGACGCTTTGACTTCGTTGCCTGGCTTGGTTCTCGGACCTGAGAAATCCAAAGTGCTAGCCTAAGTCATTCCCATACTTGGAGGAGATTGGCTTCTCTGGTTTTTGTTTTTGTTTTTTGTTTTTTTTAAGATTTTGAAATATCAGTACAGAAAAGTGATCACATTTGAAGTGTGCATTTTGATGAGTTTTCATAAAATGAACACTTCCCTATAACCAGCACCTAGAACAGGTAGCGGAACATGGAATCTGCTCACTCCCTCCCTCCCTCATGATCCCAGTTGCTAGCATTAGAAATTAGCTTCACCTGATTTTTTATTTTATGAAAATAGAATCAGATAAGACTGTGTTCTTTTGTGTCTGACTTCTTTTAGTTAACTTATTTGTGAGATTCAGCCATATTATGTGTAGCAGCAAATCATTCTCATTCTCTGTGTGTGTCTGTATGTATACACACACATATATGAGAGAACTATATACACATATACTCAATATATATTTCTCTCCTCTTGTATATATATATTTTCCCTACCGTTGAGTGGACATTTGGGTTGTTTCTTGGTTTCAGTAATTAAGAAAAGTGCTGCTATGAATGCTCTTACATATATCTTTTAATGACTTCATTTTTCTCATATCTAGGATTGGAATTGCTGATTCATGGGGGTATTCATCTGTTTGGCTTTAGTAGGCACTGCCACCATTTTTCCAAAGTGGTTATACGGATTGATGCTTCTAATAGCAGTGTTTGAGGATTCGAGTTACTCTGCCTCCAGTTATACTAACACCTGCTATTGTCTATTTTTAAAAAAATTTTAGTCCTTCTGGTTAGTATGTACTGGTATAACAGTGTCATTTTACTTTGCCTTTCCCTGATGATTGATGAGCTTAAGCACTTTTAAAATGTTTATTGGCCATTTAGATTTCTTCTTTTGTGAAGTACCTTTTCTTTTGCCCATTTTTCTGAGTTATATCCTTATCGATGTGTAGGAGTAGAAGTTCCTTATCAGGCATACCTATGACAAAGAACTCCCACTTCATGGTTTCCTTTGCTGTTGGATTTTTACTGCCAGGTTAATGGAATTGCTCATTTGCTACCTGAAAAATGGGGGATCTGAACTGCTTTTGATCAGTGTTGGTTCCTCCATTGGTGAGGATGACTTTGACACTGGTAAGGTGTACCTTATTGGGTCCCTGTCAAGACTCTGTTACCTCCCAAATGGTGTGGAGATTGACCTTTTTCTTTCTTTGGTTTCAGGTCGTGGATTCACAGATAAAGTAGATCGACTAAAACTGGCAGAAATTGTGAAGCAGGTGATAGAAGAGCAGACCACGTCCCATGAATCTCAATAATGACAGCTTCAGACTTTGTTTTTTTACAATTTAAAAAATTATTCTTTAATGTGTAAAGTAATTTTTATGTAAATTAATAAATCATTTCATTTTTCACATTGCTTAAAGATGCTGTATAGATTTAGATACAGTATTTACTAATAGTATAGTTTGTTTGTTTTAAAGAAAAGCTCAGTTCCTAGGGATATGCTATTACTTTAGGACTGTTTAGTAATATGTTTGTAAGATGACATGACATTGTGAAGCAAGATTGTTTTATTTGTAATAAAGTATACAAAAACCACTTGCCAGTGATAGACAAAGGACCAACTATACTGATCTTTCTGCTTAGTAAACAATTGAATCAAATATTGTGGAATTTGGTTTCAATTGCCCTGTGTATTTACTTTCTGCACTATTGGTAGATTAGCTCTGGTGCCAAGAAATTTTTGTGGATCCATGTTGCAGACTGCCTGCTGAAATTCACAGGATGCCAGCTCCCATGATGGAAGAGGCAGGGAGCTGAACCTTCATTGCTCTTGTCCCTAATTCCAAGAGAAAAGTGGTAACATTTCTTTTTTGTCATATTTGTTAAAAGGTATTGGTGTGTTTCTTTAATGGATTCTTTTGAGTTTATTCTTTCATGTTTAATCAAAGCTTCAGTCTCCCTTACTCCAAGATCCTGCTTTATCCTCCCTCCTTCCCTATACTCCTCACCAGCTTCAGTGCTTCTTATTTCCTTTCCCTGTTCTTCTGGCCCCCTTATGGGATGATTTTCTGAGAAAGTTACATATCATGAAAACTGGACTATTGAATTAACGTCTAAGATGATCCAGTTTTTTCTCTTAAAGCTGCCCTTTCTCTCTTTAATGTTTCTACCTAGGTTTCATGTTGGCATCCCCTGGGCTGCATTAATTTTGTTCTATAACCTTTATTTTCACGAAGCATGGTTCTGGCCCGGAGTTCAGGTGTTTGAATGGAAAACAAAGCTGGATGCTTCTCTGGTTTTCTGTTGTGCATATGGGCTTCCATAACAAATTATGTTTATTTAGCTGCGTTGGTAAATAGAGCTAATAGGCAAACTCCAATTCGCAGAGCAGAGGAAGCGAATCACTAGGCTCAGTTATTCAGTTTTATCCTATCACATTCTCTTCAATCAATCCATCCCACAAAGCTAACTTATTTTCCAACTCCTCCATTTTGTTGAGTATGTCTTCAAGGTGATATTTGGTTGGTATACTCCTTATATGTTTATGACTGTGGAAATATGTGATAATAATACTAACAATCTTTTAAGAATTGCTTTATTACATTAGTTCCCTTTATCTTGGAGAATTTGTAATTCAAGGTATTTTTTGAGGTAAGGCTTACTCATTTTAGGTGGCTGATCACTTATAAATGGATACCATATAAGGAGAAGTCAATACTTTTAAAAACATGGCAAAATTTAAGAGTTAGGCAGCAGAGAAAAAAACAATGTTTTCTCATTTTCCGACCAGAAAATTTACCTGAGTTGAATTAAAGGATGAATTAAATTATTATATTTTTCAGTGAAATGCAGTCTTACAAATCACTTTTTGCAATCAGGAAAAGCTGTACTTGTTTCTAGAACAGCTGAACCTGTTGTTTTTCTTATCCTAGGGCAGAGGTTCAATATTCACTGGGGGAGAAGAAGGCAATAATTAACTTTGTTATTCTTTTCCATGAACTTTTCAAATTTGTTATTTGGGAATTTTTAAATGTGTAAGGAATCTTGGGCATGATCTATAACGGTGTCCTTAATGATGCTTCCTTTTACGCTGAGCAGCAGTTACCCATGTTTCAGTCATTTCAGGCTGAATCAGTCTGGCCCCCAAATTTGTGTGGTGTCCAGACACGTCTAGATGAGCATGAGGCTGGAAGTTTGTGACTACCCTGGAGGGTGCCCCAGCTGGTGTAACTCAGAAGTGGGTCCTACTCTGGATAGAGCTCCTTCACAGAACAATAGCTCCCAAAGGACTCAGCACTGTTTGGTCTTCAAAGTGAAGTTTTCTTTCTGGAGTTTGTCTATAGGCTAGTAGCAAATACTGCTATCAAAAGTCACATGTAACTGGAAGTTAAACAAAATTTTCTTTGATTCTTCTGGCCTGTCTCTCTAATGCCTATACATGTGGAAAGTTCATATTATAAGAATAGTTCTCATAGGAGGGTAGAGTCTCCAGTTTTACCACATAATTTGCTAACCTTCTGCTTACTAAAAACCATTACATATCACTCAAATATCTTTAGACTTTACCATAGTTAAAATCTGCTTGATGTAAAACAACTTGTATATCTTTCTGGTTAATATATTATATAAACATAGGAGAATATCTGTCAGAAATTTACTGTTTAAAACATACAGATAGGAGGAACTGCTTTTTAAAGTTTCGTTCTTGTAGTCATTTAAGAAAGAACAAGTTGAAGGAATTACTGGTTAAAGAAGTCAAATTATTTAAATCAGATCTTGTGTATGAATGCTTGCGTGTGTATGTAATTTATTGAAGAAAATATGTTTCAATTTGAGAATTGGAAATTTGGATATTTAATTTAAATTATATTTTTATTTATTTAAAAATTAGAGGTGTTCTTTCATTACTGATTTTATTTTTTCATCCCAGAAAATGACTTAATTTGCCCTGCCTTTTTTGGTTAAGATACAGGGAAACACCTTAAATCTGTGATAACTTCTAAATTACAGAATTTTAAGAGTCTGTCCTCTTATATAAAATACAAGAAGAAATCTGGCTAGAAAACATTTCACCTTTTTTGCTGTAAAATTTTTAATGGGTTTGTGATATGACAGTATAAATTTTCTTACTAGATGCTAATAAATTTTATCATCTGTATTAGGAATTAAATATAAATTGGAGATAATTAAGAAGTTGAAATACTCTCTTGCTCATATCTTGTGGTATCATACCATTCCTTTTTGAATTATGGCATTTCCCCATTTTTGAGTGTTAAACTTGTACTCATAACGCTTATTTTAAAAGTTTTATATTGTAAATATTTGACTTAATATAAATTATTTTTATGCAAGATAAAAGATGTAGAGTCTTATTTTACTTCATCTTAAAATGCACAGAAGAATAACTGACTAGGTAAGGAATGTGGATAAAGCTTTTCCTCCCTTTTTTTCCTTTTAAATTTGTACTGCTGAATACACCAGGAAATTGACATCAAAACCAAATTCAAGGACTTCCACAGATGTTACAGTTCAATTTTAGTTACAAAAATGGAAAGATCTTTTAAAAGGTCTTATAGGGTCCACTTTTATTTTCTTGATGAAATTGTAACTAGATATGTAGTGAATCAGAGATTGTTTTTATGTTTGGAGGATTGGGAAGAATTAAACTTTGGTCCTAGTCACATATACCTGGATAGTGAAACTGAGCTCATTTCATTTAACATAATGTGTCTGCGTGTTAGGAAAACTGGTTAGTAGAGAAAAATTATGTTTATATGCAGATATAAAATATCTAAATTCATCTACAGTGAACAAAGACTAATGAAGGAGAATTTGTGCATCTACATGCAGTTTTTCTTGAATTAAAGGAAAAAAAACAATTTTTTTTTAATTAAAAGAAGCACACTCTGAGGAAGGGTTGGACTGAGAAACAGTACCCTGAATAATACAGAAATGAAGAAAAGTGTCATTGGGTAATAGAGAACTTTGTCCTGTTCATAGATCCCCGAAGAATCCCTGTCCCCTACCCCCAACCTCCTGCCAGAATGTTAGGGTTCTAAGAATGAGCAGATTAACGGATATCAGGAGTAGTGTGGCCTGGGCTGAGGATAAGGATAATTTGCCAGAGATAAGTACTGGCTAAATCATTTACAGGCTTTGTATTTTGTGTATGTCTCTATGAGGGTAGAGGGAACTTAGCCAAGGAGCATTAAAGCTGTTGCTGTTTGAAGTTATACAGTAAGGAAACTACCGAAGGCCAAGAGAAGCAGGAATAGAAGCACACCCCAAAGTGTGTAAGATTCAGAGTTGGGCATCAGTCACCCATAACGGATTCAGGATAGATCTGAGGCTAATTAATACCTAAGTCTCTGAGGTGCAGCATGCCAGGGTGAGCTGCTGCTGGTGGACAGGGCCTTATCATCAACAGATTCACTATGGCCATGTCAGTGGCAGCTGCTGTAAGAGACTCTGCCCTTATACAGCCTTCACTATGGAAAAACCAAGTGACCTTGAAAGAGGGTAAGATAAATTTTCAGTCTTGGAGTCAGAGGAAGAGGGACTTGAAGCTGGAGCCAGTGCCAGGATCTTCATGTATCAGGTTGGGGATTGTGTTGCTGCTGGTGATTTTTCTGCCAAGCATGTACTGTGACCCGGGATCAGTATATTACTCTTCCTATGAAATCGTCATCCCCAAGAGTCTGACAGCTGAGGGAAGCGACGCCCCAGCGGAAAAGGCATCCTACGTGATATTCATGCAGGGCCAGAAGCAGCTGATTCACCTGACGGTGAAGAGAGACTACTTCGTGACGAGCTTTCCAGTCTTCAGCT
>CM053510.1:102765874-102799540 GCA_028627145.1 Eidolon dupreanum | reverse complement strand
CCACAGTGGGGTATTTAGTTCCCCTAGTAGGATAGTGTTTTGGTCTGTTTCTCCCTTTAGCTCTGTTAGTAATTGCTTTACATATTTCAGGGTTCCCTGATTGGGAGCATAGATATTAATAAGTGTTATGTCTTCTTGGTGCACGATTCTCTTTATTATGATGAGTATCCCTCAGTATCTTTCTTTACCTTTTTTATTTTGAAGTCCATTTCATCAGATATTAGTACTGCTACTCCCACTTTTCTGACTGCCATTTGCTTGAAATATCATTTTCCACCCTTTCATTTTGAGTCTATATTTCTCTTTGGAACTGAGATGTGTCTCCTGGAGGCAGCATATGGTTGGGTTTTGTTTTTTGATCCCATCTGCAACTGTGTCTTTTTATTAGTGAGTTCAGTTCATTTAAATTTAGGGAAATTATTGAAATATGAGGTTTTCCTATAACCATTTTATGTTTTGCTTTCTGGTAGCTCGGTGTTTCCATTGCTTCCTTGTCCTTGTGTATCTGGTTTTTTAATTTTGGTTGGGTTTTGTGGGTTTTTCCTCTGGTCCTTGTTTTATGATATATACTTCAGTTCTCAATCTTTGGCATGTGGTTGCCACTATGAATATGTAGAGGACAGTTATATAT
Source organism: Eidolon dupreanum (assembly GCA_028627145.1). Taxonomy (NCBI): domain Eukaryota; kingdom Metazoa; phylum Chordata; class Mammalia; order Chiroptera; family Pteropodidae; genus Eidolon; species Eidolon dupreanum. The sequence continues at coordinate 102,798,909 of CM053510.1, read as the reverse complement.
ATGTATGTATGTACATATATATGCATGTGTATATATATGTTAGTCCATTTTCTTCTGCATGTGCCTTATCTCCATTCCCTTTTGCAATTTTGGATCTCTGAATCCTCCCCTTTTCTGTCATTGTTGTCTCAGTTTGTCCCTATGTATGCTAAACGTTCATTACCATCTTGCTATAGCAAATCTCTTATTGTTTAACCTTATAATGCCCTGTTTTTAGTAAGGGTTGCACGCCTCTGCTTCTATCTGCCTGCTAGTCGCCTTATTCCTAGTTATGTATTTGTTGTTGTGGTTATTGTTATTTTGTTTTAGGTGAGCTGACCCCTTTCAGTATTTCCTGTAATGTAGGCCTCGTAGTGGAGAATTCCCTAACTGTATGTCTGGAAAAGTTTTTATTTCTCCTTTATATCTAAAGGAGAGCTTGGCTGGATACATTATTAGTGGCTGGTATTTCCTTTCATTTAATAGTTTGAATATTTGATTCCACTTCTTTCTGGCTTGTAAGGTTTGTGCTGAGTAGTCTGATGATAATCCGATGGGTTTTCCTTTATAGGATACCGTCTCCTTTTCACTGGCAGCCCTGAGAATTCTTTGTCATTGATTTTTGATAATTTTAATATAGTGTGTCTTGGAGAAGGTGTTCTGTTGACTTCTTGAATTCCAAGCTCCAGTTTATTCCTTAGATTTGGGAAATTCTCAAGTATTTGTCTGAAAATGCTTTCTAATCCCTGCTGCCTTTTTCTCCCCTTTGAGAATGCCCATTATTCTCATGTTTCCTCTCCTGATGGTATCAGCTAATTCTTGTATTTCTTTCATGATTTTTCACTCTTTGGTTTCTCTCTTCTTTCTGACTTATTTCCAGATTTCTGTCTTTGATATTACTGATCCCTTCCTCCCTGTGGGTCAACTCTATATTCCAAGTTTCATTTTTCATCTCTTTCAATGTGTTCTTCATCTCCGGAAGTTCTATTTGGTTCTTTTTGAGGGTTTCAATCTCCTTGCTAAAGAACTCATTCTGTTCATCTACTTGTTTTTTCAATTCCTGAAATTATTGATATGAATTTTTAGATCTCACTGAGTTTTTTCAGAAGCACCATCCTGAATTCTCTGTCATTTAAGTTGCATATTTCTGTGTCTGTAATCTTATTTTCTGAAGATTTTTCATTTTCTGAGCTGCCTTGTCACTTTGGTTGTTCATGGTATTTATGGACTATTTCTCCACTGGGCATTAATGGAAGTATATTCTGCTTGTTCTCTCCAGAAAGATTTATTATATAAAGGTCTCTCTTCAGTCTGTTGCAAAGACGGCATTTTTCTATTGGTTTCCAGTAGGTGGTGTCTCAGCCTCTTGGATCCCTGTTTTGTATAAAGTCTTAATAATGCCTTTTTTTCCCTTATATTCAACCACACTCGCTACCCTCAGTCTCAGTCCCAGTCTCAGTCAATGTTAGCAACACTTTCAGTAGCGTTTGCTTAGATTCCCCTGGGGCTCTGCAGTGTTCAGTCTGGGAGGATATGGGGGAAGGGGTGCTGTCAGTTGGGGGATAGGGGCTGCGGTCAGCCTCACATTTTGCAGTTGGCTGGTAATAATCAACTGTTGTTTCTCTGCTATCCCTGATTCTCTGCCGCTCACACTTTTCTGCTTTCTGCCCTGATCCCTGGGCACTGCCACCAGTCATGTGGAGCTCACAGCTCTCCCAGTCAGGGTTATTCAGGAACCCGCTGCACCTTCTCCCTTCCCTCTCCTCCTGCAGGGAGCTCCGGCTGCAGTTTCTTTGTTTCTCCCAGTCTACCACCTGACCCCTGGGGTTCTGACCTGTGGTAGCTCTTATGCACGGATCTCACGCTCGGACATGCTGGTGTGCAGTGTGGGTGTTTTCTGATGAGTTTTAGATATTCAGCTTATTGTTGTTTCAAGGGGAGAGACCTGAGGATACCTCTCACTTGCAATGTTACTGACATCACTTCTAACTAATTCTTAATTGCAAAATTCATTATTTTTTTTTATCATTGATTTTTACAGTTGTCAGTGAGCATAAAAGAATATGGACTTTCTGTAGGGAAGAAAATCATGTGTGTATATAAAATATTAAGCTTGTTTCTATTATACTTTGTGCATACAGTCATTTGTCGCTTAATGATGGGGATATGTTCTGAGAAAGGAGTCGTTAGGTGATTCTGTTGTTGTGGGAACAATATAGAGTGCACATACACAAACTTAGATAGTATAGCCTACTGCACACCTAGGCTACCTATTGCTTTTAGGCTACAAACCTGTGAAGAATGTTACTGTACTGAATACTGTAGGGAATTGTAACACAATGGCAAGTATTTGTTATCTAAACATAGAAAAGGTACAGTAAAAATACTGTATAAAGGAAAAATGGTACACCTGTATAGGGTACTTACCACAAATGGAACTTGTAGGACTGGAAGTTGCTCTGGGTAAGTCAGTGAGTGAGTGGAGAGTGAATGTGAAGGCCTAGGACATGACTGTCCCCTACTGGAGATTACTTTATAAACACTGTACACTTAGGCGACACTAAATTAATAAAAAAATATTTTCCTTTCTTCAATAATAAACTAATCTTTGCTTACTGAAACATTTTTACTTTATAAACTTTTTAATTTATCTTAACTTTTTAACTCTTGTAATAACACTTAGCTTAAAACACAAACACACTGTACAGCTGTACAAAAACATTTTCTTTCTTCATATCTTTATTCTATTAACTTTTTTCTATTTTTAAAATGTTTACCTTTTTTGTGCTTTAAACTTTTTTGTTAAAAATTAAGACACAAACACACACATTACCCTAGGCCTACACAGGGTCAGGATCATCAACGTCACTGTCTCCCACCTCCACATCTTGCCCCACTGGAAGGTCTTCAGAGGCAATAACATTCATGGAACTGTCATTTTCTATGATAAGAATGCCTTCTTCTGGAACACCTCCTGAAAGACCTGCCTGAGGCTCTCCTTGAAGAGGTGTCACTCTTTTCAGATATATATATCCATGGTGGTTTGCTTGGTTTGTTTCTTTTTTCATCACAGATTTGCTTGTTAGCAGATAACGTACCATGAACATTTCTATTAATGAAAACCTTGCAGTATTTTTTTAAGTAGCTTGCTGATATCTGCAAAAGCTTCTGCTAACTCCTTCACTGTGAATTTTCTTGGGGTGGTTCTTTTCCATTGGTTGGATCAAACAGGTGAGGTTTGGAGGAAAACGCCACTTTGATATTGAGATGAAGATCACTAATAAAAGAAGGATGTCTCAGAGCATTACAAATAATAAGCGAAATCTTGAAAGGTATATTATTTTCCAAACAGTACTTCTCCATTTCACTGGCATCTTGGAAGAGGGGCTAGGTCATCCATGACTTGTATTGTTCCTGTATTAGTACACTGGCAATGTATGCTTATTGACACGTTTGAAGGCCCTAGGGTTCTAAATGTGTCAGATCACAAAGGGTTTCAATTTGTCACTTACAATATTGCCCCCAACCAAGACTGTTATCTTGTCCTTAAAAGCCTTGAAACCTGGTGTGACCTGGTCTCCTTATGGATAAAAGTCCTTTCAGACATCTGTTTCCAGAATAAGGAGGTTTCATCCATATTGAATATTTCCTCTGGCAACCAGCTTATCTAGAGTTTCCAAAAATTCAACAACTGCCTTCACATCAGCACTCACATACTGATCGGTTCACTTCCACATTATGTAAAAAATAACAATTCTTGATTTGTTTAAACCACCCAGAGTTAGCAGTAAATGCAGTATCATAGTTGGAACCAGCTTTTTCTTTCGGAAAGTTGGGACCAAACTTTTTGCTTTGGCCATCATCACTGTGGTGCTGAGATGGATGTGCTTCTGTGTCTGTCTTCCATCCAGGTCATCGGAAGTTTCTCCATGTCTGATATATGCCACTACTCTTATTAGTTTCATTGCCCTCAATGAAGCAGCTTCTTTAAGAGCTTCTGCCACTTTGTTCTCGTTCTTCAAGATCGTAGCTATGGTGAAATGGCACATGCCTGACTGGAAAGAAATAATCATCACTAATTTTCCAACTTTGTAGTCCTTAATCACTTTTAATTTCATTCTAGGTCAATCACTTGACTTGGCCTATTACTGAAAACATTAGCAGTGGATTTTGTAAGCTCTAGGGGACACGATGAACAACAACACAAGATTAAATCAAGAGAGAAAATGATGCAATCAAGAGACACAGTAAACATAACATGTATGAGGCTACTGCCTGCATAACATAGTATGATGTTTTACAGCATTTTTTTTAAAGTAGAGTACATTCTAAAATAATAATAAAGTATAGCATAGTAAATATATAATCCAGTAACAGTCATTTATTATCATTATCAATTATTATGTACTGTATATAATTATATGTGCTATACTTTTGTATGACTAGCAGCTCAGGTTTGTTTACATCAACATCACCACAAACATGTGAATAATGCATTGCCCTACAACTTTACAATGGCTACATCACTAGGCAATAGGGATTTTTCAGCTCCATTATAATCTTATGGGACCGCCGTCGTACATGAAGTCACTCAATTGACCAAAATGTTGTTATGTGGCTCATGACTGTATCCCATTCTTTATTATTTATCTACTTGAATTGACAAATTCTGAAAGACATGTACTTTATTTAAAACTTCCTCTAAAACTGTGTTTTTATCAAATGCTTCTCATATGTCTAATAGTCTTTTTCTTAATGTGTTTGGCAGTCATATTGGTTTAAAAAAAAAAAACTTATTTCGAAATATTTCAAAGGACAGTGCAAAGATAATATAGAGGTCACATATACCCTTCACTGAGCTTTCCCCTTTTGCTATAGAATAATTTCAAAACCAGGACACTGACACTGAATACAATGTATATAGTTCTATACCATTTTATCACACGTGCAGATTTCTGTAACCACCGCCAATCAAGATAGAGAACTATTCTACCATGACTAAGGTCTCACTCATGCTACCCATCTATAGTCACACAACTACCCCTTCACCCATCCTGCCATCCCTAGCCCCTGGCAACCACTAATATGTTTTCCATCGCTATAACTTTGTAATGTCAAAATGTTATATAAATGGAATCATACAGTATACAACCTCTTGAGATAGCTTTTTTCGCTCACTTTAATGCCATTAAAATCCAGCCAAGTTGTTCTGTGCATCAATCGTTCATTCCTTTTCATTGCTAGTACACGATATGAATGTACCATAGTTTAACCTCTCATCTATTGAGGAAAACTTTGGTTGTTTCTAGTTTTTGGCAATTACAAATAAAACTGCTATGAATATTCATGTACAGATTTTTATGTAATCATAAATTTTCATTTCTCTGGAATTAATGTCCAGAAGTGTAATTACTGAATCTTGTGGTATCAATTTTTTTAAGAAACTGCCTGTTTTCCAGGGTTGTTATTCAATTTTACATCCCCATCAGCAATTTTCTGCAAGGTCCAGGTTCTCTGCAAATTCACCAACATTTGGCATTGTCTCTATATTTTTAATTTTAGCTGTTCTAATTGGTCTGTAATGGTCTCTCATGGGGTCTTAATTTGCATTTCTCTAATGTCATGTTGAACACCTTTTCATGTGTTTATCTGATATCCATATGTCCTCTTCAGTAAAACATCTCCATGTCTTTTGCCCATTTTGTAGCTGGATTGTTTGCTTTGATACTGTTGAGTAATGAGAGCTATTTATATATGCTAGGTATGAGCCCTTTATCAGATAAATGGTTTGCAAATATTTTCTCCTAGTGTGTAGCTTGTCTTTTCATCCTCTTAACAGAGTCATTCACAAAGTAAGATTTTCTACTTTTGATGAGGTCCAATTTATGGTGTTTTTTCTTTTACAGATCATGCTTTGGTGTCATGTTTAAGAATTCTTTATCAAGCCCTAGATCCTGAAGATGTTTTATGTTTTCTTCTAAAAAGTCTTAGTTTTATATTTGACATTTAAATCTACTATCTATTTTGAGGTTATTTTTGAATAAAGTGTGAGGTTTCAATTGGGGTTCATTTTCTGTTTCATTGATCTATGAGTCTATCCCATCAACAAGAGTACACAGTCCTGAAACTGAATAGAGTGATTCCTCCCATGTTACTCTTTTCCAAAATTGTTTTAACTATTCTAGCTCCTTTACCTTTTAGAAAATTTATATTCACAATAAATAAATATTTTGAAATGTACACATATATCAAATCATCAGTTGTACACTTTAAATATATACAATTTTATTTGTGAATTATATCTCAATTATGCTGGGGTGGGGAGAAAGTTAAGGAGAAAAAATACCAAAAGATTGATATGAAAAAGAGAAAAAAACTTGAACAGATAATTATTTCAAAATATAAAAATGGTCCTTTACATATTAAAACATGTTCAAATTCACTCATAATTAGAAAAATACAAATTAAACAACACTGAAATGCCTTTACTTACCAATCAGTTTAGTGAAAATATATGGCATGGCAACATACTTGTTCCTTAGGCTGTGGGGAAATAGGCACTCTAATATACTGCTAGTAGGAATGCAGGCTGGTAAAACCTTTCTGAAGGAGAACCTGGCAATTTCAAAGAAAGCTACATATGCAGTTAGCACTGCCTCCCTATGTCTAGAAATTTGCCACTAAAAACCCCATAAATACAAGATTATTTGTTTATGTACTGTGTGTAATTTCAAAATGTAAACAATCTAAAAGCTCATACATAGGATAATGATTGAATAAATACAGTATATCCACAAAATGGAGATATCCACAAAAAGAACTATGCAGCTGTAAAAAAGAATGAGAAATATCTATACAAATTGATATGAAGTGATTTATAGAATATATCTTTAAGTTTATAAAAGAAAATGTAAACTATTATACTACAGTTACATAAGAAAGAAGGGTATAAAATAAAATATATATGTATCTGTTAATTTTATCTGTGCAGATACACATGTATCTGTGCAGAAAGAAATACAGGAAAAATAAACTAAGTACTTTTGAGACTGGTGATTAGAAACTGGGTAGAAAGAATAAAGACACAGGAGCAAGTTAAAGGCTCAAAGAGGTATAATCTGAGTACACTTTTTTGTATAGTACTGACTTAGAATCATGGTAACATGTTACCAACCAGGACAACATTTTACAAACAGGCAATAATATAAGAACCTAACTATATTAAAATGAAAACTATAATCACACTGAATAGATCTAGATGGGAAAGTATTAACCTAAATAATTTTGGAAGGCATTTTTATCTCATACTGTAAGGCTAAAGACAAAAATAACTGAACACAAATATTGTTCTCCAGTTCATATTTTTGCTTTTAGAGAATTGGTTAGTTATTCTAAAAATACTTTATATGTATTTCGGGATTGAGCAAATAAATAAGTATATTGTGAATAATGGGGAAAAAAGAAAAAGGGTTAGAAGTTTGACATGGGCTGTATGTGACAGTATGAAATGGTGCAAAAGGCATTAGACAGCAAAGGCCTATGACCTGCTCAGGGATCCACCAATGCTTGCTCTGGAACTTTGGATTTCAATGACTCAAAAGAATAACAGATAGCAGGAGGGGAAGGCTGTTCCCTGGGGACAGGGACTGAGAGAAGGTGGTTATATTTTTTTCTTTTCTCAGGGCCTGATTCTAGGTTATAGTACTGGTTGGACCTCTGAAAGTTTCCTCTCTTTGGTATACCCCTTGATAAAGAGAGCAGGAGCACAGCGAAGGAGCACTAAAACTTTTGTTCTTTGAGGAAGGCTATAAAGTAAGGACACTCCTGAAGAGAGCACAATGTGATTAGGAAGAGACACAGCCTAAAAGCAGGTGTCACCATGTAATACTCACAGGTGGGAGCAGCTGTTCTTCTGGTGTGCAGCATAGCTTTGAGCTTTAGCCAAATGACTGTCACAGACAAAGATTTGGGTCTCAGGAAGGCAACTGGGAGATAGAGGTCTGGGATCACTAGCTGTTTCACTTGGGCCATGACAATGATAATCGCAGTTAGCTACTTTGCCTCCCCTTGCCCTTTCTTCTGTGAAATCAAGTGGTCATGGGTAAGGTTTGGAGTGATTTCTCTCCCAGGAATCCCCAAGTGGGATGCTTAAGAATGGCTCCTTCCCATATTAAGTTGCATGTCATCTTATTGCTGATAGTAACTATACTTCAAGGGATGCATTGTAACTGGGAAATCTTTATTATGAAATACTCATTCCTAGGAACCTGATGATGTTCAGAGGACTGAAAGAACAAGAAGAAAATGCGACCTATGTCCTGCCCATACAAGGAAAATGACATCTTATTAATTTCAAGCAAAAGAAAAGATTGTTTGTCAAGAAGTTCCCTGTTCATACACATCAAAATAGGAAACTGGGCTTGGACATGCCTTTTACTCAGGATGACTGGATATGCAGAGGGTGACTTGGATTCTCTCATGACCATCAGCACTTGCTCAGGGCTAAAGGGAATCCTGCCCTTACTTGGCACTGTCTTTCACACTGAGTCTATATATACTCTGAAGAATTCTGAACATATTTATAGCTTATCCTTAAAATCGGTTGTCTTGGGCAATCAGCGGAGATGAACAGGACGAACTCTTCACCGCTTCACAATTTCAGAGAAGAATAGAACCCTCCTCAGTGCCTATGTCCTGCATGTGGACATTTCCCAAGTATGTAAAAATTGTGTATTGTGTCTGACAATAAAGAATTCCAAATAATAATGTTACCAAAACAACACAGGTGATAATGAATGCCCATGTTCTGGTCAACAAGTATGTGAAGGCGCTAAACGTGAAAGTAGTATTTACTAGGTTAGAGATATGGACAGAGAAAAACCTAGTGAAAATCTCCTTGAATCTACAGGAAATAGTTCAAAATTTTGACTGCTGGAGAGATGGGCATCTTTTGAGAAGGGTGAAACCTGATGTTGCTCATATGATTATTGGCCAAAGTCTTGGGAAGTACCAGGGCCATGCATTTCTCAGTGGTACCTGCACTGCTAAAAATGTAACCAGTGTTAAATCTTTCTCTCATGAAGATATACCACATTATGCAGATCTCATGGCTCGAGTTTGGCCACAACTTGAGAATGAAGCATGACCATGTGGCCTGCAAATGCCATGGCCAGAACCTCTGTACTATGCATTAATTTATTACTATAGATATGGGCTTCAGCAACTGCAGCTTCCAATATTTCCATTAGCTGTTACTACGCACAGCAAGGACTGCCTATTTCATAAACTTAGCTCCAGAGCTACTTTGGAAAGTCATATAGTGGGAGTAAGGGAGTGGATAAAGGAAAAGACTGTGATTGTGGCAGTGTCCTTGATTGTCAAAAGGATCATTGTCTGCCCTCATGCTGGCTGAAGAAGGGTTCAAATTGTGCATTTGGATCCTGCTCCAAAAACTGCAAATTTAATTTCTAAAGGCAATCACACCCTGTTATCTCATTGTGGATCAGTAATGACCTCCAAGAATACTGTAATAGTATCTCCAAGTGGTACAGACAAATCCCTACAAGCAAGATGGTAGGTACCCCTTGCAAAAAACAAAGTTGTTGTTACCAGGGCCAGTGGCGAAGCCTGGAGAATCAGCGTGCTAAAATCTTTGGGAAGGGTGCAAGGGTTGCCTGGGACAGTTGCTATCATTACATGAATACCAAGAAGGATGAGTCTGGAAACTGTGGCAGTGAATCTAAAGGGATTTTTTAGGTGTTCAGCAAGTGCAAGGCTAAAGATGTAATATGTGGGAGGCTGCTATGTGAAAGCATCCAAAAGTTTCCACACATTGAAAACCATCAAACACCCAGTTCCTTATGCAGGACACATGGTGTTGAGGTACAGAGTTTTATTAAGCCATAGACAGAGCTGATGAGAGGAGCTGAAGGATGGTATCCCACATGGTCCTCAGAAAATCTGTGTTAATCGGACCTGCTTACATACTACTATATCTCGCTATGATCGCAACCTGAACTAGTGTTATGGGAGGGGTATTTTGAACAATTTTAAGAACTGCCATTGTATTTATGTCTGTGCCCCTCCTACATGTGAGTTCCAGGGTTATGAGGTGATGTTTAAATAGTGCCCAGCTCCCTGTGAACTCTGACTCTAAATATGATAAAATACTGATAATCTAGTTAGCATTAATAGGTTGGCTACGTGGAGGGTCAGGGGAGGGAGGGAACAATTAGGGGGATCATTATATCAACTATATAGATGTCTAACCAATGTGCTGTATATGTGAAACTAATTAAAATAATTTTTAAAAAATACTGATAATCCTAATCTAGGTCTTGCTTATTTGCCTTTTATTATTCCTTGTTCCCACTATATTGTTGTTTGGCTACATCCATAAAAGATCTAAGACCAGTGTTGATACAAAAAAATTCATCAGGAAAGCAAGATAAATATTTGGTAATTATCTTATTTCTGGTAATAAAACCAAATAAGAAGTAATACTGAAAGGACATTTTACGAACTGTACTCAGTTCTGGTGTCCCTCAAGGCCTATAGAAATGGGAATTCTTTCTTGCTTCTATCCGACTTTTTTATGCCAAATGTTTGTTACTTTTTAAGTTAAAAGAAGTCAAAGCAGCTCCCTAGGTGAGGCAATCTTTCTTGTTCTGTGCTGCCCAGAGATCAGGTCTCCAGAGTTATGGAGCAATGAGAGGCCTCAAGATGTAATCTTGACAGAACAAGGCCAAGGCACCCTTGACAGTAAGGCTCTAAATCTAAAGAACTATTATTGAGCTCCCTAAAACTCCTATGGAGAGCTCTTTTGGAAAGCTCTCTGGAACTTACTTTTCAGATGATACTAATTCACCATTATAACCTACTCTGTCAATTCTCTGAAGGAAAGATTACTTAAGGATTTTGCCCTGGACAAACCAAGGGAATTTATCAGGCGAGAAGCTTCTGATTATTAGTTCCAGACTATCACTCTAGTCACTCTGTCTGATGTCCTGGCCTCAGACTGGACTTGTTCATAACTTAACTGGAGAAATTAAACATCACTTGTTATATGATTAAAGAGGAAGAAACACTAGACATTCCTACCCATAATTGAGGCTCTGCAGTCTAGGAATCTTTTCTTTTCCAAAAGGTTCAAATTATACTTATTAGTCATTCATTCATTTGTTCATTCATTTATTCTATAAACATACTTAGCACTTACTGTTAGGTTGAACCATGTAAAATTGATATTAGACTATTTTCACCTACAAAAATGGAAAGTTCATATGGTTCAACCTAATTCAATGTCCAGGCACTATGAAACCTACTTTGGATTTCTGCTTATAAATGACAGTTTAGAGTTTTCAATTCCTAGAGTTTCTTCTAGTCGTGGTTTCTCTTAAATCTTATGATTCCCTGTAACTTCAAGAGACTGGCCTTAATTTTCTAGAGTAGGATGGTCCTTACTGCCAAGACCTAGAACAACACTGAGCATATAGGAGACTTAAATGCGGTGAATCTGAGGAGCCTGCTGTCACTTTTTTCATAGTTGTCCTTGTTTCTTCTGAGTTTCCAAACCTCTTCAAAGCACAGAAACTCAGAACTTCCTTTGTCCAGTCTCAGAGACAGTAATACCAATGACGAGATCTAAGCAAGCTGGCACGCCACCCTGCTCCCCACAACCATGGAGTAGAGACCCTGGAAGTGGCACACATAAATAATAACTGGAAATTATTTTTTTCCTGAAAAGGCTTAGACAAATCTAATATTTGTCCAAGTAATATGAATCTATGTCTTAGATGGAAAATGGCTTCAACTCCCTGAACAAAGACTTTATGAATCACTAGTGAATGAGATTAATGAAGAGATCCTGCCCAATTTACCTAGAATAGCTACTAACCATGGCACTATATGCCCTTTTTCTTCCACAGTTTAAGGCATGGTTAGAAAAGACTTTAAGATGTTGTTCCCCAACACTCTCCCCAATCCCGTAGTGTGAAATAACTCCAGTTCCTGAATATTATAGTTTTATAGTATTATAGTTTCAAAGAATGGTGGAGGTACTGGTAGCAAAAGTAAGAGTAGACTCCAATGGATCTAGGCCCCTGCTATAGAATCTCTTCTGTGAGCATAACAATGGTGTCTGGGTGTCTGCATCACGCCGGGCCTCTTGCTTTAGTTGAAAGAACTTGTACTGTGTCCAGCCATATATTCCACAGTTGAGCAGACCTTGAGATGATGCTGTAAGAGCCTGGAGGGGATGAAGGAGTAATGGAGCCCATCCTTCAGGTTTTCAGAGATCCAGGGAATAGTCCCCATTTCCCTTATTTATAAAGTATTATTATATTTCCTCTGTCTCATACATTAAGATCTGGCATCAGTTTTTAATTATTTTTCTAGCTCTTCCTGAACTCACTCTTCATACTGTACCTGGTCATTGATGACAGAGTTGGCTGTACTTTTTACTATATACATGAGGACAGTGAAGTGGTTTCATTGTCCCTTTTTATTGCCCCATTTCCCAGGTTAGGTTTGAGAACACTGCCCTATCAGCATAGTGAAATAGCCCAAAAGGCCTTCTTAACGCTGCAAAGGAGGAAAAGAGAGAGTTGTTCCATTTCATCCCTCCCTATTCACCTAGGATATCTCGTTTATCCCAGTAAATTTACTCTAAATGGAAGAGAATCATGTCACTGTCAGCATTTCATAAGAACTGTTATCTAGTAGATCTTGTTCTTTTACTCATCCCTTAAAAACACATCAATAAAATGAAGTTGACCAGACATACATGTGCTCTAAAATGCATGGCAGCACTTTTACAAGAATACCTACCTCATCTCTGAGGAAAATTTCACATTCTTAATAACTAAATATAAATAATACATTTTCTCTTTTACAATGTAGAAATAAATCCCCTGAGGAGAAAACTGTGCTTACTGAGTAATGGCAATGTAAGAGAATAAGATAAGAGGGTGTGAGATCAGAGATGCTGGATGCTGAAGGTATTACCTGGAGAACATAGAGGGCCATGTGAAGCTTAGTGTCCTGTGGCTGGATCAGTTTTATGATCATCAGAATGATAGCTGTGAAAACACAAAGTATAAATCTTGTTGCAAACCTTAACTGCCTGAGCATGAAATTCTTCAGTATATGTGCCTAAGCATTTTGAGAATGGAAGCTACAGGCATAATGAAGACAAGCAGTGAGATTAACCAGTTATATAAACCACTGGGCTTCCAACTTTTACTCTTCATTGATTAAACTCTGCAGATTATTAGTGTAACAATAGTGACAAGACCTACCACAAGAAAATAATAAATTATACTTTTTAGCATTTTAGAGTTTACCAAGCTTTCACAAACATTATCCAATCTAATCCTCACTACAACTTTATATAGTAGGAAGAGCAGGTGTTAATATCTCTGAGTTGTGTCAGGACATTTTCTCTCATATCAGGTCGAATCTCATATCTAATTATCTTAATTTCTCAAACATAAGAAAAAAAGAACTTAAGGATGTTGGGCAAAATTGGAAAAATGGGTGGAACCAACATAAATTTTACAAGCTAGACAGAAATTTGCAGTCATCCTTCTTGAGACCACATTGCTCAGCTTTTTCCATTAAGATACCCACCTGGGCCCCAGCAGCAAAAGAAGGCCACTGGATAGAAGCGCACTCGCTGCTCCACGATGTGAATCACTGCCCACTGTTCACTCCCTAGAAAGCCAGTTGATTTTACAAACTTCTTATACAGTGTCTGGGCTTGGATGAGTAAGACCTAGACATGGGTACAGCAGTGAATAGCTTGCCCAAGGCTTAGTAAAATTTCCCAATTTCCCAGGGCTACCCTCATATCATTTTAAAGAGATCATTCTCTTAGGATCTGACAAGTGCCTCTCTACCCCATCTTTCTCAGGCCTTGGGAATATTGTTCCAGCCCTCTCTACCCCCACTTCTTTCCATAAAGGTAAGTAAGGTGGCACCATACTACAATGGTGAGGAGGCTGAGTAGAAAGCTGGCCAGGAAAATGATGAGCCCATAAAAATAAAGTGTGCTACAGACTGATGTGTTGGCAGAAGGCAGGAGTTTAGCCATGGCTGATGGTGGTGAGTGCATCAGGATACACCTAGGAAAAAAATCAATGGACACGATACTGCTACAAATTTAAAACTAGAGAAATACCTATCAGTACAACAAAAATTAATAAATTTTACTTATCATTTTGCAAACCTTTGCCCCACAACACCTTGTTCCTTCTCACAGATACATTTTCTAGACACTTTGAGTTACATTTTTAATTATGTATTTTCAGCCTTGATGCCATAGTTCCATAGCTCATTTTGCATACAAGCACCCTTGGCCAAAATGTATGTAGAAAGTCTTCTTCCACATCTATTTATAGAAAAGAATAGGTGTAGTCTACTATGAAAATGATAGATTTGGCCCTTGCTTACCTGTGGCTCTGGCTGAAGTTGCGGAAACATTCACTGGCATTGCCCAGACAGAATACAGGTATCATCAACAGTAAAGGTATCAGGCTGGGGGGGAAAAGTTATTACCCTAATATTCAGACTTTTTCATGCCCTTTTCCATTTGCAAAATAATCTCCTGTTCTTCTCCCATCTCTATCACCCTACCACTCCCCACTAATACATACACATTTAATATCTTCAAGAAAAATACCTCAGAAACCTTAAGTATTGCTTCTTTCCAGTTCTTGGGAAAGTGGAGTGAGGAATGGATTTTACACCTGGTAATAAACCCTAACAGTTTTACAGAGAGTCTCTGGGAGTTGTGTAGTCAGAAAACAATCCAAGTGAGTCAAAGTGGAAGAAAAAATCTAACAATGAGCTCAGTGCTCAGTTTGTTTCACTTTCCATGGTGACCAGGAATAACATCATTCTCATCAGCCCCTTTCTGGGAACTTTTCCAAAGCATATCTTTAAATAACCAATTATTTATCCAAGGAAAAGATCCAGGAGTAAGAGTTACAAAATCTAAAACCAACTCTGATGTAATCACTTAGGTGAGACCCAGAACATTTATGGACTTAATTAATTTTAAGAGTTTCACCCAATGTTATAAAGATGGATGAGACCTTCAAAGCCACTTATTACAACTCCTTATGATATAAGAAAAAGGAATTAGAAGTCCAAAGATTTAAATGGAAATATTTGTTGGAGGTCATATAGAGTTGATAGCAGAACTGAAGCTAAAACCCAAATTTGTAACTTTGAACTTCTTGCTTATTCTATCTGAGAAAATGAAACCAGTGATCATATATTTGTTGCTTCCTACTCAGTAAGGCCTCTGTGAGGACCTAAGCGTGACAGACTCAATGGAAATAAAGGGCATTGTTATCCTCTTCATTCCCACCTCGACCCCAGAATAATGACAGTCTACACCTTGCTAGGAAAAAAAGCAAAAATCTTACCTTGACAAAATTATGGCTATTTGACCAACTCGACAAATATTATATATAACCTATGAAAAGAATAAATGTGAATAATGTCTTAGGATACTGTCAATCATATAATAAATACCAGGTCATCATTTACTACTTGACAGAAAAAAATTCTCAAGATCCAGCTTGCTTTAGTTAAGCAATACTTGCTATAAAATTCATCAAAATAAATTGTTCATTAGCACTGGAGATAAGAAAATTTTATCTGTATTACTATATTCTAAAAAGTAACAACAGCAGCCACAAACAGAGTCTGCAGAAAGCAGGTTAATATGAGATTTGGATACCAGAACAAATTCCCTTAAGAAAGGCAAATATGAAATCACACAATGATCCATATTCTAATTACAGTTTAATCTCTTCTCTTTATGTACAGGGAGGTGTGGGCTTTTCAGACCTTATGGGTAGAGTAAAAGCTTATGTATGGGATGACCAGCAGAAAGCTTAATAGGCCAAGATTAGTCTAATAAGAGCTGGGTCAAATAAATCATTTGGCTTATAAACCCTTCAAGACCTGTTAGATTCTAGAAGAAAGAATATTTCAAAAATCTCCAGTTGTTTTAGACATTGTAAAACGACTAATAGAAGAATGGTTCCTACCTACTAGGAATCTATAATGAAAGATTTCAACAGAACACCTTAAAGGGATAATAACAGAAAATTTTTTTTTTTCCTATTTTAAGGTAGAGGTCATATATATATGGAATGGCATTGTTAGGGATCAGTAAACATTAAGTGAGCAATTAATCAATAATCAGAGCTAGGTAACTGATTTGCCTCAAGAAATTTGAATCAGAAATAGCAAAAGATTTCAAGTAGGATAGCCAGTGCTGACTTTAGGTAAAATGGGAAATAAGTAAAATTAGTCTCTGGTGACCTCTCCCACCCACGTCCTTTCTTCTCTTTTTATTCTATCCTCTATCCATCAGGTGGCTATCCTATGTTTTTATCCTTGTTCTTACCTCATGGTCAATGAATCTCTGATAAAAAGTTTACTGAGAAAAGTTTAGGGCAGAAGTCTTGCTTGGGTATTTAAAAGAGAACTCAAATTGAAAAAAAAAAAAAACTTCAAGATGCCTGGTACAAGGCTATAATGACAAAATAATACAAAATAATAGACAGTGGTGTTAAACTTTTTGGCTAGAGTTTCATCTTCTTGGAACGAGTCTTGTAGTATGTGTTACATAAAGAAGAGTACATACGGTAGGTGGATTTGTATGCATAGAAAGCAGTAGAATACCACATATGACAGTTAATCTTATATTTCTCCTTTCCTTTTCTTTAAAGATTAATTTGATCTCCTGCCAGAAGCCCAAGCCTCAGAAAAATATTCCCCTATGTTGTCCCCACCCCTGGCCACTAGTTCCATCATGGCAACTTCTTTAGGGAATGACTCTGTGGCCAAATAACCTCTCTCAAATTCCAGGTAGTCTCTTAGTAATGAATGAATGAATGAATGAATGAAAAAAACTTGAAATACTACCCTTATAAAGCTGTGGAACTTTTTAAACATTCATCTGCCTGAAAGGAAGAAAATAAACTAACTGTTTCTTTGCAATATCTTCCAGCCCTAGGAGTCTAGGATCATGTAGACAAACACGTAAAGGTATATATAGCCATGGGGCATTTCTAAATTGTAGGAAGCTGAGACACTACATGAGTTTAAAATACAGAAGACTAATTATAAGTGTTGACTCTCTAGAGGTAAACAAGAGAAAATGGCATCAGAATATAGTCCTGTGCTGTTCAATACAATGTAGTTAAATTAAAACAAAGATTAAATAAAACAAAAAATTCAGTTCCTCAACCATGCCAGCTATATTTAAAGTGCTGAATAGCTGCATGTGGTCAGTGGCTACTGGACTGGACAGTACATAAGATATTTTGATCACTGCAAAAAATTCTATTGAACAGTGCTTGTATAAACTGCAATATCTTGTCCAGGATGCTGCATAAGGGGTCTCTTCACATTATTGTTTCAATGATTTCCCCACTGCCCTTTCTCCTTACAGCAAAAGAAAAAAAAGTTTTAAAAGAATTCTATGCCTCTGTCCCTCTCCAACAGTATATATCTAGAACAAGGCTAGAAAAAAACAATTCTCTTAAGAAGAAAAGAATATCTTCTTAAGAAGTTGGTCAGATTAGGACTCAAGAGTATCATGGCATTTTAGAGCTGGAAGGGACATTAAAGATCACAAAGACCAGCACATCATTTTATGATGAAAACTTGAAGCCCAAGAAAGGAGCATATGTGCCCAAGGTCATACAGGAGATCAACGACAGAACTGGGTCTAGAAGAAAGATCTGATTCACCTTCAAATATTCTTTTCACAATGATTAGTACTATTTATTCATTCATGAAATATTTACTAAGTTTCATCATGTGCATGACAATATACCACTTTCATTTGTTCTAGAACTGATCTGTAGGTTCTAGAGAAAGGTATTTTGGGAGGCTTTCCAGATTCATTTACTCCATGATGCTCTTTAAAAATTCCCCTTCAAGACGTGGTTCCATAGTTAGCTGTTAGCATGTCTGCTTTACATGCAGAAGGTCCTGGGTTTGTGTCCCAGTGGAGCCACAGTCCATGGTCTACGGCCATGCCACCCTGAACAAGCCCAATGTCTGATCTCAGAAGCTAAGCAGGGTCGGGCCTGGTTAGTATTTGGATGGGAAACCACCTAGGAAGACCAAGTGCTGTAGGCATAAATAATAATAATAAATGAATATATAAAAATAAAAATTCCCCTTCAGAAAACCACAGGAGAAGGGATACTGCAGAAATAAGATGACTAGAATATTTAGTAAAATATGCATAATAAGATTAATATATGAAAACATTTAAATATGTGAAAATTGCTAACATCATAAAAAAGTCTCTGCCAAGATCACTTAGTGATATGCTGAATCAGAAATAAGAAATAAAATGTAGTATACAATCAAATACTATTCAGCAATAAAAAGGATTACTTATATATGCTACAATGGGTGAACTTCAAAAGCATTATGCTAAGTGAAATGAACCAGACTCAAGAGATTACATATTATATGATTCCATCAGTATGAAATATCCAATAAAGGTAAATTGAAAGAGACAGAAAGTAGATTAGCAGTTGCCTAGTGCAGAAGGTAGGAAGGAAATTAATGGTAACAGGCATGAAAGATTTTACTAAGGTGAAGAATATATTTGAAATTATTTTATAATGATGATTGTACAACCTGGTAAATTTACTTTAAAAACCACTGAATGGTACATTTAAAACAGGTGAATTATGTGATGTGTAAAATATGCATACACAAAAAAAGAATCTAGATGTACTGACCTAATGTTCTCCTCTCTTTTATAACTGTCATGCCAGACAGTGCCCCAAACTCTTTGTGAACCAAAGAAGGAAAGACAACTACTCCCTGGGTTAATCTTGTTTTCTGATTAGCACACATTATTAATTCCTCTGCTCTTCTGCAAACCAGTATCTGTTACCCACAAATACTGTAGAAATACAGGGGAGCAGAACAAACACTCCCTTACCAATACCTGTAGTTCAAATCCCATGTTAGCAAACTGAGCACTTTCCTGGACCCTTCTCCAAGATCTTTTTCTTTAGCAACAATAATGGACTAGGATGGAGCCAAGAAGGATTATTTCTCTTACTGAATTGAACCAGGCAGGCATGGCAGTACTATAATGTTTCCTATAATCAAATTCTTTTTTTTTTTTTTTTTGGTGGCATGAAATTAAAAGGAAATTATGTCAACAGAATGGAAACTCAGTGAGAATACAGTTTTTCTTTTATTAACTACCATGAATTCACATAGCTAGTACTGAGCGCTTATACTGTTTATCAAGGTTATATGGGTTTGTTTTAGCATACTATTCTTAACTATTAGTTCTGAATAAAACTTACCAGGGGAAATGTGCTCTGTCCACTCTGGTTGTGTTTCATCCTCAGCTCTTTGTACAGACACCAGATGTAATTCACAGTGTAGAGAAATGAAGAAATGTAGAATATCTAGGTGAAAATCAAAACAACCTATCGTAACTGTCCCACTTTGACTTCCTTCAATTTATCCCATTATTTTCTACTATAAGAATCCTACCTACTGGTCTATCAGTAACTTACCACCCAAAATCCATATCATGTAAAATGTGGGAATTATACCCAGGTCTACATAAAATATGTCCCAGTTTCCTTATTTTATCCTTTTGAATGTTCGGAGGAACCACACACAGCATTATCCAACTCTTCTCACCTAACAGTTCTACTTTTAAGAAAATATCATAGAATATTTTTCTATTTTATTTTTTAATTTAAAAGGCCATAAGGATTTCCATTTGTAATCATGATAGCCTAGGCTATATGAACCAAAATTTCCATTCAAAAGAACTAAACATGCTAGATGTTATTGGTATTTTCTATTTATCACTGGTCTTCAGTAATTTTAATGAGATGCCCTGGTGTGTTTTCTGCATGTTTCTTTCTTTCTTTCTTTCTTTTTTTTCTTTGAGATATAATAAAATGTAATTGTTTCTATTTTTAATTTTTAAATTAATTTTTATTTATCAATTACAGTTGATATTCAATGTTGCATTAATTTCAGGTGTACAGTATAGTGGTTATGTGCATGTTTCTTATGCTTGGTCTTATTAAGCTTCTTGTATACGGTGGTTTATATTTCCATCGAATTTGGGAAAATTTTGGTTATTATTTCTTCAAACATGTTTTCTGTTTCTGTTTTGAAAAGCATCAAAGAACCAACAAAATAGCAAGGAACCAGCTGGACAAAATCCGAGGGGAGGAATTTCTGTTTCTCATCTTTGATGAAATAACAGGAATAGAACTTACTGTTCAGCCTTAAAAACTAAAAATTGGACAAAATATACAAAAATACCTAGTTCTCAAACAGTGGATAACAATCAGTGTAGAACAGTAATCCCTGAAAAAGGGAAAACAAACAAGTTGAGCCCATCAAGTGCCCCAGCTCACTGGCTGAAAGAGTGAGTGCAGTGAAGGAAAATCCAAACAGAGATGAGGTACACTGATGTGTTGAGAAGACAGAGTTCAGGGTCTGGGGAGGCCAAGGCAGCTAAAATTTGTGAAGTAGATTATTAGAGAAGAGGGAGCCACACAGAGGTATAGTGCTCTGGAAATTTGTAAAGGTACCCTCAAGTCTTTGATTAAGTACTGATCTATGAGTATGGAAGAGAAAACCAAGAAGACCAGAAAAAGAACCATCAGAAAGAAGAAGGTGGAACAGTCTCCTATAGAATCCCTAAAGTAACAGTTTTGTTCCCATTAGTCAGAGTGGGAGCACTTTCTAATACATACATAGGAATGACAGTACTATAGAATAATAATAATACTGCCTTACTAATGGGACCAAATTAGCTGTATATGAAAGACTGCCCTAACCAAAGCTTAAAATCAAGCCTTTGAAAACTAAGCAAGCCTTGAAAGGATCAAATACACAAGTTAATAACTATATCCAAATCAAACCCCTCAAATTAAAAAATATATATATATATAAAGAAATCCAAGACCTACTAACATAAAATCTACAATATCAGGCATCTAATAAAATGTTATACAAAGAAGCAGGGAAATATGAATCATAACCAAAAGAAAAATTAATGAAAAAAATCTCAGAAATGACAGATTATAAATATTAATAGACAAAGATGTTAAAGGAAGTATTACAAATATACTCCATATGTCCAAGAAGGTAGAGGAAAGCATGAGCATGACAAGTAGAGAAATGGAAGATATAAAGAAAGACCCAAACTGAAATTCTACAAATGAAAAATATAATATTTAAAATAAAAAATAAGGAAACTGCAAAAGAAAAATATAATATATAAAAATATATAATACATATTCAAAAATTAGAAACTTCAAAAAATTAGTAAACTTGAAGACACAAAAATAGAAACAATCTAAAATAAAACACCTAGAGGAAAAAGGACTTTAAAAATATGAACAAACCCTAAGTGAGCTGTGGGACAATATCAAGCAGGCTAATTAATGCATGTGGAAGGAGGGGCAAGGAGAAATAAAAAATACATTTGAAGAAATAATAACCAAAAAATTTTTACATTTGATGAAAATATAAACCATCATATACAAAAAGCTTAACAAAACCAAATATGAGAAACATGCAAAAAAAAAAAAAAAACACACCAAGGAACATCATAATTAAATTACTGAAAACCAGGGATAAACAGAAAATACCAATACCATTCAGAGTAAAGACACATTACATACACAAGAACAAAAATATAAATGACAGCAGACTTATCAGAAAAAAATACAATCCAGAAAACATAAGAGCTACATCTTTAAAACACTGAAAGAGAAAAATAAATCTGTCAACTTAGAATTCTATACATAACAAAAATACCTTTTCAAAAAAAGGACAAAAAGAGGACTTTTCCAGACAAACAAAAGCAGAGAGAATACATTGAAGCAGACCGTTATTATAAGAAATGTTAAGCCCTTCAGGCAAAAATCGTGATAACAGATAGAAATTTGGATCTGCACAAAGAAATTAAGAGTACCAAAAATGGGAACAGTTTGGTGCTTCCTTAAATAGTAAAACATAGAATTACCATGTAATCTAGCAATTCCAATCCTAGGTACATACCCAAAAGAATTGAAAATAAGTACTCTATCATATGTACATGCATGTTCATACGAGCATTGTACGCAATAACCAAAAGGTAGAAACAGCCCAAATATTCATAAACAGATGAATGGATAAACAAATTGTGATGTACATATATACATGGAATATTATTCAGGCATAAAAAGGAATGAAGTACTGATACATGCTACAATGTGGATGAGCCTTCAAAACATTATGCTAAGTGAACAAAGCCAGACACAAAAGGTCATATTTTAAATTATTCTGTTAATGTAAAATATCCAAAATAGACATAGCCTTAGATAGACACTGCTTCAGATTGGCTGTTTCCAGGTGTTGGGGGTAGGGAATATGGGGAAAAACTGCTTAATGAGTAAGGGTTTTACTTTTGAATGACAAAAATGTTTTGGAACGAGATGCAGACAGTGGCTGCATAACACTGAATGCACTAAATGCCACTGTTCACCTTAAATGGTTAATTTTATGTTATATGAATTACACCTCAATAAATTATTTTTAAAACCTTTTAAAGGACATCAAAGGATATCATCAAGAAAGTGATAAGACAACTTAAAGAACTGGAGAAAATATCTGTAAATCATATATCTGATATGAGTCTATTATTCAGAATATATACACATAAATTTACAACTCAGCAACCAAATGACAAACAACCCAATTGGAGCTTTCATCACAAATATCTAAGGGAAAAGGAATGGAAACAAGTCATGTCTGAAATGCCACAAACCCTCACTGTTCTTACTAAGATTTAGTAGATTTTTTTGAATAAATATTTCTCCGTTTGTTATATGTCTTTAGGACAAATTCCAGGGACTTTAAATGGGTGAGGTTTTTAAAAATAATTTTCACAGTTAAATAGTAGTTTCACTGAGAAGATCTGCCAAGCTCTTGACCTTTCCAGAAGTCCTGCCTCTGACACACATTTTTTTAAATCTCTTTTCAGTGCCAGGTTCTCCTTCTATCTTTTGAGGGTTTTTCTTTTCATTTATTTATTGAAAATCAACATTTTTTCCCCTATAACTTCCCACAGTGTGGATTTTTCTGCCTGCATCTCAATGATATAGTTTATCATATTTTTCTGTATCTGTAATTCCTGTATATTGGTGGTTAGATATATACCACCACCTCAATAGGTCAAATTCAGGTTTAATTTTTTTTTTTTGACCACAATACTTCATAGGTTGTGAAGTGTTCTTCCATCAGGGGGCATATAACAACAAACAGTCTTTCTTTTTGTAATATAAACAGCTGTCAGTGTTCAGTACTTATATCTATTGATCATTTGGGATCATTATTTTTAAAGGGTGGATATTATTCCACTATTTGCATGTACCATTATTTACTTTGTCATTCCCTAACTGATGGATATTTGGGTTCTAACTTATCGCTATTACAAAAAATAATGTATAAATATGCTTGCAAATCTTTGCTCAGTTGTGCAAATATTTCCATAGGATAGATTCTCAGGAGTGAAACTGCTATGATATGAAAAATAACTACTTTGAGAGACATCACCAAATTGCCTATCAAAAATTTTTACCAATCTATTTTACCATCAAATATGCCTGTTTTCTCACATTCTCATTGGCTAGCATTATCTGTCTTTTAAATTTTTAACATCTCATTATACTTTAATTTATACTTTAATTATTAGTAGGATTAAGCATATTTTCACTTATTAAACTTTGCATTTCCTCCTGGAACTGTCCATTTACATACATTGTGGGTCAAATTACTTCACCTCTTGCAAAGCCCACCAGGCTGAACCAAACAATCAAATTCACATGACTACCACAAGCCACATTTTGCACTCAGAAAGATATAGGCCAGGAGATAGTGTGGCAGCAGGGCAGCAGGAGGCATTTCTCTTGATTGAAAGTCTTGGTAGCACTTCAGGAGCTAGTCACTGGTACCCCAAGTAACAGCTTAAGTATGAGGGGATACATCATATTGTCATTATCAATATATAATGGCCACGTTGGCTTATGTCCCAAATAGGAAACAATATCTCTGAATTCAGATTCCAGGGTCCCTATAAGGAACACGCCTAATTCTAAGATTCACTGTATTCAGAGAAGCCTAAAGATGGTATCTTTTCCTAACAGTTATTTACACTTTATTTAGAGGATATTTCCATCACCACTGATCTTGAGATGTGACTTTACCTCCTTCCTTACACTGCTGATTTTTAGACCACTTTACTGCTCCAGTTGCTCAGGAAAAGAAAAGAACCTCAGATAAATACATTCTAAGAGATATAATAAGGAGAGACAGAAACTTTTGGGTAGGTGAAATTTTGGTTTGATTATCAATTCTGTGATAATTTTTGAATCTCCCCAGTTAGAACCAATCATTTCTGTAGTCCTAGCCAATTTATACTTTTATTAAATAACTGAATTTGCTTTGTACTATAATGATTTATATGAAGTACATATGTCTAGCCTCCCATTAGACTTTAAATTCCTTGATGTGAGGAATCATATTTGTACCTATATTTATACTATCATACACATAACCAACCTCACCTTCTAGCAGCTTAACACAGAGCTTTATATACAGCAGGCACTCAACAACTTGAGGCGAATTATCCCTAGAATTGTAAACTCTATGAGGGTAGGAAATTTATCTGTCTTGTTTATTGATGTGTGCTCCAGAGTACAGTATAATGAGTGGAACGTTATAAACACGCAATAGATACTTATCTCATAACTGAGGCCACAGGCAGATGCAAGGTTAGTTTTTTGAGAAAATTTGTACAGAAAGATCCTCCAAACTTTTCTATTGTTACTAAGGTGAACATGTAAGAGACGTGATGGCTTACAGTAGGAAGTAATGTCCACTAAATTACATGTGTCTCCACCATTGGCAGTAAAATTTAAAATGTAATATGATTCCCTTGTCTTTTCCTCTCTTCTTGCCACTTAAAGAGACTGGCCATTCTAAGATGAGGAAACAGAAGTCTTAAGAACACGTAATTTCATTTAAGACCAGAAGAGGGAACCAGGGTGTTATTATATTTGATAGATTTCTCCACCCTAAGAACACTAGACAAATAAAGATACTAAATCTAGCCTTTCTTGCGGTTTTCAGACTTAAGATTTTCCGAAAGCCCAAGAGATATTGTGGTTAATAACCTTGACCACTGTGATTAAAGGTAACATTCTTCAATATCAAACAGAAGCAACTAATTAAAATTTATCATTTTAACTACTTTGTATTCTTTTGAGAAACTTAAGACTCATCAACTCTATGATCTTTATTCTCTTAAAATCCCAGTAAGGCAAATAGTTATTGAATGATTCCCATGTATGAAGAAGAATCTGTAATAGGAAAGACAAACAAGAACCTTCTACTCAAGCTTATATTTGTATGCTTTATGACTTAAAAGTACCTTTATATATAGGCTGACATTATATTCTATTTTTATAAGAAAAACAAGACTGTAAGTGAATTTATTGTTAAAGTGACTAATTTAAGGTCTGTTAAATGCAGAAACCATTTTGTTTCTATTATTAAATTAATGAAAAACTAATGTAAGAAGTTATTTGCCTCAAATCTCCCCTACACCAGCCTAAAGCAAATCAAACAAGGTAACTTCAGAGTCATGGTTTTCAAAACAGACCGTTTTGGTTGGTTTGTTTTAATTGAATCCTGAGACTAAATGAGACCTCAATAACTTATTTAGTTCACTCTTTTACAAGATGAACATATCTAAAACTATCTCAAAAATGTAGTGTTTTATTTCTTTGTAAAATTGTCTTGAAAGGATGACAGCTCAAGCTTACAGAAAATGGAGATAGAGTATAATCAAGTATAAAAATACTCTGATGAGATTTTTTGAACAGCTTCCTTCTTGCCTCTATGTAGACAGAAACTATTTTCTGAGCAACAGAAAATAATATGAGAGAATTTCACTCTAAAGTCGACTCTAGATGTCTCAAAACACTTAGGATGTCATGTAGAGCTACTTTTATCACATAGACCTAGGGTACGAGGGATTTTTTTCTGTTGTTGCCATTAAGAGTATTTACTCCTAATGAAGGGGACTGGTCATGATAAAAATCTGTTCTGTCACAGATAAGACATAGTGCCACACCATTAATCAGATGTTGGTTAGTATACCATGACTAAAAGAGGTAAAAGCTAGCCCAAGGGGGCTAGTATCAGAAATCTACCCATATAGAAGGGCGTAGGGCCTCTAAGCATGAGATTAAATCCAAGGAAGTCAGCTATCAAGTAGCGAAAGTTTCTTTGAACTCTTTTTATATTTAAACCATAAGAAGACTCTAAAAATCACAATAATGTTATATAAACCTCCAGCCACTGTAAAATTTAGGCCTTTAAGGCAGGCAGGCTAAGTCTAAGACGTTAGAAAGGCAGTGAGAATACATTAACAAGCAAAGATAGTAAAATCCAATCTTTGATGAGAGAATACTTTTCATAGGCTCTGCTTTCTGTTGTCAGGCAGATTCAGAAAATAATGGATCAGTAAGTATGTGGAGGAAATGAAAGGTCTGCAGGTGAATTCTGTTCTTAAGGGGGTAGGCAGAATCTATCTTACTTCTAAAACTAATAAAAATAACAATAGTTTACACTGAGGGCAAGCACTTTGCATTTGTTGTCTAATTTAATCTTCGTATAACCCTAAAAATTCATATCATTACTCCTATTCTACATGGAAAAACTAAGATTTAAAGATGTTTACTTGCTTAAAAAATCACACAGCTAACAGGTGCCAGAGTCTAGATTTAAAACCTACACGTACGTTTACGCCAAACTCTACACTTTAACTCCAAGCCACAAACTTCATGTCATCTGCTGTCCAAGCTGGTGTCTCTAAAGTTCCCAACTCGCATATTCTTCCAGTAAATGAAACTGGATTCATTCACTGAGAAAAGATGACTGCTGATACTTGAACTTGTGTCAAAATAAATACTAGAATAGCCAAAAGTAAAGAGAGAGGCTGAACAGCACAGTATCTGGCACTGTCATTTTCCCCTTATCTTGTTTCTCCATAGCAGTTATGTCTGATAAAGAGAAATATTAACACAACGATATTCCTAGACCCTTTTTGGAAAAAGCACTGAACTTGCTCTTGATCCCAAGATTGACTGGAGGTAGGGACAATCATATACAAGCAAATCCATCCTCTCAGTGTAGAGCTAGTCATTAAATAAAATTAAAAACATCAGCATCTTAGGCTATGAATCAGACTCCATCTTTCAGAGCCAGATGCTACAGTCTAGACAAAGCTTTCTCGTCCAAATGTTATTCTGGCACTGTAACATCTCTTTGCTGGTTGGCTGAGTTCACAAAATAAATAGCACTTGGAAAACTCCACATCTCAACTTACTAATCAAATACTGAAATTATTTCTGATGGCTTAGTTCTCAAACTCACTTGGCTTCTTAGGTAAGGTCCAAAACAAAAGACTAGCTGTTGGTAAATGATTGATTTCTTCTGTTTCAGTTCAGTGAAATGGCATAAGGGTGCCTCAGCTGTTCCAAGACAGTTCTCTCCCCTGCCTCCACCCCCCACTCCTCATCAGCTCTGGGTTTCCTACAAAACGTTTTTCATTATCTACATCAGAGAGAAACTCAATAACTGCAGGTTCAGTAACCTAATGAAGTTATAATATAATAGGATAATAAGCCTAGTTCTAATTTGCATCTCACACCTACCGCAGTAGAAGATGAAAAGCTCAAAACAAAAAATATTCATGTGTCTTTAAGTTTTAGCATCCTAAACCTGAAAAGGACTTTGAAAGGTCATATAGTGTAATAATTTCCAAATGCTCGTTCAGAAATTAGTGCCAATACTTGAAAAATTGGCACTGGTCTAAGAAATATTGAGAAAAATAAAGGCAATATAATAAGTGTTTCATATAGCTAAATTTACTACTTTTAAAAAACCATCCTTTATTCTGAGATCATACTTTACCTAGTTTTTTAGTAGCAATTGTAATTCCTTTTGTAAAATTAGGTAGTAGTTGTTTTGTAAGTGTTCTTAATTTAGCATAATGTAAAGTTAGCAACACTATAACTCCCACTTTTTTCTTTTTTAAGTTTTACTCATTTTTAAAATCCTAAAGCCTAGGAAGCATTTTGAACCACTTCTCTAGTGTATCACCTGGCCTTCATGTAAAAATAGTAAATCCATTTTACGCAGATGAAAATCATGGACATATTTGATAGGGAAACACCAAAGTGACCCTGATAATTTATTTCTGTCATAGCAATCCTCAAGGTTTCTACCCAAATTGAATTCTTTCCTACTACTGTTTAAGCCCATTTTCTTTCATTCTGCTTCAGTGGAAATGATTAATAACTGCTATGTTCTAAAAATCTCAGCACTAGTTTTCAAAGGGTCTTCCTGCTCAAAGAATGGTGATGGAAATCTAGATTCAGAAACGTGGATATCTTGTTTGTTTAGATCAGGGGACTGGTTCTCTTTCTTTACTACGACTCTTAGAAAATCTAGGACCTCTTCATCTGCTTGTGCAAACAAGGAATGTCCTGCCTTCTCCCATTCTCAAACTTTTTTTTACAAGAACCAACTAGAGGAGAATTTTGAAAAATATAGACATTTAATCTGAGCTGATCAAACTGTGAAAGTTAGGGGAAAAAAAGGGAGGTAAACTTTGACTTTTCATTTGTATACCCCTCTTTACTTTTTAAATTTTTATTGAAAATGCATATTAGTTTTATAAATTATACATACCAAAATTTTTAATATAGAAAATCTAAAAAATTAAAATGTTTCATTTTTAAGGAAAGTATGTATTTCTGTCTTGGTCTCCAGGTCTCTAAAGAGTATTAAACTAGGTACCAGGATGCTCTTGTGACATGGAGAGAGAGGAGTCAAGTTTGGGTTTGTTTTTTTATTACATAATAAGAACTACTTGGTCTCTACCCCTGGTTCCTGACACAGAGCTCCTTAAACTCGTGGAATTTCCTGAGTGATGGAAGTAACAGAAGCATCTTACACAGAGCTCTCAAATCCCTTGGAATTTCTTGAATGATAGGAACGCTTTTTATTTTAATAAGGGGATTTCTGGTGGGCTTCTGGATGGCTTCAGGATGGGGCTGGTCACCAGAAAGATCAAGCCATGATGAAAGGCTTGAAGAGAGGGAAGGGGGCTGGAGACTGAGTTAATAATTGATCATGTCTACATGATGAAACCTCCATAAAAATCTCTAAACCAGGGATTCAGAGAGCTTCTGAGCTGGTGAACACATCTATGTGCAGGAGGATGGCACACTCAAACTCCATGGGGACAGAAGCTCCTAAGCTCAAACCCTATCAGACCATGCCCTATGTATCTCTTTATCTGGCTGTTCATCTATATCCTTAATCATATCCTTTATGATAAAGTGGTAAATATAAGTATTTTCCCTGAGTTCTTTGAGCCATTCTAGCAAATTATTGAACCCAAGGAGGGAGTCATGGGAACCCTTGATTTGTAGCCAAGTCAGACAGAAATGTGGGTAACCTGGGGCACCCACTACTTGTAACTGGAATCTGAAGTAGAGGGCAGTCTTGGACTGAGCTTTTAACCTGTAGGATCTGTGCTAACTCTCTAGGTTGTTAGTGTCAGAACTGAATTGCAGGACATCCAGTTGGTGTCTGGAGAGTTAGGAAATTGGTTGGTATGGAAACAACACACTTGATGTCAGAAGTGTTATGAGTAGAGAAACAGTTTTTTTTCCTTTAGCTTTTTAATGGAAAAACAGAATGATCAATTATAACGTCGAATTTCCTGCTCTAAATTGAGAAAAAATGAGAAGCATTCTTAAATAATTCTGACTAACTAAAGGGGGGTAAATGTGAAGGTTAGGCCCTAAAGATTCATCTAAAATATTCTCATCCTAATTTGCTAAGGTACCAAACTTAAAGTGATCTCTTCAGGGACTTAAAAACTAACTCTAGGAAATTTGATTCTGTAAAACTGATGCCTGGGTGGGCTGTCAAGTTAAATAGGTCAAAGTAATGGATTATCTGAAGATCAATACAGGCTATATAAGAAAATGACTCTGCCTATTTACCTAGTGCTGGTGGAAAACTATATTTAAGCCAGACTTAGAAAGTTTCAGGCTTTGCTAGTATCCAATTTTAAAAAGAATTCAGAGACAAGAAGTCTTTCTTAGTGCTTAGTACTTTAACTCTTAAAAGAGGCACTGAACTAAATAAAATACAGTTCTGGTTTGGTATTAACCAAGATCTTGTAATCTCTGGTTCAAGGCACTATTCTTTCTCTTCTGATGGCTTATACAGTTGGAGAATATTTTTTCTTCTCATAGCTTATCTTAGACCTGTGAGTTTTTGGTAAATGATTGATTTCTCCTGTTCCAGTTCAGTGGAGTAGCATAAGGGTGCTATGGCTGTACTGAGCCAATTCTCCTCCCTGAACAACTCTGGGTTTCTCATACCTAGCCAAAACATCAAAAACATTTTAGCCATTTCCAAACAAATTTTTGGAGGAGGCTCTAATGCCTTGACAGATCAGCACAATAAACCTATCTTGTCAGATTAAAGTTTCTGTCTTATCAAATATTTCTCTCCATAGGAAACTATCCAAAACAAGGTTCAGAAACCCTTCCAAACTGAGTAATAAACTAAACCCACTTTTTGGACTGGAAAGAAGCAACCACTCTTGGTACAGAACTTAGTTTAATAATCTTGATTCCCTTGCTTAAACAGTAAAACTATAAAAACATCGTAAAGTCATACAGAACCTTTAATTTTATAAAACATGTGAACAGACATCCTACTTAATATTTCAAAAAATTATATAAAGTAGATTAGAGTAGCAATGATTTTCAGTTTATAGGGAAAAAAAGGGTTAAAGACCAAATGACTTCCTCAAAGTCATAGAGAATCCAGGTCACCTAATTCTACATCTATTTAATTCTCTACTAGTATTACTTTCCTAAAGCTGAATAAAGGGACCACTTGAACTACTTTATCTGACCTGTGGGCCACAATGTAAAGGAAAGAGCCATGTTAAATAGTATTTTCCCCTTCTTTGCAGCAGGCTAAAAAGAGACCTTTATATAATAAATCTTTCTGGAAAAAAAAGCAGAATACATTTCCATTAATGCCAAGGCGGAGAAATAGTCCATTACACACCATGAACAACCAAGGTGACAAGGCAGCTGAGAAAGAGAAAAATCTCCAGAAAATACGATTACAGACATAGAAATATGCAACTTAAATGACACAGAATTCAGGATGTTGCTTCTGAAAAAAAACCTCAGTGAGTTCTGAAATGAGTCATATCAACAATTTCAGGAATTGAAAAAACATCTAGATGAGCAGAGCAAGAAGACTAAAACCCTCAAAAAGAACAGAATAGATCTTCTGGATATGAAAAATACACTGAAAGAGTTGCAAAATGAAATAACAAGCCTGGGAAATAAAGTTGACTAAATGGAGAAAAGGATCAGTGATATTGAAGATAGAAATCTAGAAATAAATCAGAAGGAAGAAGAGAAACCCAAGAATGAAAAATATTGAAAGAGAAATTCAAGAACTATCTGATATCATCAGGAGAGGAAACATAAGAATAATGGGCATTATCGAAGGTGAAGAAAAGGAGCAGGGATTAGAAAGCATTTTCAGAAAAGTAGTTGACGAGAATTTCCCAAATCCAAGGGATGAGCTGGAGCTTGGAATTCAAGAAGTCAACACAACGTC
This sequence comes from Eidolon dupreanum, assembly GCA_028627145.1. Classification (NCBI taxonomy): domain Eukaryota; kingdom Metazoa; phylum Chordata; class Mammalia; order Chiroptera; family Pteropodidae; genus Eidolon; species Eidolon dupreanum. The sequence continues at coordinate 102,767,112 of CM053510.1, read as the reverse complement.
CAATTATCTCAACCAAAAAAGGCCTTCACCAAGACATATAGTATTAAAATTATCAAAACTCAATGACAAAGACAGAATTCGCAGGGCAGCCAGGGAGAAGAAAACAGTAACTTATAAAGGAAAACCCATTAGATTATTGTCGGACTTCTCAGCACAAATCTTTCAAGCCAGAAAAGAATGGAATCAAATATTTAAATTATTAAGTGAAAGGACTACCGGCCTAGAATAATGTATCCAGCTAAGCTCTCCCTTAGATATGAAGGAGAAATTAAGACCTTTCCAGATATACAAAAACTGAGGAAATTCTCCACTATAAAGCCTGCCCTACAAGAAATATTGAAAGAGGTCAGCTCACCTAAAACAAAATGACAAAGAAAGAAAACCATAATTAGGAGTAAAATGACAGGCAAATGGAAGCAGAGGAGTGAAACCCTTACTAAGAACAGGGCATTATAAGCTTAAATAATAACAAGAGAACTGCTACAGCAAGATAGTAATGAACATTCAGCATACATAGGCCAATACAAGATAACAATGACTGAAAAGGGAAGGATTCAAAGATCTAAATTCACAAAGGGAAATGGAGATAAGGCACACGCAGAAGAAGATGGACGACTGTATAACTATCCTTTATATATTTGTAATGGTAATTACACACAGAAGATTCAGAACTGAAGTATATAACATAAAACAAGAACCAGAAGGAAAACCCATAAAAGCCAACCAAAATAAACAGAAATACAAGGACAAGGAAGCAACAGATACGCCAAGCTACCAGAAAGCAAAAGATAAAATGGCTATGAGAAGAACTCATTTCAATAATCATCCTAAATGTATATGGACTGAACTCACCAATAAAAGGCACAGAGTTGCAGAATGGATCAAAAAACAAAACTCAACCATATGCTGCCTCCAAGAAACACATCTCAGCTCCAAAGGCAAATAGAGACTCAAAGTAAAAGAGTGAAAAAGGTATTTCAAGGAAATGGCAGTCAGAAAAGTGGGAGTAGCAGTACTAATATCTGATGAAATGGACTTCAAATAAAAAAGGTAAAGAAAGATACTGAGGGATACTCATCATAATAAAGAGAATCGTGCACCAAGAAGACATAACACTTATTAATATCTATGCTCCCAATCAGGGAACCCTGAAATATGTAAAGCAATTACTAACAGAGCTAAAGGGAGAAACAGACCAAAACACTATCCTACTAGGGGAACTAAATACCCCACTGTGG